>JAIGNY010001666.1:785000-1370000 GCA_020152595.1 Chiridota heheva | reverse complement strand
CCAGCAAAGTTTTTCGTCCCCATCACCGGCGTACAATAGATACGATTTCTCAAAAATATCAGATATTTATATAATATGATGTATCACAAAGAATACTCGGTACAAAATAAATAAACCCTGTAAACATATATAATCTTAATTGGGATATAACGACAATGCAGGTCACAAAGGTTTACCATGCAAACAACTTTAAAACTGCAGTCAAACGCGAAGTGTGTCTTTCCGTAGTTGATTGACTCAGTTCGCACAGCGCGAAATCTAATTTTTGTATACCTTTTTTTAATGTGAATGTCAGGAATAAACTCATTGATGTTTGCATTATCTTCCTCCTATAGGCCGGGAATATCAGCAGATGCGCATTTCGCAGCTTTTCTTGGACATACGAGCAAGCTTGGTTGGACCGACTTAAGATTGCCAAAGAAAGAAATTAACAGACAACCTCACAACTCTTTGATCGCGAAACTGCTTTTTGAATCGGATAATGGATTTTTCAACATGTTAAGCGCGGAGATCGGTTCAGTGCATAAATTCTTTGACCTTGACTCGGTAGACATCTAACATAAAATGTGTACTCAGAAATGATTAATTATGACACAGTACTGTGAGTGAATGTACATTCTTAGTATGGTACTAAATCGACAGATAATTGACTGCAAAATAATTATAAAAAAAAGCAAATTATTCAAATTTCCTTTTTGTAAATTCATTTTACCGCACAAGCAGCAATTGCAGATATCTGGATATGTCGTACTTCAACACAGATATTCCTTCCTCGTTTTTATTTCGGACATGGAAATTGGAAACCCCTACCGGTGAGTTGTTATAGGAAAATTATCGTTTTACAAAACGTATACGTTGTTTGGAAACCTAATTTTTAGATTCCTGAACTAGAAATGTTAGGTTGTGCTCCGACTCTTTGTATCTGTAGTATAGGTGTATTATTATTTCCTTGATTTATTTATTACCACTAATTATATTGTGTTCTACTAGGTGACTTACTGGTTTACATGACAGTGACAAGCCTTGGTGCTCTGGTGTTACTACAAAAAAAAAAGAGGACTAAGTATTGTCTTTATCGATGGCTAATCCTAGTGAATCAGATTGTGAGTCATTTTCCCAAAACAGAGATGGGTGACACTGAGACATACTCCTTTTGTTGCCATCTCCATATGTGCAAAAAATATAAGTTGTATGAGTTTCTAAAGGTAAGACCTGTTTTAAATTTTTAAAAGGAAGCCATGCCCATCGTGTATATATTTTGTTTACACAATAGCCTAAACCTTCAGACACAGATCTAGTGGCAGCCGTGGGATACATCATTTCGATGAAAAAATATTTTATGTGAATATCAGACTTCATCGTTTATTTCAGTGTATATTTCAGTGTTTCTTTAATGACTCACATTTATTTTCTCTCAATTGAATTTCAAATGATATTTCAGTCTCTTCTACACCGATCTGTCTAGATACTGTAAGTTTTCAATTTTCAAACAGATGTCTTATGAACAGAAAACAGAATCTTAAATAATGGCGGACAAATACACCAATTTTGATTCAAAATGTAAAACCTTGAGAGAAAAAAAAATATATCGCTATGGTAAGAACGAACCATGCAACCATGGTAGCATGGCATGAATCAAGACCCGACTGGGCTGAGCGAGAGTGAAATCAAATTGCATTTGAACAATTTAAACAATAACATGATTTAAATATTATATTACACAATTATAATGTGGTCTACTTATTGGTGATGTGCTGGTCGATGGCCAGCCTTGGTGCACTGGTCAAGTGTTATCATGAAAGCTATATAGAGGAGTCAAGATACCTGTCATGTCGACTTGTGGTCAGTGCAGTGGATGAATGTGAGTCATTTTAAAGTAACTGAAGAATATAGGGATTCGTGACACAGAAACATACTCTCTTTGTTACCGTCTCCATATACCCCAAAGGTTTCAGTTGTAATCATGAGTTACTGGAGGCACGTCTGATTATATTTTCATTCCGAAATGTATTAGAGGAAGCCGCAACCATTGTGTGCATAATTTCTTATACTACTATACTAAACCCTTTATAAACCCTTCATAATTTCATGCGGGCAAGGTGCATGGGTATAGATTAAACAATGAACAAAGCAGTAAGAGAAACCTGTACAGTCCTCGATCAATGAGGAGAAAGCATTGCTATCACGTGATAGCTCATTTGCATATACTGAATGCTGTCTTCTGAATGATCGGGCCTGTGTTGGCTTCTCGAATGTTATCATACAACCATCTTCCCTTTTTGGAGGGATATAGGTTTAAATACGACCGTCTTCCTATTTTTTATTGGTCGGTCGGTTGGTGGGGAAAAATATTTTCATCGAGGGATAAGGTCTCCTCCCAGGGTTTGTTGGGGGTTAAAAAATTACACGGATACATAACACTTGACGAACAAGTACAGAAGTACGGACGCAACAAAGGAATGTCAAAATAATTTTTTCTCTTTCTTGAATGGTTGGTGGCTCTCAGAAGAGCCTTTCGGTTCTATATCGGTCGTTCGATCTACTGTCCTCCTGTGGTTCACCGATGTTATCCGTCTTCTTTGTTCTTGTCAGTTTCTTGACCTTTCTTTGATTCTTAACGGGCCTCGCCGTGTTCATTTGCCATGATAAAAGCAGGAAAGTAAAACTCCCATATAGCGTCCTGAACGGCTGACACGTCATAATGAGCATGGACAATGGCTGCCACAAGTACCTTGCCATCTGCAGGATGAAACCCTTCTTCGAAAGGTTTGAAACAGTTGCATTTGCTTTCTAGGTGGTATATAGCTTTATCGTAGCCGGTTCAGGAATCTATTTCCTCAAGAGTTTCATTTGGTCGGCTAAAACTTCCTACTCCATGATGTGTTTGGTCTGAAAACAAATGGCAGGAAAAGACAGGTTTGCTGTGCTAAATCTATACGTTGTTCTGATCTCTTTGACCGATCAGGAGCCAGAAAGGTATGAGATTATCCGAGTTGGTGGTGCTCCTTTGTTATTAAACAAGCTACTCTGGCGTTAGCTCTCAAAATCTGATTCCAAATGAAAGGAAATGTTTTGCTTTGTTCTTTGTTCCGATGTTTTGGTTTATAGTCCTTGACCAATAGGAATGCAGGAACTTTTAAGTCGTCCCAGCTAGTGGCACTCTTTTATTACGTTTTATGCCAGAGAATCAGCTTCTATAAACTTCATGATCTGCATTTGTAGAGAGATACCAAAATCTCGTAGAAAAAAAACCTTGTAGAAAAAAACTGCGTATAGAAAAACAACGCGCGTTCGTTAAACAAAAACAAACACTAATTTGGTTGGAATATATTTGTATTCTAATTCCTTAGAGGGTCCTAAATACATCAATCTTCTTCGATGAGATTAAAAATCTCCATTCTTAGCATATTAAATTGATTCACTGCTACATAACCCTGGTCCATGCAGTTTATTTTAATGCGATTTGAGTGGCTGTGTGTGTGTGTAGTGTTGTGCGTGGACTTCGACTGATCTGAGACCGTCCGGCTGAGCCAGAGAAATATCTTTTACGATGAAACGCCAAAGACCCTCGTGTGGGCTCGTTTTCGCGGCAGAGTTATATTGCCAAATGCAAGGTTGGCGAATATTGCATTCGTTACCCTCGTCTTACATCAGGCAAACTCTAGCGTATCACGGAAAAGCAAGTGTGTTTTCTTCCTTGCAAATGTTAGCGTGTACTTACAATCAACATTGATTTATTGTAGGTCTATCTTATATGCCTAATTCATAATGATAATAAAATATTGATCTAAATTTGCATACAAACAGTAATAATCTGAATGTTTCAATACAAAAAAAAAGACACGATGCTAATGCATGTAAATCTATGGCTGAAACGATGTATTGCCTCATAATTAAATTGAAATAATTGTACCGTTAGTACGTTTGTATAAATGAATCCGAATCGTCCACAGGGCCAAAACACACTCTCCTAATATAGATACCAACCTATGGCAGCATTGATCAATTGCCTTAGAATTTAGTTGGGCATTTAGCTAAACTTACGTACGCGTTGATCCAAACCAATATACAAGTACAGAAGTAAATCCTATCCGTTTAGTATATCCACAATAACGCACACACACCAAAATGTCAAATACGCACAAGCCGAAAAAATCCACGAGAGCGGCTGAAAACCACGTCCGTACTCTTTGAGGTCACAACACAAAATGAACAAATGAACGATGTTAATGTTCTGCCATAAAGCGTGACGTCATTCGCCCTACATTACGTATAGGCCAAAAGCCGAGAGTCGAAGCTCATATACCTACAATGGTACGAAATCGTGATACTTTTTTAAGTCAACCACCCATGTTGGTTCTAAGTGAGGGCAGTAGAAAGTCAAGCATTTTAAAAATAGAACATACCAAAGAAATGTGTACATTAAATATTCTAGGGAAATTGTTAATTTTTTTTTTTTTAATAACCGATTTAATTTTATCGTTACTTTTTGTGCACTTTTAGTTCAACAAACCAATAATTTTATAAGTCATTAATATAACAACTTTGATTTTGACGTCATCCATGGATCAAGTGCAAAAACAATTTGACAAACCATGCACATAGTGCAGATACTTTTCGCGATACTGGTACGGTACGGTACGATGCCAATGCGTCTATTACTCATTGTTTTACGTCTAAACATGGCAGGTTGAAAGATTAAAGCTTTTTAAAGGAATTACTGCCTAACTTTATCGAAGTCGTTGTGCATTACGCCTAGGCCCTAGCCTAGTTGGTGAAGGTCGGCCAACATTGTAGGCCTATTTAACGAATAACGTTAGCAATGGACCGGCCCTAGCCACCTGTACACCCTCGGTTCCGTAGTAATTGCTGTCGGCCTGTTTTTATTTCATAAGGCTAGGCGTACGCAGTCAGACATCTGTGATCCTAGAGATTTACAATGTAATATTAACTAAGGTGGATCTAGGTCTAGTTATTGAAGCCTAGTTTAGGTTTGGGATTATCAGGTAGTATGAAAAAAACTGAATAATTCAAGTTACCAACTTAACCTATTCAAATTCAGACCTAGCCGTTAGGCCTACAAAAAGGCTACATTCTTGTTAGTTATGGATTTGAATCATTGACCATCGTTTGGCCGTACTTTCTTTCACTTTAACCCCTTTTTGTATGCTGACATTGTAGGAATGCTGTTGTTTACTGGTCTGCGACCTCACGAACGCCACCAGTAATGTCAACAAGTGTATTGTGGGATATGACTAATAGCTACGTTCTTACAAGACTACATGTAAGTTAGAACTTGACTAACATTAACAAGAATTTAGACTATAACTTGCTTCATATTAGCAGCCCAAACCTACTTAATTTGCCTGGTGATTTGTTGTGTATACCGCTTGAATTTAAACAAAACCTGGCAAAGAATTCATGGATACACTAAATAAAATAACCCATATATGTGAAAGGAAAATGATGCTAAACATTAGATGAAGGCAAATAGCTCACACACTATGACACATGCAATCATTGTCACACTTGGGCTCATTTTGTCAGGAAAAGCTATTTACTCTTATTATCAGTTTATGTGGTTCAACCCAATGAATTGGTAGTTTACCATGCCCATCTCAAAGCTATGAACTTTCTGGGTGTTGAAAAGGAACACATTAAACAATTAAATAATTCAATTGTTTGCAAGGTAAAAAAAGTATAATTTGTAGATAATACAGGAAATATACATCAATTGACTTAAATAACTGGTACAGGTCACATGAAATGGTGTGTAAATTTAGGTGTTTAAAACAGATCAACACATATCATTCTGCCATTAACTTCTAAAAATAATTCCTATACATTTTCATGTATATTTATGATAGAGGAATTGGGACTTCATTGTGGAGGTAACAAATTTACAAAAGATTAAGTAACAAGCTTTGACATCACAATTTTAATTTTCTGCAATTATCACCTGTAAAAATTTAAGTTTAACAACTGGTAATCAACTTTACAAACATTCCTGACGGTTTCCTAATGAAACATCTTCTGTGGATGAGCGTACAGCCATAAGTCCTCCACTTATCACTACAGCTTTAGCTGAAATCGGCAAACTTTATAAAGTGATGTTGATGTAGTTATAGATATACTACAGCATGTTAATAATTCACAATATGAGGTTTTCAGAAAGAAACATAAATCAACAAAATTTTAGGTTCTTCCTATGCAGTCTAACAACTATAGATTCCCATGGTTGTAAAGTGTGGCCTGTATTCAACTGAGTTAAGCCTAGTAAAAGACATGTTAAAGTGTGATTTTTCATGTCTGTTTACTGCAAATAAAAGCCTGGTCTGCTGGTTTTGATGTTGAATTATCACTTGGTGTTTGTCTTTTTTTTAGTTAGGAGACAAATTTTTATGTATAAAAAGGGTACACTAAAATTACCATTTCATTTCCTGATAAGCTGATAACAGTACATTCTACTGCCAAGAAAAATTGTTATACATCTGCCTGGAGTCAGAAAACATTTGGACAGGGTATTGTGGACTACAAAATGGTATACAGGTATTTAGCTCACTAATATCTGGTACAAAATTAACCTACATTGCAAAAAATATTCGTACTCTGTAGTACAGTTAATAATTTTTAACAATCATACAACATAAAAGTTGAAATACTATTGCACTGTAATAATTTGTTTATTGGGTACAAATGCAAAAACAAATGGGAGCAGAACTAAAAATTGCTTATCAATGAGAAGAGAAACTGCAGGGAGCAAAATTTTCAAGTGGAGCTTTTTTATCTTCCCAATTTGAAAGCTTGAGAAACTTTTGCAAACAAATTGAAAGCAACTTTAATAAGTAATACACATAGAATAAAAAAAGCAGGCTGCAATACAACACATATGCCTATTCCAAAGAATTGTATGATTATTTTTCAAGTTAAACTTTATGAATCTAGGGCCTGCAATTGTTGGTAAATGATGTTGAACAGAAAAATGTAAATGAAACTGAAAACTTAATAGTTTATTGAAATAGAAATAAAAGTAATAAGTGAGCAACTTGATCTACTGTATCTCTACCTATTTAAACAAGTTGGCACTTAACTTACTTTTACTTTGTTTTATACACACCTATCTGTCAGTTGGTCAGTCTGTTTAGACTGCGTTTGATGGGTGTTTTGTTGATAGCCAACTATAAAACTAATTAGACCTAGGCCTATATTGGTTTCATGCCCACTCTAACTAACAATTGTAATGTTGCGTCTCAAGCATGGCCTTTTTATCATGACAGACATTTACTGATATTCTCTTTTGTCTTTAATTAGCTGACGTTTTCTTTCTTTGTTAATGACTGCTGACGTGTATTGATACACATAAGCCCTATTGTACAATGTAATCTAATCCAGTAAAACTTGTTAGTGTACACATAACAAATGTCCCATAGTAAATGCGCGTGTACAGTGAGTATGTGGCTAATAATTAGCCCCACCACAATCTACTATAACAAGTATAAATGATCTAGAGACTATTTTTCTTGAGTCTGTGGAAAAATGGAGATGATTTCTCAATACCAAAACAGCAAAAGTAAACAACAAGTTGCAACGAAATAAAAAGTAATATTATAAGCTTGACATGGGTAAGTTGTTACAAATTCTAATTAACAAATTATTTGCCTCTTTATTCGGTTCCTTATTCTGTTGCTTATTCAAAGTCGGTTAATTTCGTATTACTTATTCGGCTATTTATTCAAGTTGGGTAATTTCTTGTTACTTTTTGGTTACTTATTCAAAGTTGGTTAATTTCTTGTTACTTATTTGGTTCTTTGTTTATGGCCACGGAGCGTAATTTGTAGTGGGAGGCACATAGGTAAAGAAAGAATGGCACAATTGTCACAATGCGACAGTGTTCACGCAAACCCACACAGCGAAAGGTGCAGGGGCCCGCTTAAGGGACCCTAGTGGGGTCCAGAGGGACGAAGTCTCTGGAAGCTAAGTGATTTTATCAATTTTAGAAGCCATTGTTGGCCTCTCCTGAAATTGAAAGCCAAGATTTTTACGGACCTCATAGACATAAACACCATGTCTGGTAATCAATTCAATGTTTGATGTACTTTTGTAATTGTACTAGATCAATGCAATTTTCTTTATTAGGCCCAATGTTGGATAATATTAATATACTTCTCTTTCTATTATTTTGTATGAATATAAACATGCCACCTATGGAACATGTATCAGTGCAAGGCCGATGCTTACAAGCTGATACAAATTGTGAAACGAGGTATTGTTTAAAGGAATAGTCGCATGGATTTATTTTAAGTTTGGACACAAAGCAATAAAAACTGTGTTAATAGCTTCTTCCGTTTCAAAGTTATAAAATTTTAATGATTTTTGTTTGCCATTTTGGACTAAAAGTGGTAGATTGGCAACATCTGTGGTGTCATACAGGTAATTTCAAGAAAAAGTACTTTGTTTTCCTTTAAAATTGACTGGAATGTTTTTTTCTTATTGAAAAAGTTACCAAGAAAATATTTTTTGTCAATTACGCATTCCACTCTACTTTTATAATGAACCAAAACTTTTGTTTGCTAATGTAGAAAACTTGTATTGAATCTATAAAGAAATACATAAGAATCGTGATGGAATTTACATGTATATGACATCATCAAGCTCAAGGACAATTACTGTGTACAAGATGTCTTTTTTGGTACATTACCCCTCCTTTTCAAATTGTTATAAATTCTGAAGTAATAAGATATTAAACATAGTTTCTTCACTAACTTGTTTCTAAAACGTTTATCATATGGAAAATAAATCATGGGACTATTCCTTTCAAAGCCCTCAAACCTTTGAAATGGCCTAAGCTCTATATTAGTGTATTACCTCTGTAGGTGACTGACGAAGTCAAGTCTCTAATTCTAGCCAGCGTCTTGATCGATGAAATATTTATATTTTAAAGACCGTTTCCAACGCTAAGAGGACTTATTATATGTTCTATCTTCGGAGGGGAAAATGAAAGCTTTTCGAATCCTGACCGGCTTCTTTTTCTGCTGTAATGCTTTTTTTATTCTGCTGTGTATTTTCTTCTGTTTGTGTATTCGGTTCCTATTATTCTTCATACACGTGTTTCCTACAACTTCTTTCTGAGCTACAGACAAATCCAATTTTTGCACTCTTTTCCATATCCTTGGAGTACAAATGTGTCTTTACTTAGCTTGTTGATGAATTATGTTTGCTTGTTTAGTTTAGTTAATATGATTTTACTCTTTAACTGCCACATACGCCTGGCTAGGGCTCGATACTGTATTACTTCTGTGGGTGAGTGACGAAACCGAGTCTCTAATTCTGGCCAGCGTCTTGATCGATAACTTGGAGGAGGGGAGGATAAAAAAGAAGAGGGGGGGGGGGTGAAAAAGCTTTTCGAATCCTGACAGGATTCCTCTTTTGCTGTAATGCTTCCTTTATTCTGTTATTGTATATTCCGCTATGTATTTTCTTCTCTTTGTGTTTTAAAAAGTACAAACTTCTTTTAAATCTTCATAAATGTCTAACTTGTAAGTACAAAAACAGAATTTATAGAAGAAAACAGAGCTTCCGCCCTTGCGCACGTTTTTACAAAGTTCAAAGTCAATAGATTTTTAGTCCAAAATTATCGAAGCCTACAAGGTTGGACAAAAGCATCACTTACAATCACTCATCCATAAACAAAGGAAACCCTCACTCTTAAATACCATCCTATTTGTAAATTATTACTTCAAGCCAGACACTTTGATTCGCCAGTGCACCACAACTACTTATCAAAGGCCGTAGACATTGACTTGGTTGTCGATGTTATGTCTGTCCGTACGTCGTACCTGTGTTTTCGTCCGGGTCGTATTAAGCGTTTCGTGATAGCATTGTTACTATCATAACCGATTACGCAGGCGACGATCCCGTCATTGTAATTGCGTGTTCACTCGTCGTCGTTGCCACAGGGTAATACTTTTGTCCTGATGTTGAGTGTGAAAGTCAGTACAGCTGCAGTGAAATAGGTTTACTATTAATGCCAGATTATGACCATGGAAAGTGAGGTGAAGTGTGTGCATTGTAGAAATAAGAAATCCCTGGTGTAATTGCTTGTGATGATTGTGGTTTCTGTAGTGAACAATACATAAATATAGACCCCGACAGATTTGAAGTTTTGTCGGGTCTTAAGATATAAAATGTATTGCGAGGTTTTGACTTAGTGTCCGTTTGAAAATTTACAAAAGGTATTTAACAGCTGATAGTTTGACGAACCACCGGTGGTCCGGTCTGCTAGATGGGCATGGATCATGTGATTTAACACTGGACTGACAAGGCCATCAGTAGCGTGGCCAGAGCTGGTAGGGAACGGACTCACACTTCTTCAAAAATAACATGATCAATTAAATAACCCTTGGATTCCACACTTTTCGAAGGTTGACATCACGGTTGGAACTCTATTTTGGATGCTGCAGGCTACGCCACTGGCGGTCATGAGGGAGGTGCAAAGAGGTTTCTTGAAATTGTAAAGATTCCGACATAACATATATCATCAGATGAATATGATTGATAAAAAATTACGTGACGTTGCAGAGAGCAATTGTAGATCATGTAGTAAGTTTTGTGCTATTATAATCTGATGATCCGGCGATTGTACTTTAAAAGAAACTTATTTGTATTGATTTTGTACACTCTTATTTCGTGTTTTCTCCAAACAGATATCATCTTGCCACTTATTGTTGTGTGTATTTTTGTTTTGGTTGCTGAAATGGTCAAAGGATTTACGAATATCGCACGAAGTAAGCTTCTTTGTTATTTGGCTTCCTCTAGCCCTCGAAGTGTCGAGGATGCAGATACGAAAAAGCAACAAAAGACTGAAGTCAATGGTACAAATATCAACGTTCGCCTGTCAGTTTCAAAGAGGTAACAATAGACAGATAGAGTGTCCATTATATAAGGTATTAAACATGTTAAAGCCTACAGTAAAGGCGGTTGACGGTGCCCGTGACGTGGGTTTACAATAATTGTATCAGTTTATACAAGAATGCTTGAAATAATTATAATCACTATTACATGTTGTCCACTAGCTTAAACAAGTCCAAGTGTAAGTGTTAAACAAGCTGCAACTCAGATATCACATACCGTTGGCCCAACGTTGGTAAAAGGCTGGCATACATTGGTAAGATGTTGGGTTGGTATGCTAATGTCTGACCAACGTTGCACCAGCGTTTAAATATATATATATATATATATATATATATATATATATATATATATATATATATATATATATATATATATATATATATATATATATATATATATATATATATATATATATATATATATATATATATATATATATATATATATATATATATATATATATATATATATATATTATATATATATATATATATATATATATATATATATATATATATATATATATATATATATATATATATATATGAATATATATATATATAATATATATATATATATATTTATATATATATATATATATATATATATATTATATATATATATGATATATATATATATATTATATATATATATATATATTTTATATATATATATATATATATATATATATATATATATATATATATATATATATATATGTTTATACATATATATATATATACATATATATATATGTATATATATATATATATATATATATATATATATATATATATATATATATACATATATATATATATATATATATATATATATATATATATATATATATATATATATATATATATATATATATATATATATATATATATATATATATATATATATATATATATATATATATATATATATATATATATATATATATATATATATATATATATATATATATAGATATATGTTGGTTTAACATTGGCAAAATGTTAGACCAACGTTAAACAAGGGTTGGGGTGACGGCACTTCTTCGAGTACCACACCTAATTCAGCCAACGTTTTCCCACTGTAGGGCCAATGTAAAATGTAACCATTTGCCAAGGTTGGCCCACCTAAATTGTGCTATCTGAGAAAACCTTACCACAAATCAATATAAAATTTAGCACCACCCCCCCCCCCCCCCTTATCTCCTCCCACCAACTTCCCCCGCTGGCGCCACCATATACAACCCTATAAACGGATCTCAATATCAAATCTTCAACAATACTTTTCCTACTACTTGGGTTTAGATTGGATCCCCATCCAAAACTTCCTTGCGACTCAATGTTTAGCTTATCCATAGGGTTGTTGAAGTATATACGCTTGGATAATATTTCCACGCTATGTGTAAGTGTATTACAAATGTCTTGGGAACCAAGTTAAACCTTACCACATATGATTTAAAAGAATTTCTATATCAGGTGTTTGCGTGCCAGCGTGCCATGGTGCTTTCAGTCAATGGAAGTAGTGGCTCTAAAAAAAAAGTTTTCTCAACCTGTGTTTTGCCAGAAAGCCGAATGTATGCACATGAATTGATGAATGACTCAATATCATTATATACACACATGTATGCAATGTGAATTATCAAATTAGACAACTTCGACAATTCTGTTAATATTATCATTTTTCTAATTGCAGCATATTCCATCAAGCGGTACTGTCACTGTTATACGAATGTCGTCTTCTGCTATCCTACTTCACCATGCTGTTTCTGATGACATTTAATCTTTGGGTCTTGCTTGCCGCCGTGTGTGCTTCAACTGTTGGTTATTTATTTTTTCCCTTAATTCTTTCACTGTTTTCGTCATACAAGACTCAGAGGGTGGCTAAAGAACCAAACGCCGATTATATTCAACTGGGATCTACTAGGGTCAAAAGTTCGAACGAAGACCTGCCTGATTAGGATGAATATGACTAAACTGCATAACACTGCAACAAAAGATTGTATCTTAATCGAGTTAGGCTACGGTCGTCAAGATGAAAATGATAAGCGTAAACGACACTAGTTAACAATTGTTACTATCGGTGCCGAATTAGAATCTCCTAGGAGACTTTATCCGACCGGACAGATTTTCCGAGGGACATAATCTCTTGTTACACCGGATTTATCATGGGAGATTACAATACATCCGTGCCTGTAAGATATGCTAAAATATTCCAATCTTATTTCTTTACAATTCGGCTCAAAAAGATCAAGGTCAATACAAAAACTTCTCTGACAGGGGTTTAGATGACATGCCTTTGCTATATATTTTTTCGTTGGATTTTACGCAAGGGGCACATGCCTTCGAAAGGAGACAAGGCATCTCGCTGGCTAAGGACCTGATGTCACTGTGTTCGCAATGCAATACAGTGGGATAAATGTTCAATATTCTGTTCTCCTTCTTCTCTTTCTCAACTGTCCTTATCCCAATTATTTTCGGTTGCCCCCTTTTTCTGCCTCCCACCGGGGCCCAGACAATGCAGTTTTTTCGCATAGTAATCATTCTCTCGCCTTAGCATGCAATCCAATCCGTCTCAATCTTCTTGTGCAAGTTTTCATACTTATTGGTATTGTCTGTGTTCTTTCATATAATTCATCAGTCTTCATTGGCCATCTTATTTTCATGACGGGAGCCACCGTACACCAGTACACACCCTAGCTATTTAAGTTAAAGAAGAAAAAAAAAAGAAAAATTAAACTAAATTTGTGGTTTGCCCCATCAAGCTACGCAAGTTGGATATACGCCAATAAAACTGGCCAGTGTGTACCCCAGTGCAATCTTAAACGGATCCACGAAGCACAAAAAGGCCCGCAGGGGCGTAGAAAGGGTTCACCTCTCGTCGCGGGTGAGGGGGAGTTAGAACCCCAAATTCTCCGTTTTAAGCGAAATAATTAAACTTTACGATTAAGTTTCATCAAATGTTGCTACAATCATCGCTGAATCGAGAAATCTCATTTTTGGGAAATCTCCTTCATGGAATTTTATTTAATTTCGGAAAATTATATTCAATTTTCGGAAAATTGTATTCAATATTCGGAAGATGTTGCCAAATTATGTACTACTAATTAATAAAATGAAAAATAAAAAAATCTACTTTATGCCACTTTTACCTTCCAGAAGGGAACTTGAAAGCATGCAGTCTGGGAAGGTGATATTCTCACAGCGGGCAGTTTGACCCGCTATCTACTCCTCTGACTAAGGGGTTTGGAGTAAGGTGCAGTTTCAGATGATGTGAAGTTATTCAAGAAAATTGAAAATATGGCCCCAAATCCTGCGGTACGCCACTGGCTTGTGTGTTTTATTGGTAGCCTTCGGCGTATTGGGTGAACATAACATGGGTCCCGTAATGGGTGTCCGGAAATGACCCATAGCTGACATAATGATAATCTTAATATTGGATTCTTGTGATAGGTCTATATATACCAATTTACCTAGTACACTCAGTCCCAGTCCCCCTCAGGTTGGTATACGATGTGTTTGAAAGATTATAGGCGCGTAATTCGATATATTGCATTATATACGATCTTGGACCCACGGAAACTGAATATTAAAGGAGACATAAAGTCTGATACAAGCATTATTTCATATGATAGAGGATACAAATCTTAACCAACTACCATACACAGCAAGTCAAAATCTTATTCCTATCTCAAGTTTTCATGTTTGAAATCGACACATGGGGGCTGCCATTTTGTTCAATTCTGTATTAAGATATTGTGCATGATGACATGATTTCCCCAATAGGGACATAAGGATTATAATGTATTTCTTTATAAATGTGATTAAAGTTTTTATTCCAAAATGAATTGTGACACACAAATTTAACTGTATGTTTTGATAATTTCATGTGTACACAAAAATGTTTTTGACCCTTACGAAAGAAAAACACTTTTTCATCAGCTAAAAAAGTTGAGGTAGATTATAAAGAAATACAAAGCATTCCAACATCCTGCTGGGCTGATGACATCATATTATGCATGTTTTGAAATCAGAATGGCAGCTTTCATGGTATGATTAAGTACGTAGTATTAAAGTTTTAATAATTGCAAAAAAATGTGTTAGATTGCTTCGGGAGTTATGAAACGTGGTCAGCACTTTTGTTATTATCAATTTTATGTGAGACTTCATGTCTGGTTTAGGTCCCATTAAACTGATCCGCTATAGAGCTTTAAAAATACGCTTAAATATACATAGGAAATTATCTACCTACTGTGGTGTGGCGGTTATCATACATGTCTACAGACCACGAGGTCCTGGGTTCAAGCCTGGGTTGGGTAGACACGCCAGTGCACCACAACTAGTTATCAAAGGCCGTGGACATTGACTTGTTTGTCGATGTTATGTCTGTCCGTACGTCGTACCTGTGTTCTCGTCCGGGTCGTATCGTTTCGTGATAGCATTGATTCTATCATAACCGATTACGCAGGTGACGACCCCGTCATTGTAATTGTGTGTTCACTCGTCGTCGTCGTTGACATAGGAGATTTTGTCCTGATTGCCCCCTTACAGTATTAATTAAGTGGTCAAGCAGCTGAGCAAGTTTATCGTATGTGACAGAGGACTGTATAACAAAATGGCGCAGAAACTACTTCCATATTTTATTCCGTTAAGGAGATATTCAAGTTTAAAGTTCGATCTTATTTAGAAATGACTAGTGTAGTAAGTCTACTATGAAAGGATGGCAGTAGTAAGGGGTAACTATACAGGTAGTGATTAATCAGAAGCCAGCGTTGGTATCACGTGATAGCTCATTTGCATATATTTAATGCTGGCTTCTGATTGGTCACTACCTGTATAGTGATTGCTGAGATTGCTCTGGGTCATCGGATTGCGTCACAAGATATTCTCGATTCTTCCGCAGAGTCCTTTTAACAAGGTGTATACTTCATTTGCAATGCTAACTTCTGATTGGTTATTACCTGTATAGCGGCCTCTGAGATTTTCCAGGTCATCGGATTGCGTCACAAAATATTCTCGACGACGGAGCTTTTGATTGGTTACTACCTATATTGTGACCTCTGATATTTTTTCCTCTGGGTCATCGGATTGCCGTCACAGAATATTCTCGACGACGGACTCAGCTTCTGATTCGTCACTAGCTGTATTGTGATCTCTGAGATTTTCCAGGTCATCGGATTGCCGTCACAAGATATTCTCGACAACGGACTCAGCTTCTGATTGGTCAATACCTGTATAGTAGCTCCTGAGATTAGCTCCGGAGCTTTTGATTGGTCGGGGTCTGTATAGTGGCCCCTGAGATTTTCCAAGTCATTGGATTGCCATCACAAGATATTCTCGATTGTTCCATAAAGTTCTTTAACGAGGTGTATAGCTTTTCCTGACTGGGTGTGTCAGGTGATTGTAGGGTAAAAGTACCTGCCCCAACCAACGCAGGATACCGTAGAAAGCAAGCCATGATAGCTCTTTTCCCTCCTTCCGCCCTCATTAGGGTTTCATCAGATCTTGAGTTACGAATGTTGGCATTCAGCAGTGTGGTCTAATTGAATCAACGATTGTCGTAGACGAACCTGTCCGTTTTATGTAAGGGGACTTGTGGGATGAAAGGTTTAATACCCGTACGGGAGGGCTCTGAGATCGGGCTGAACGACGCGTTTTGTATAGATCAGTCGATATTACTTGGTGATGCCTCTTGTGATAATTTTACCCGGATCGTCTTTCTGGATGCGGTGAGAGTAGTGGACGGGAACGATGACTTCTTCATCATCGTCCAAAGCCCATATTTTTTCCATTCAATACTGTTGCCATATATGGTCATCACACCACTATTAGTTGACCAATCTGATTGATCAAAAAATGACGTAATTCTATTACGCATGTAATGGACCAATACCTTTTTCCGCGAGTTCTTTTAAGGAAGTGATTAGTTTTTCCTGACTGGGTGTGTCAGGTGGGGGTATCATGGTACTCATTGTCGTCCATTTCAAAACAATAAACCCTGATAATCTGATGATTAGAAGCTTAGATTTTTCAAAGAGTTTAAACTGTAAAAAAGAAGAAGAAGAATAATCGCCATGTCACGATTACCGATAATATCGGGATAATATCGTCACAATTTACCGAGTCACATCATTCGAGAAGACATTGTACTTGACAATCGAGAAACAGGAAACTTGTCATGTTTGAGAACATGTTTTTGAAAATAGGTAAGATTTGAGCCGCGATATTTCTTAAATGGTGTGATTTGAGAAGACGTTTTTTGTAAACGTGTACGATTTGAGAAGGAAATTTTATTTTCAAATCCCATTGACTTTGCACAGGGAGCAAAATTTGAGCGACGATATTTTAAAAACGTGAATGATTTAAGAAGACATTTTTTCTGAAACTCCTCATTTGAGAAACAATTTTTCTGAAACACTGTCATTTGAGGCAGTTTTTTTGCTGAACCTTTTTTCATTTGAGAGGATAAAACTGGCGTCTAACGGGGAATGACAGGACAGGATAGAACTGCGCTTCAAAGCGAAAAAAAGGGTCTACGGGGGCTTAATTGTGGGAAATACTTGGAGAAAACTACGTTTTTAAGAAGAAAAATGGCGTCAACGGGGGAATGACAGGGACAGAACTGCGCTTTAATGCGAAATACGGGGGTTTACGGGAGCTTAATTGTGGGAATAATCGGACAAAACTACGTTTTTAACGGGAAAATGGCGTTAACGGGGGAATGACAGGACAGAACTGCGCTTTAATGTGAAAAAAAACGGGGGTCTACGGGAGCTTAATTGTGGGAATAATTGAAAAAAAACTACGTTTTGAACGGAAAATGGCGTCAACGGGGGAGTGACAGGACAGAACTGCTCTTTAATGTGAAAAAAGGGGTCTACGGGGGCTTAATTGTGGGAATAATCGGACAAAACTACGTTTTGAACGGAAAATGGCGTCAATGGGGGAATGACAGGACAGAACTGCGCTTCAATGCGAAAAGCGGGGGTCTCCGGGGGCTTAATTGTGGGGAATAATCAGACAAAACTACGTTTTTAACATGAAAAATGGCGTCAACGAAGGAGGGGGGGGGGCGGTTAACAGGACAGAACTGCGCTTTAATGTGAAATACGGGGGTCTACCAGGGATTAATCGTGGGAATAATTGGACAAAACTACGTTTTTAAGGGGAAAAAAAGGCGTCAACGGGGAATGACAGAACAGAACTGCGCTTTGACGCGAAAAAAAGGTAGGAGGGGGGGGGGGCTTGATTTCAAACCACGCCCCCTGAATTTTTTTCTCAAACATTACATTTCAGCATGCACTTTTTGAAAACCATTTTTGAAATTCCAATGACTTTATTTAGGGCGTCAAATTTAAGAAGGCATTTTTTGTTTTGACGTGTACTTTGAGAAACATTTTTTGAAATCCCTTGACTTTTGGGCGCTCTATTTTCTCAAGCATCAACTTTTGAGAGGATAAATTGAAGAAAAAAAGTGGTAAAAACGAGAGAAATGGGTTAAAAAGCAAGTGACTTCATTGCGTACACGCGATAATGACGTCATTATTTTGAGAATGGGGGCACTAACAAAAGTATTTATGACGTTATGAAATGCAGATGTGTATTATGTTGTATGTGAACATCGACCAGTCTAGGACTGTCCGGAGATGAAACCTGATTGCGTGGTAAATCGATATCAATAGTATGAGAAAAATATTCATAATCCATGTTTGTTTATTCAATATTGGATCAATATAGATCCTTTCTTTAAATGTCCTTGATGCCTGTTACCAATGGGATACGGGAGGAAAGACTAATATCAAATAATGGTATTGGTTCATTACATACGTAACAAAATTATGTCATTTTGAATCCATCAGATTGGTCAATGTTGTGTGATGACCATATATGACAACAGTATTGAATGTCATTCAATACTGAACATTTAAAAGCGGGTTGAAGATTTTGTTTTATCATTCATTCGTTAGCATTTTCCCCGTTTAAAACGTAGTTTTGTCCGATTATTCCCACAATTAAGCCCCCGTATACCCCCGTTTTTTGCATTAAAGGGCAGTTCTGTCCTGTCATTCCCCGTTAGACGCCAGTTTTATCCTCTTAAATGAAAAAAAGTTCAGCAAAAAAAAGTGCCTCAAATGACAGTGTGTCAGAAAAATTGTTTCTCAAATGATGAGTTTCAGAGAAATTGTTTCTCAAAGGAGGAGTTTTAGAAAAAAAGTGTTCTTAAATCATTCACGTTTACAAAATATCGTCGCTCAAATTTTGCTCCCTGTGCAAAGTCAATGAAATTTGAAAATAAAATTTCGTTCTCTCACACCGTTTAAAAAATATCGCCGCTAAAATCTTACCTATTTTCAAAAACATGTTCTCAAACATGACAAGTTTCCTGTTTTTCGATTGTCAATTAAAATGTCTTCTTGAATGATGTGACTCGGTAAATTGTGACGATATTATCCCGATATTATCGATAATTGTGACATCGTGATTTATCTATATTATTTTAAGTTTAAATTCTTTGAAAATTCTAAGCTTCTAATCAACAGATTTTCAGGGTTTATTGTTTTGAAATGGGCGACAATGAGTACCCCCACCTGACACACCCAGTCAGGAAAAGCTATACACTTTGTTAAAAGGACTCTGTGGAACAAGGTATTGGTCCATTACATGCGTAATAGAATTATGTCATTTTTTGACCAATCAGATTGGTCAATTAATAGTGGTGTGATGACCATATATGGCAACAGTATTGAATGGAAAAAATATCGTCTTGGGACGATGATGAAGAAGTCATCGTTCCCGTCCGTTACTCTCACCGCATCCAGAGAGACGGTCTTGGCATCACCAAGGAATATCGACTTATCTATACAAAACGCGTCATTCAGCCCGATCTCACAACCCTCCTGTACGGGTATTAAACCTTTCACCCCACAAGTCCCCTTACATAAAACGGACAGGTTCGTCTACGACAATCGGGTGATTCAATTAGACCACGCTGCTGAATGCCAACATTCGTAACTCAAGATCTGATGAAACCCTAATGAGGGTGGAAGGAGGGAAAAGAGCTACCATGGCTTGCCTCCTACGGTATCCTGCGTTGGGTGTGGCAGGTACTTTTACCCTAAAATCAACTGGCACACCCAGTCAGGAAAAGCTATACACCTCGTTAAAAAGACTTTATGGAACAATCGAAAATATCTTGTGATGGCAATCCGATAACCTGGAAAATCTCAGGGGCCACTATACAGATCCCGACCATTAGAAGCTAAATCCGTTGTCGAGAATATCATGTGACGGCAATCAAATGACCCAGAAGAAAAAATCTCAGAGGTCCCTATACAGGTAGTGACCAATCAGAAGCTCCGTCGTCGAGAATATCTTGTGACGCAATCCGATGACCTGGAAAATCTCAGGGGTCACTATACAGGTAGTAACCAATCAGAAGCCAGCATTAAGTATATGCAAATGAGCTATCACGTGATACCAATGCTGCCTTCTGATTGGTCACTACCTGTATAGTTACCCCTTGCTACATACTGATGGCGCCCTCATCCTCACATTCATAACAATTAAAAATGCATTTTAAAGAAAATGTATTTGATTTTTTTAATAGATTATAATTACCCTTACAAAGTTCTGTTTTACGTATAATTTCCTGACATATCCAATGGTTTTTCAGCCTCTTTAATCGCAGGACAATGTATGATAGAATACATAAAGACAGGAATCTGGGGCTGTGATTTCACAACTAGTTTGATTTGAGCCGTTTTTACACAAATAATACCAAGCTTTAATCTTGAATATCTCCTTAACGAAACAAGATTTTTGTTATCCTTTCTTTACCATTTTGTTTCTTTTAAAGTATAACATGGACTTGGTTGACCCCTGAATTAATCCTTTCAAAATATTGATAGGTAAAATAGGAAATCTCTAACACAATATGAAAAAAGACAAAATACAAAATGATAAAGTACTTCATAGTATATAAACATATCATTTGATTTACAATGTGTAGGATACAGAATACCAGTGTCTCGGCCTCGTTTAATGCATGGTGCAGTAGACTCGACTGCAATAACTATTCGCTTGTTTGGTGGCACGTCACATCCGGGAGATGACGTCATTTTCTGGAGTGAAAACTAATCTTTGCGCTATACACGTGGGCGAGTCCGTATGCGTTTACTGTGTGTCGTAAGTATGGCATGTAAACAAAAACAGCTGATCGCTTTGTGTTCACTTCAATGCGGGGGTGAATGCGCGTGGTTGTTATTCGGTCTGATGACCTTGGGTCACATTTCCGACCAAGTAAATAGCCCGTGTCCGAGAGTAACGAGCTACGTTTTTGTCCGATTCGGCAACTTCGGACTCGGATCACAGGGTGACTCAACTTTAGCACTCTCAACCTAGATTAGATACACACACACACACACACTCACCCACACACACACACACACACACACACACACAAAACAATATACGTATATAATCAAAAGTAAAAAACAACATTTAAGAATATCCAAGAAAACTATACAAAATAAATAAATGCAAAAATAAATGCAAAACTAAAGTGATAATAGAATTATGCCTAACATAATGAATATTAGTTAAATACATAATGAATACATAATGAATATTTGCCTGAATGGGGCACATGGGGCCGGGCGTACCCCTTGCGTATGAAAACAAACAAACAAAAACTTAAGAAAAGATTATATGGATAATCTGCACAAGTGTCCCTCTTGAAGTGCTTCTCCCCCGCCCCTCTTGTGAAAGGCTATGGAGCTGCCACTTAAGTTTCATTATTACCACTCCAGGCCTTTTTCACACTGATGTGGTTGGCCCATCATTCATTTGGCTCACCACTAGCTCAAAAAGTGTAGTATAGGGTCAACCTGCATATTTTACAGAAGGACCTGACGAGCAAAATGAAAAGTGAATAATGAAAAAATATATAGAAATCACAGAGTTTTAATTATAACAATCATAACAGTAAAAGTTTGATCAAAAAGTGGATGATATATATCTCCGGCATATAACCGTGCACAACCCGATGTCGCCACTTCATGCTTGAAGGGGGTGAAAATAGTGGAATTAGAATTAGGTGGTCGGTTATACTAATAAAATAGGATTACTTTCCAAGAGCCAACGGCCAGATATCACCTAGTAATTTACGGCAATCTTTTACTGGACAACGATCCAAAGTTTCGATACATTTCCTACAAAACACATGTCCACACTGAACAATAGCTCTGGCTCCTTCTCCACACACCACGCATGATGTAAAGGTTACAGTTGTAGGGCGTGGTTACAGTTGTAGGGCGTGGTTTAATATGATTGAAGGGGCAATGTGGCTTGGTACATCCCCCTTTGCTATTGTCGTAATAGCATGGAATAGATTTTCTGTTTTTCTGTAAAAAAATTAAAAATGTTATAATTGTAAAGTACATCAGTTTATGAGCAGCTACAAAATGGCTTGAATTAGCTTTACAAATATGGGTAAAGCCAGTAAAGCAAGCCTTCCGAGTCACCAGCAGAAAACACAAATGATCTGGTAAAAAACCTCTTAGAAACTAAGCTTCAAATTCCAATCGAACACAGAGACATAGATCGTTCCCACAGAGTGGGGAAAACGATTAATAACGGGAAGCCACGAGCAATCATAGCTAAATTTTCTGGTTACTATACCAAAAGAAGTGTAATGGTAGCAAGAAGAAAACTTAAAGGTTCAAACATTGTTGTTAAAGAAGACCTAACGAAGAAAAACTTACAACTTTTCAACATAACCTATAAGAATCAATATGTCCAACGTTCGTGGACCAGAGACGGCAAATTCTTTGCATTAATTCATGATTCAGATGGCCAGGAAAAGATCAAGCACATTCGATCAGTGAATGACCTACCAACAGTTACTTCCTAAACATGATCCCATGCAGCAGCACGTTGATGTGTATCAACTTTACTTTCATCTGACCATCCAGGATGAAATCTTTATCTCCTTACCAACTAACCTTTTTTTTAACTCTTTGTGGAATATGCCTTCAAATTAAGATTTGCCAAACTCGTCAATGTATCACTGCTTTATATTTTCATATCGTTGAGCTTCAATTTACCTTGGATTTGATGTGCCGTTTTTTTTTTTCCGTACGCAATAATTTGAATTACGAGGGACTCCAGGCTGTTGTTGACTGTAAATACTTAACTGAAGAGAACTTCGTACTCCACACTGATGATCACAAAAATGATTTTTCAATTATTCATGTTAATTTTAGAAGTTTAGTAAAAAACTTTTGACTCTTTATGTAACTTCATTATTTCTGTCAACAACTTTCATTTTGACATAATTGCTGTGACTGAAACATGGGTAACTTTAAATTCCGATTTAAACCTTTACACCATTCCAGGATATTATTTTATCAATTCACCCAGACACAATAAAAAAGGTGGCGGTATTGGATTGTATATTCGAGATGATATCTCATTTTCCACCAGAAAGGACTTGAATGTGGAAGAGAGTGAATCACTTTTTATTGAACTTAATCACTGCTCAAAGAATATCATAATTGCTGTGATATATAGGCCGCCGGATACAAATTGTGTCTCTTTCCTTGCAAATCTTGATTTAATCTTAGATACCATAAATAGAGAAAATAAGTATTGTTTTTTAGCAGGTGATTTTAATATAAATCTGGGAATTATTGATGCTAAAGTTGATCATCTGTCTGATATCCTAATATCTCACTCTTTTTATTGTACTATAAATATACCTACCCGTGTTACAGCTTCATCTGCATCGATTATTGATAATATTTTTACAAATGTTTATGATAAATCTTTATTTAGTGGTGTTGTTATTGCTGACGTTTCAGATCATTATCCGATATTTATACCCTGTAAGTTTAATGTGAAAGTATTAAATGTTAATCATTCACTTATAAATGACCTCCGACCAACTAATTTAGAAAACTTACGTATTGATTTATCCCACACAGATTGGTCGATTGTACTTCTAGATACAGACTTATAGTAAGTTTATACACATCTTTAACAACCTTTTTAATAAAAATTGCCCGTTACGTAGAAATAAACGAGGTGTAAACAAATTAAAGTCCCCTTGGCTAACTTCAGGTATATTGAAATCGATTCGACGTAAAAATAAACTTTACCATACGTATAAAAACAATCCTTCTTTACAAATCGAAGCAAAATATAAAGTTTATAAAAATAAACTTTAGAATATTATAAAATTAGCTAAACCGTCACATTATTCAACACTTTTTAGCTCTGACTTAGATCTCAAGACTGTATGGAATAATATTAGTAAAATCCTAAACAAAAATGATGGTAATAAAAGTAAAACTAATTCTTTTCAGCATGATGGTAATGCACTTAATGATGATGATACAATTGCTAATACGTTTAATATTTATTTCTCAACAGTAGCTGAAAATCTTGCCAAAGAAATCCCTAAAGGTACAAACCAGTTCAGCAATTACCTTGATAACAGTTTACAAAATTCTTTTTTCTTAAGTCTTACTTCTGCTTTCGAAGTTATTGATGAAATTCTAACTTTTAAAAACAAGAGTTCTTCAGGTTGGGATAACATTTCTAACATGATTCTTAAAGAAACTATTTATTGTATTGCAAATCCATTGGCTCATGTGATAAATCTATCCTTTAGTAACGGAATTGTTCCATCTGAATTAAAAATAGCCAAGATAGTACCAATCTTCAAGTCATCTGAATCTTTTTCAAACTATCAACCTATTTCATTGCTTCCAACATTACCCAAATTATTCGAAAAATTAGTTCATAAGAGATTAACAGAATTTATCACTAAGCATGATTTATTATTTAGCGGCCAGTTTGGTTTTAGAAAACAATATTCAACGTATATGGCATCCTTATTACTTACTGATGATATTGCAACTTCCCTTGATAAGAAATTTAATACTGTTGGCCTTTTTATCAACCTTTCCAAAGCTTTTGACACCATTGACCATAGAATACTACTTGATAAACTTAAATATTACGGTGTGCGTGGAATTTCACATAATTGGTTTCAAAGTTATTTATCAGATCGCAAACAGTTCGTTATATACAATAATGCAAAATCCAGTGTTAGTACTACCAATATAGGTGTGCCACAAGGCTCCATATTAGGCCCATTATTATTTTTACTTTATATTAACGACATTTATAAATGCTCTTCTATATTAAATTTCATTCTTTTTGCCGATGACACCACAATTTACCTTCATGATGTAAATATTGATAATGCTCTGCGGCAACTTTCATCCGAGTTTTTCCGAGTGTCTGATTGGTTCAAAGCCAATCGTTTATCTCTTAATATGTCTAAAACTAAGCTTATTGTATTTAGTAACAATGACAGTCACTCAAGTGGTCAACCTCTAGAAGCAAGGATCGATAGTAACATTATCCAGGCAGCTCCGTATACTAAATTCCTAGGTCTCTTAATTGATAGTAAGTTAAATTGGAAAGAACATGTTTCATCAATTTGTAAAATAGTAGCCCGTAACACGGGTATTTTGAATAGACTAAGGCATTTCATTCCATCTCACATACTTCTTTTGCTTTACAATTCACTTATTCTCCCCCACCTTTCTTATGGTATTCTCCTATGGGGAAATACGCATAATTCCACTTTGCAACGCTAATACATCCTCCAAAAACGAGCGGTTAAGACTATCTGTAATGCCTTACCTAGATCCCCATCCAGGCCTTTATTCAGACACCTTAAGCTGTTAACTGTTTACGATCTCTATAATTACAACCTAGGCATTTTCATGTACAAAGTCACCAACATATTGATGCCCGAGTCCTTTCTGTCATTCTTTAACAATAACAACTGCTTTCATTCTTACGATACTCGTAATTCTCATCACTTAATGCAACCCTTTGTTCGTACACATAAAGCCAAGTCTCAAGTACGATGTGCTGGTGTGACCCTCTGGAATTCCCTCAGTAATGATTTAAAATCATCGAAATCCCTAAATAACTTTAAGTCTAAGCTCAAGAATTATCTATTTGCCCCGTATAAGTAACCATCATTATTCCAACGTTTCTTTCTCCCTGTCTTCTTTGTTTTCTGTGTATGTCGATGAGAGAGGGTGGGTGTGAGGGGAGGGGAGTAGAGGGACGGAGATAGGTGGGATGGGAGGAGAAGGGCAGGGTGGGAGGGGAAGGGGAGGTGTGGGGTGGGTGTGTAATTTGGGTGAGTATAGGCGACAGGGTCTCAGTGATAACAGGTCGCTGGTTGGGTAGGTGAATGGGTATGGGGCAGGCCTATCTAATTATGTTTTGTATTGTATTCTCCTTTGTTGATGGCGAGCTGGCTAGCAAAAGTTTTACACTTCCGCCAGTTCACCATTCACTCCATACTATTCTGTATATTGCATTATATGTTTATTGTTTTTGTTTCTAATGCTATTTTGTAATTACCAATTTCCCTTTGTATGTAACTCAATGGAGTGATAAATAAATAAATAAATAAATAAAAAATAATAGTTTGAGCCCAGAGTTGGAATAATTCATGTTTTTGTAAGAAGATGAACACAAAACGTACGGACAGCTCAAATTCTTTCATAGTAATTTCAGTGGCGACACCAAGAATTCGGTCATTGAAAGGGGTGGGGTTAGGGGGAGGGAGCATTTTTGTCTCATGTGGGAAAAAAACCCCTATATAAATCGGGGGGAGGTGGAGCAATTTTGTCTCAAAACGGGAAAGTAGGCCTGTAGGTGGCAAAACGATCTCGTGGTGGCATGTGCCTCCATGCCACCCGTAGCGCCACCAATGGGTAATATAGCTTATGTTTATCTCTGCCAATATACATGTTCAAGCAGAGTCAATGCTTTTGGATAATATAGATCATTCAGCAATGTATAATTCTAGAAAATTAAATGATCATTTACCTTGTCTTTTGCATGGCGAAATGTGCAATATTTATTTTGGCATTTTCTTTGCTCCAGTCAATGCAGACCTCCTCGTTCCCAAGAGCAGCAGTGCAATGTCGATAAGGGCACTCACTCCCCTATAAACGATAAGTTTGACATACATGATACACATATATAATACACACATATATGATACACGTATACATGATGCATATGCATGATACATTAGTACACATACACGATACAAACACACGCTACATATACATAATACACATACATGATACACACATACGTGATACACACATATATCATACACACATAACTCATACATACACACAATACACATATATGATACAGACACGCATGATACATGATACACACATACATGATACATGTACATGATACACATATACATGATAGAGACATACATGATACACATATACATGATACAGACATACATGATCGCATGAGGTTTCAACTCAGATACACACATACATGTACATGATATACACATACATGATACAGACATACATGATACACACATACATCATACAGACGATACATGATACATACATACATGATACATGTACATAATACAGACATACACATACACATGATACAGACATACACATGATACAGACATACATGATACACATACACATGGTACAGACATACATGCTACACATATGCATGATACAGACATACATGATACACATATACATGATACAGACATACATGATCGCATGAGGTTCCAACTCAGATATACACATACATGTACATGATACACACATACATGGTGCAGACATACATGATACACATATATAATACACACATGTATAATACACATATACATGATGCATATGCATGATACATCAGTACACATACATGATACAAACACACGCTACATATACATTATACACACACATGATACACACATACGTGATACACACATATATCATACACACATAACTCATACATATACACAATACACATATATGATACAGACGCGCATGATACACACATACATGATACGTGTACATGATACACACATACATGATACAGACATACATGATGCACATATGTATGATACAGACATACATGATCGAATGAGGTTCCAACTCAGATACACACATACATGTACATGATATACACATACACGATACAGACGTACATGATACACATATACATGATACATACATACATGATAAATGTACATGATACAGACATACACATACACATGATACAGACATACATGATACACATACACATGATACAGACATACATGCTACACATATGCATGATACAGACATACATGATACACATATACATGATACAGACATACATGATCGCATGAGTTTCCAACTCAGATATACACATACATGTACATGATACACACATACATGGTGCAGACATACATGATACACATATATAATACACACATGTATAATACACATATACATGATGCATGATACATTAGTACACATACATGATACAAACACACGCTACATATACATAATACACATACATGATACACACATACGTGATACACACATATATCATACGCACATAACTCATACATACACACAATACACATATATGATACAGACACGCATGATACATGATACACACATACATGATACATGTACATGATACACACATACATGATACAGACATACATGATGCACATATATATGATACAGACATACATGATCGAATGAGGTTCCAACTCAGATACACACATACATGTACATGATATACACATACATGATACAGACATACATGATACACACATACATCATACAGACGTACATTATACACATGTACATGATACATACATACATGATACATGTACATGATACAGACATACACATACACATGATACAGACATACATGATACATACACATGATACAGACATACACATGATACAGACATACATGATACACATACACATGATACAAACATATATGCTACACATATGCATGATACAGACATACATGATACACATATACATGATACAGACATACATGATCGCATGAGGTTCCAACTCAGATACACACATACATGTACATGATACACACATACATGGTGCAGACATACATGACACACACATACATAATACACACCTACACGATACAGACGTACATGATACACATATAAATGATACAGACATACAGGATTACATGTAGTTCAAACTCAGATATACATGTACATGATACAGACGTACATGATGCAGACACACATGATGCAGACATACATGATGCATACATACATGATGCAGACATACATGATGCAGACATACATGATACAGACATACATGATGCAGACATACATGATGCAAACACACATGATGCAGACATATATGATGCAGAAACACATGATGCAGAAACACATGATACAGACATACATGATGCAGACATACACGATGCAGACATACACGATGCAGACATACATGATGCAGACATACATGATGTAGACATACATGATGTAGACATACATGATGCAGACATACATGATGCAGACACACATAATGCAGACATATATGATGCAGGCATACATGATGCAGGCATACATGATGCAGACATACATATATGATGCAGACATACATATATGATGCAGACATACATATATGATGCAGACATACATATATGATGCAGACATACATATATGATGCAGACATACATATATGATGCAGACATACATATATGATGCAGACATACATATATGATGCAGACAGACATATATGATGCATATATGATGCAGACATACATATATGATGCAGACATACATATATGATGCATACATATATGATGCAGACATACATATATGATGCAGACATACATATATGATGCAGACATACATATATGATGCAGACATACATGATGCAGACATACATGATGCAGACATACATGATGCAGACACACATGATGCAGACATATATGATGCAGACATACATGATGCAGGCATACATGATGCAGACATACATATATGATGCAGACATACATATATGATGCAGACATACATATATGATGCAGACATACATATATGATGCAGACATACATATATGATGCAGACATACATATATGATGCAGACATACATATATGATGCAGACATACATATATGATGCAGACATACATATATGATGCAGACATACATATATGATGCAGACATACATATATGATGCAGACATACATATATGATGCAGACATACATATATGATGCAGACATACATATATGATGCAGACATACATGATGCCGACATACATGATGCAGACATACATGATGCAGACATACATGATGCAGACATACATGATGCAGACATACATGATGCAGACATACATGATGCAGACATACATGATGCAGACATACATGATGCAGACATACATGATGCAGACATACATGATGCAGACATACATGATGCAGACATACATGATGCAGACATACATGATGCAGACATACATGATGCAGACATACATGATGCAGACATACATGATGCAGACATACATGATGCAGACATACATGATGCAGACATACATGATGCAGACATACATGATGCAGACATTCATGATACACATATACATGATACAGACATACATACATGATCGGAAACTCAAACGTCGGGATCACAAAATCAGGCTAAGATGCAAAAAATCACCAAACAAAAGATACAAATTCGGAAAAAGTGGGGTAAACGATCCCGTTTATAATTAGCATAATCTTTTTCCAAATCTGAAGTTCAGAAATTTGATATGACTCTAACTGCTCAGTGAATAACAAATCCAGTACACAAAAATATTTCAGGCGGGTCAACATTTTCGTGGATTAACGTGAAGCTAAAGTAACATACCCCTGGTCTATATATGTTTTGAAAGCTATATATGAATGCATAATTACCTTATTGCATGTGCTGTAGTAAAAGTAATAGCAATCGTCGTTGCTTTTGTCACGTTTCGCTGTCGCCATATTCTCACTGTGAATTAAGCCGCGGGTCGAGAAAAAATATATGAAGGTATATACTGGTATCGGGTGTAGGACCTATCTAACAAGCTCACTGAAATTTTATCTAACTTAACTCTTTTATCTAACCTTGCAGATCACGAACATAGGCTATATATCATTATTAGCCTATGTCTTTACAACAACAAGTCTAACCTGTTCAAAACATGAATAGATTCCGGAAAGTCCTGTTCTAATTTTAAGCAGAGAGTTCAAAAACTGTCGAAGTTCAAAAGGCAAGTTGTCGTGTCTAACGTACGAGGCAAGTGTTTTGATTGGTCGAAACACTGTGCACTTACATTGACAGGCAGTAAGCATCGTTTTGGAATAAATTGTACGCCGCTGCATTTTAATCACCATGGCCTATAAACACAGCGAAACAAAAAACATTATAATTATTACCCACATCAGTGGCGTGGTAGATCATAGGGCATTTTGGCATGCAGCAGAGACGTAGGAAATTGGGGATAGGCCTCCCCCTCTCCTCTCAATGGAAAGTTAAAAACATTTTTTTTTTTAATGGTCAATTTGAGGGAAACTTTGGAAAAATATTAGGAATTTTGTTAGTAAGTTCCCGAAAGTTGATAAAATTTCTAGAAAATGAAGAAGATTTCTCGAAAATTTAAGAAAATGTCCCTAAAATGAAGGAAGGTTTCCGAAAATTGGAAGATCTTTTCTGAAAATTGAAGGATATTTCCAGATTAGCCAGACTTTATGGAATTTTGATATACCAGTGCAATTTTTTTGCTTAAAACCTGGTAATTTTGGGGTTCTTCCTTCCCCTCCCTGAGAGCAGGGGCGTAACATAAAGGGGTGGGGTGTTATACCCCTAGAAACAAATTTTTCGGGCAATTCGAATTTTGACTATTCGTCGGGCAAAAACATGACCCAGTATTGAAAAAAACTTGTTAGGAAATTAATATGGTTATACCTTAATGTTTTTGTTTCTTCGCAAAAAGACAAACTACTAAGATTATCTGGATGATATAACACTTTTTTTACCCTTCCTGGCTGTACGAGCAACCCCTCCCCCCCCCCCTCCCTCCTTCTCCTTTCTTTTTCTTCCGTTGGCCGGATACCAATCTGAAGTCGGGTAGAAATGTAGAATGTCAGATGCACTTGTGTCCATGGTCAGGTGGTATCGGAGTTTATTTCATTCATGCCCGTCTCACCTAGATATCCGAATTGTATTCTCCCGATCGCCGACTCGGCGCATATGATGCTAACAACATCATTCTTCCGAACTTGGGCACTAAGTCGGGCAAAGATGTAAAACGTCGGATGTACTGTTTAAATCTGAGATACGTCTCAACCATGCCCGAATCGTTATATCAGAATCATGTCCTCCCGAATCGGAATCATGCTGACAATATCATAGTGGGAGGATCATAATGGGAGGATAACCCATGTCCTCCACTGAGAACATCTAATGGGTTATCCGCCACTGGAGTTATGTGCCTCCCTAAGATTTTCAATGTGTTCACTTCTGTATTTCAATAAAAATTATTTGCCACTCATGGCATGGTCAGATATTAAATATTGCCGACAAGTTATCGCTATGTATCGGCACTGTCCGAGCGCGACATTGAGTGTCAATGGTCAAATTGTGAAAAATTCATATGCTTTTAAAATATTACGTCTTTAATAGTAGGAAGAAGTTATTGATCAACACGTAAGTTTTCCTGAGCGCCCTTTCAGAAAGCTTCACTGGAAGGGGGAAGTTTTATCTTGCCCCTGCCCCCACACCAGAATGGGCACGATCAGTAGCATAGGAAGTGTTACCTCTCACGGGTTAAGCCTGAAGCCTAATAATCAAGTGGTTCATGGTTAAGCGGGTTTGTAATCCAAATTTTTTACAATTTTCGAAGGCTGCCTGAGTTGGTAGTTAGCTCCAATTCTGTTCTCAAATTCGAGGTCATTATTTATAATTCTTTACTAATTCTGGGCGTCGTTGATTTTTTTTTACAAATTTTTGTGGGGGTGGTGGTGTTAGTTTGGGCTAACCCTTCTCAGCCCGTATTCTTGTTATGTTATGTTTTGTTATGTGAAGTTACAAATGACATGTTTTTATATTTAAAATCAGAAAGCCACGCTGATTGATAAGAACTTTAAATTGCATACTCTTTTATTGTCATCATGTTTATTTTTTCTATATACATAGTACATACAAGATCCAAGAATAAAGTACCAGTGCAGGGGCAAAGCCCAGAAAATATGAGAATATTTCAGCGTTTAGTAAGTTTTTCGTGCAGTTAGAAATCCTCACTCACAATGAAATATTTGGATAATCAAAAGCTACCTTATATTCATGACAAATTTCAACCATTTTATCTATATAGTACCTATAGTGTAAACTTGGCTGGGTTTAATGTTAACGCCTTATCAGGGGTTCAAGGGCAAAATGTCTGGAATGTTAACTAGCGTTTGATATGGTTGTTTGCTATGGGATTTCAAGCTGAAAATTAAATTTTGATATTAAATTCTACTACTGATTTATGGAAAAAATTTCATTCCACTGTTTTTAACAAGCTGCGTCTGATTACTACAAATTTTAAACTTTTTCTCGTGAGAGAAATTTAAGCCGTCAATCACAGTTTCCTCCAGAAATTAACAAAGATACAATCTTTGCAAGACTGTAGGATACCTTGGATTATTGGGGGCCGAGCTCTAGCTTTTGCGTCATAGCATTATTCATATGATATACATAGGAATTTACTATACAACTTGGCAAATTCCCCACCCCCCCTCCCTTCTGTTCCTTCCCCTCCCCTTCGGCCCCATAGTAAAGACGGCATATATATGCAAAAATAATGTATATATGTCAGTATGTTGAAAAAGGTCTGGGGGTGCACTTTTTTTGCGCCACCTCGTCCCCGGGCGCGTCCCCTATACTATATATAATAGCTTTAGCATTCTGAGATCAAAAAATGAAAAAACAAAACAACAAACAACTAAATGCATCAAGTCGTAGGCGCTGCCATGCTAGTGGCAGTATTTCAATTTTAAAACCCCGCTTTTCGGCATATTCACCGGTAACCGTCAAAATGGCTGCGAGCAGTGAGGTAAGTTTACACGTGGATTACATCCTATGTTTTCTGCTTTCATTTATCTCTTTTCTCTCCTCTTACAAATTTGTTCTTTGTTTTATAGGTTTCGGTTGTGCTACGGAAATTTTCCTCCAAAGTGACTTCTTCAAGTCTCAACGAGAGACGTATTATTCTTAGTGATGTTCGTGAGTGTCTTCTTCAAGCAGGTAGGCAATTAACGTTATAAATTATAGCCTAGCTAAAGCCCCTATTACTGAGTAGGGCTAGTATAAGTATCACAGTATCAGTGGTGACATAATTTACAGACATAAATGTAAGGAATGGAAAGAGCCACGTTAGGCTAAGTTTTCAACTTTAAGTTTTTTTCTCCAAATTCCGAATCAGGCTAAGGGCATAACTTAACCAGTACTGAGTAGCAGTGTAGGCCTGCCCCTAGTAGGCCTAGCCTAGTACTTTAAACATATTGGCTTAATGAACAACACTACAGTAACACTAACGTTACAGATATCTGTGCCAAAGAATATCAATCTATATTCCAAGCTTTCAGGTTGTGTAGGTTCTAGGAATGGGATCCCGACAGTGACCCTACTCCCAGAGTTCTGGGATCTGAATCGTAGTATTGCGCAATCCCGATGGCATTTTAAAATTTCAGTCTTCACTATAAACTATATGTATATTTCTCCAAAACTAGGCCCTATCACGGAATCAGTGTGGGAACCAGAGTCAATTTTAATGGCCAGCTATGCCATTTTTGGAGGATTTACATCACAAATTGTGTAAAGTTGTTCTGTCCTAGTGTCCTTATTTTACGAATCAGCAGAAAATGCCAGAAGTATATTATGCCTAGATATTAACAATGATTTTAAGACTTTGCATAAGCCTACATCTTTTGTGGGACAAAAGCAAACTTTTCAAATTTGTTTCAGTGTCATGAGCAGAGGTTGCATTATAATTTTTTGCCTGGCGTATTTGGTTACGACAAGCCCTTAAAGTTTGGCGTATTTTGTAAATTAGTTTAGGCCTGTCTTGCAAAAGTGAATGAATGAAAATTGCACTTAAAATACCAAAACTTTTGAAATTGGACTATTATTATCAAAAAAATTTTTAAGAAAAAGTTCGTACCCAGTCCTTGTATAATGTTGATTGTTGAATCATGAAATTTAGGTTAACAATCCCAAAATAAACTAGAAAATACTTTTGTTTATTGAATCCAAACTTTCATGAGGTTTTAGTAAACTTTGACCAATTGTCAACGATAATATACTGTTCAGATCTCGAAGACGCCTACTTCTTTACAGTATAGTAACTTGACTTGCAGACTGTGATCACTTCACAGATACACAATCAATACAAAAATAATAATAATGAATACTTGTTATGCGCCAGTATTCATCAAAAGTGATGCTCATGGCGCAGCGACACAACAATTAATACAAATTAATGTGAACAAAAAAGAAATGATAGTTAAAGAATACTGCAAAATACATACATACAAGAACAAATATAAGCTTAAAATTGTACAGATTCAGAACACATGAGGAATGTCTTTAATGATGATTTAAAAGAATTGAGGGAAGGACTAAGTTTGATGTTGTCTGGAAGTCTGTTCCATAAAAAGGGGGCAGCAGAAGAAAATGAACATTTACCCCATGTTCTAGAAGTACGTGGAATAGCTAATGGAAGTTTGAAATTAGAACGCATGAACTGGCGGGAGACTTATATGGGATTAAAAGATCAGAAATATATGTGGGAGACAATGCATGAGTAGACTTATACACAAAAACAAGTATTTTAAAAACAATTCTATGATGAATGGGTAGCCAGTGTAAAATCTTTAAAATGGGAGTAATATGTTCATTTGGTTTACTTAGGGTAACAATCCTGGCAGCAATATTTTGTAAGCGGGAGAGACGTTTGATTTGATTGGCTGGGAGACCATATAAAAAAGAGTTACCAAGGCGGGAAGAGACAAAAGCATGAACTAGTTGTTCGGTGGCAGGCATTGGTAATTATTTTCTGATTAGTCCTATGCTACGTAAATGAAATTATGAAGATTTAGAAATTTCAGAGATGTGGTCAGCCATTGACATATCAGCATCAAAAATGTAGCCAAGGTTACAAACTTTAGAGGCTACACATACTTGAGCATTACCAATTCAAAGAAAAGGGAGGTTGATTTTGTTACGCTGACGTTTGGAACCAAGAACAATAAATTCAGTTTTATCATCATTTAACTTTAAAAAGTTGGAGGACATCGACTTGCGTATTTCAACGATACAAGATTCAAGTTTATGTAGTGCAATATTTGCTTCAGCTTGATCGGGATTAAACAAAATATTTCATTGTGTGTCATCGGCATACAAGTGGTAATGAAGATCATATTTACATTTAATTTTACCAATAGAACTAGTATAAATGGAAAACAAAATCGGACTGAGTACACTCCCCTGCGGCACACCATATACAAGCCATTTAGAGGAGGAAACTTGAATCCTAGCTAATAATATTGTTGACAATTGACAGCCTGCATTCAAAACAACATCAAAACTCTCATGTACAGTGTACGTACATCATGCATAGGGCCTAGGGTCTATGTACTAGCCTATATGTGTTTATGACAGCACTATGGGCATAATAAATTATTCGGCCGTTAGTCTCGTAGTTGTGTCATTTTTGGTTCGCATGCAAAGCATGCGAACGTATGTAATGGCGATTACGTCCGTCCGTCTGTCAGGACGTCCACAGATTTGTCCTGAGATTTCTCAGAAATGTTAAAGTTTTTTGAGAATTCCTCAGAAAATGTTAAAGTTTCTTCAGATATTCTTATGGAAGGTTAGATTTTGCCCTATAAAATGTTAAACTTTTTCAGAGATACTTAAGACAGGATTGATGACTAGTTTCCTTAAAAAGTCTACAATACATTTGATATTTTCTTAGAAGATAACTGTAAAATGATATAATTTTCCAATATCCCTCAGAGATCCTCAAGTCTCTCTCGTAGCACTTGAGATTTAAAATACTCAAAATTCTTTAAAATATTTGGGCACCAACAGTTGTATTAGGCATGATTTTTAAACTCCACCTTTATTATTGTGCACATTTGCATAAAGTTGCTACAGTATATGACCTGACTAGGGTTCTAGCTACGGTGGGCGGCCCAGGACTCGCAATTCCCGACCACCAATCGGCTCTAAGATCCACTCTCGCGTCCAGCACTCAAAAGTTCAATTCGGTTAAATAATTAGGTGTTTAAACAGATCTCGTTTTAATCTCGCTCTATTTATGTCATCCGCTGATTTACACACAAAACAAAACATACATTATGCACATTAAATTCCGATCAAAACAACTGAGCTATAGGAATTTAACGCAATTGAATGTACATACGGTATTATCATAAAATCACCAATACACGAAGCTCTTTGCATAAACGTACCTACATGTACACAGTTCAGGTTTAATCCTTGTGAATCACTGCTGGCAGCTTGCCAAGTCCGTCACTTACCATACAAAGAAACATTAACAAAGTAAAAATTACACCCCCAAAGGCCCAAGGCGTGCTTATAGACTGTTCCAAATGTAAGTAACCAATCACATTTGTTATAAACCCTATATGCACTGAACATTATAACGGACTGATCGATATTCTATTGATTTGTGGAGAATTTTATATTGATAAAAGTTGTTGCGTAGTTTATAGGAATATGTGCCGCTTGGCTTTCGTCGAACGATACTGGGACGAAAATAAAATGGGTAAAAAGTTTGGGCAAGATGAATAACAATGGGAATTGAGAGAAGAGTTCCTGGCATATGTTTATACTTTTTTTGGAGGTTGAGGAAGGCGGGGGAAGGGGGGGGGGTGCACTTTGACAGTTGAATATCCATTGTATTTGAATATCCATTGTACATACAAAATATTTTGTAAATCCTTCTAGCATTCGGATTAGAAAAAATAAAATAATAATAATTGCATTGACAATTTGTCAATAGAAGTGAACTAAATTTAATTAGCTTCATGGGAGAGGGGTCTAGGAGGTCACACTGGATTATCACTGGGGCCCGGTACTCAAACTTGTCTAACTAGAACCCTGGACCTGACCAGATTTTTATATTTAATATGCTTAGTCAGGGAGTGTGACAGGGTGTGATTGCATATGGACATAGGGAGGGATGCCATGTGGGACATGGATGGGGCCATGAGGGACATATGATATAGTATTTACCATGTTGTATACACCAAGGGCTATATCAGGCATAATTATTCGACTCCACCTTTTTTTTCTTATTCAACAACTCATTTGCATATAAGTTATTATATGAACTGACACTTTCATACATAGTATGCTCAATCAGCAACTGTGATAGCTAGGATGAGACTTCTTATGGAGCCTATGGGACATCATGTGAGACATAGGGTGGGATGCCATGTGGGACATGGGGTGGGATGCCATGTGGGACATGGGGTGGAATGCCATGTGGAACAGGGTTGAATGCCACGTAGGATATGTGGTGGAATGCCATGCAGGACATAAAGTGGATTGCCATGGGATGGAATGTCATGTGGGACATGGGATGTCATGTGAGGCATAGGGTGGGATGCCATGTGGGACATGGGGTGAGATGCTATGTGGAACATCAGCTGGGAAGCCACTGATGCGGGACACAGGGAGGGATGTCATGTGGGACATAGAGAGGGATGTCATGTGGTACATATGGTTGGATTAATGTGGGACATATATGTAGGATGGGATCCATGTGGGTTATAGCGTGGGATGCCATGTGGGACATGGTGGATTGCCATGTGGGACATATGGTGGAATGCCATGTGAGACACTGTATGGTGGTTTGCCATGTGGGAGATATGGTGGAATGCCATGTGGGACATGGGGTGGGATGCCATATGGGATGCCATATGGGATGACATGTGGGATGCCATGTGGGACTTGGGGTGAGATGCCATGTGGTACATGGGATGCCATGTGGGACTTAGTGTGAGATGCCATTTTTATAATTGGCCGGGTCATATTATATGGGTGTCAATTTGCATGGGCATGCGAACCATGACGGTATTTACCGTTTTAGTTATAATTGGCCGGGTCATATAATATGAGTGTCAATTTGCATGGGCATAGGAACCATGACGGTATTTACCGTTTTAGTTCTTTTATTTATGAGTAATTCAAAATAGTTTTTGTAGGAAATAAAACTTTGAATCGCACCAGAGAGGTAAAATGTTCATGATTTTCATTTATGTTAATGAAAAACTCTGGCGTAAAATTCCACATGCTATATCTAATTCTTACGACGCAGGTACAAGCTGTGTCGTAGGAAATTTCAGCCATGGCGTAATATACAACAAATTTGTAGTTAACGCGATTTCTGATTATGAGTATTTCCTTTTTGTAAAATAGATTGGTAAATTGTTTTTTGATGCTTGATGAAATAATCCTGATAAGCTCCACCTGAGCTAAACTAGGATGAAACGAGGCTGGAAGGGGATGAAGACTGGGTTTTTATCCTAATCTTCATGAGAAGTGTTCAGAGAACCAGGCAGGGTGTGAGACTGACTGTCCTACCATCGGGACCGACCGTGTAACGTTCCCTCCAAAGGACAGCGAGCGCCATTTAACCATTGCCCACTTCTCTCAATAGCTGAATGGGGAGCAGGAGCTGCAAACGACATACTTCCGCTTTGATGTTTAGCATATCTGTCTGTATAGCTGTGGAAAATTGGTTAAGTAATGACCGAGGCTCGAACCGGGTACTAGGGTTGTGACGATTTCACTTTAAACATTTAAGCGCATGAACTTTCAATTAAACGTTTAGTCTAATCCCCCCAAAAGTTTAAAGGTTTGTGATTCACACTTTGCCATTGAAAATCAATAACAATTCAAACACACTCAAAACTTTCATTTAACGGCTTTAGCAATTCAATCTTTACATAAGATCAACAAAGGATCTAATCCCTTTTAAGGCAGGAGTGGAATTCCGTACTAATTAGCTATGAATGGAGCCATATTTGGCTTTAGTTTGCCAAATTTTAAAGGCTACTTGATGTGGAGGCTTAGGCCCAATTAACAACGGGCATAAATCTCCATTAGGCTAACACCTGTTCTACAAGCTGTAAAACTGACCCAGAAATTCACAGACGGAGCTTTGATTTTTAGTTTTACCAGAAAAGTACAGTACCGAACGGTACTTGAAATACCTTTAAAAATCCTTTTAAAAAAAATACCTCTAGTCAATAATAATTGATAAAAATGGAGTTCGATCTTCATTTTGTGACGACAAAATTGCCTTAAAAATGGCTGAAAGGGTTTCAAGTTTTAAAACTTCCACAATCAATTAAACATGGTGAATTTTGCAATTCGGTGGGTACCTCCAGCATCTCAGTTGGGTGTTTAATATACCAACTGAGCTACCTATACTCCCTAAAAAAAGCTTCAATTAAACACAAGATTTTTTCATTTATTGAAGAAGTTATTCTATTTTGATGGCCTTATTCCAAATTGAAATATGAGCCAAATTTTAGATATTTGACTGATTAAACTTTGTAGACCAAAATTATGTGATTTTTCTGCAAAACTGAGGGAAACATTAACACATTTCTTTTTCCTGTAATGCTATAGGCCACACTTGAAATGGCAACCATAGGGGTCATTAGTGTTAGGCTGCATAGGAAATTCCCTAAAGTTTCTTGAATTTTGATTTGTATTTAAAAACTCTCGTATTCCTGGTCATGAAACTCTAAAAATTGGCAAGATAAATTCCTCAGCAATCCATTCCTCGCAAAAAATGGTTGAAAAACCTCCTTCCGTTGTTGCAAAATCAGAAAAAATATGAAGCTAATCTAAAAGATATTTTAAACTTAAAACAGCCATTTCATTTCAGCCCCTATCAAATTAATTGAGATAGCTAATTACTGAATGACTAAACAGTCAACATAAATATTGATGAAAGGGTATTTTACTCCAAATGTCAAGATTTTGTTTATGATCATATGTAAATAGTGTGATTCACCTTGATTTTGGTAATAACAAAACGACTGGATGTTGTTTTTAAGGCCTCAAAAGTGTCTCAAATTTCCCCTGATTTTAATACTTTTTAAAGGAATCGGATTGTTAAAGAATTTATCTTGCAATTTTTAAGAGTTTTAGGACCAGGGATCATGGAGTTTTAATTAAGAACAAAAAATCAACAAAATTTGAGGTTTTTTCTATGCAGTCTTAATACTAATGACCCCTATGGTTGTCATCGTCAAGTGTGGCATATGCTATGCTAGGTCTTTCCCCCTTTTCTCTCACTTTAATGTGACCAGTTAAAGAATAATATTGGATACAGTTAAAGGGGACATAAAGTCAAATATTCTAGCTAGACATATGATAGAGAATTTAAAAAATAAACCCAATTGCAAAAACCCTATCATAAAATCTTATGCCATTCTCAAGTTATCAAAGTTTGAAGTTGTAACATGGACGCTGCCATTTTGTGTTGAAATCACATGTGCCAATGATGACATAATTTGTGCTAGAACACATAATGCATTTTGTCTTTGAAGTTTTATTTCTAAAATGCTTTGGCATGAAGTTCTAAGGGCTTGAATCATTAATTTCATATAAAGCTACAAACTCATAGACCCATGCCAGTTTGTTTCTTGAGGGGAAGATCTTTTGCGCATATTTTTAAATTTTGGGCCCAATTTCGTCTTAGAAATCTATCTTCTGCACACATCATGCAAACTGGGACCCATGCAAAGGGAAAATTATTTCTTAAAAGTTAAAATGTTATTTCATAGAATTAAAAAAATATTTCTTAGAAGTTAAAAAATAATAGATTTTAAAAAGAAATACATAATATTCTAATATATACTGGGTGTATGACATCATTTCTTACAGAGCGTATGAACAAAATGGTTGCTCAAATGTAAGTGTATATTGACAAAATTAATGATTTCATAAATTAGAAAATATGTTCTAAATTGTTATGTACGATATGAAATTTCTTCCTGCTTATAATGATTATTTCTATCATATTAAATGAAGAAAAACCAGACTTGAATGACCTTTTAAGGAAAACTATTGGATACAGTTAAAGATTGCCTATGTACTTGCTATCATTTCATTTACATAATTTGTTTCAAATACGATTGTCATTTCAGAGCTTCCTGATGGTGCTGTGAAAGCCCTGGTTAGTTTGCTATCGCTGTCATTTCACCGCTACAAGGATGCTGGCTCCAACCAACAAGTTCATCAAATTTTGCAGTGTCTGTTGGAGAAGAAACGTGACCTTGTAGTAAAGATATGTCTGAATATTTTGGGAGACTTTGCTGAACAGCAGAACAAAATTCCACCTGCGTAAGCATGCTTTAAAAGTTTTGTAGTTGTTTTCAGAATCTATTTGAAGAAAAGTATTTTTTTTAGTAATGTGATTGTAGTTGAAATACTGTTCTTCTTTTGTGGAATAGGGAGATTTATGTTGTTGAACCACAGGATATCAGAAAAAAAAAGTGGTGTAAAGCTTATTATCCCCTCGCCAACGAACTTGGTGAAGAGGGGATATAGATCTTTATCATCCATCCGTTCGTCCGTATCTATTGTGCGTCCGGCTTCATGCATTGTTCAGCTCTTATGGAACAAAGATTGCTGTCCTAGGAAAGGAATTCCAACTTTTTTTATGAAAAGAAATTTATATAAAGGAGAACAAATGCATTCCAGACTTCAATATCAGCAATTAAAGGATTTGTTCTGGGATGAAAAAAAGTTAAATAATAGATGCGACGACTAAATAGAATTTATAATGAAATGTCTTGCGAATGAATAGCAAAAAAAAAAGTTTAATAATACATTTGACGACTGAATGGAATTTATAATGAAGTGTCTTGTGAATGAATAGCAAAAAAAAAAGGTCTTTGCTTGAATAAAGTGGACGCATAGTAGACTAGGTGAATGGAGGATGGTAGGTGAATGGGGAATGTTGGGGAATAGAGGATGGTAGGTGAATGGGGAATGTTGGGGAATAGAGGATGGTAGATGAATGAAGGATAGCAGATAAACGGGGCATGGCATGTGAAGGGGGATGGTAGGTGAATGGGGGATAGTAGGTGAATGGGGGATAGTAGGTGAATGGTGCATATTGAGTTAGTAAAAGTAAGGGGATCAGAGTTAGAGGAAAGAATGTTTGGTGAAAGATGGTAGAATGATTGGTAGATATAGGAATTAGGATAAAGGTGGAATGACATGGGGACAGGATGGGATGAAATGTGGGACAGGGTGGGGTGGCATGTGGGACAGGGTGGCATGAGGGTAGGGTTCCATGGAATGTGGGACAGGATGTCATGGTATATAGGACAGGGTGGGATAGCATGTGGGACATGGTGTTATGACATGTGAAACAAGGTAGTGTCATGGCACTTATGACAGGCTGGGATCTCATGTGGGACAAGGTGGGATGGCATGATGGACATGGTGGGTGGGCATGCTAGACAGGGTGGGACGGCATGTTGGATAGAGTGGCATGGCAGGGACAGGGTGGGATGGCATGTGGGACAGGGTGGGATGGCTTGTGTCAGACCCCTAGCTTGGCTTTTTAATAGGGGCGGCTTACCCCGCCACTCTGTGGGCCCGCCCCACCACCCTGGGGTTTAGCCCTGCCCATCATGAGAAAAAATATGTAAAACAAAAACAAAAACATTTTTTTTAGATTTGATTTTTTAAAACTTAGTAATCTTAATTAACCTCATAAAATGAAATACCTTACATGGATACAGAACACAAAATGATAGCATAGTAAGCAATCGTCCTGTTTGGCTAGTTAATGATTGGTCCTTATCAATCAGAATAGTTTCATTCTGAGGTATGATTATAGCTAAAATACCAGAGCTTTTTCACCAGGGGATTGAGCCTTTAGGGAGCCAGGACTCCATGCTAAAAAGATACAGCGCTTCATGTGCACATTAATGTGATCCTTAACAAGTCTAGTACCCTTCCTCTTTTTAGATCAAGCTGGGGGTCTGTGTGTGACAGCATGCTGGACTGTGGGACGGGATGGCATGTGGGACGGGATGGCATGTGGGATAGGGTGGGATGGCACGTGAGACAGTATGGACACATGTGGAACAAGGTGGGATGGCATGATGGACATAGTGGGTGCTAGACAGGGTGGGACAGGATGTTGGAAAGGGTGGCTTGCTATGGGAATGAGGCTAATGGGTGTTTTCGGGATGGTAGGTGAGACAAGGTTGGATGACTTGTTGAATAGCATGTGCGGGACAAAAGGTGTAATTTATGGGATTTAGGTTAGCTTGGAGGGAGAGGTGCCACAGGTGTTTCTATTAAGGTTTTTATTCTGATTTGGTAAATAGATCAACCCTATCTGGTTTATAAGAGGGAAAAGCTGAGCATGTTTTTATGGGGAGTGTCAGATTTAAGTTATTGGTTTGTGTGTGTGTGGGGATCTGTGCTGCAATGGAGTAAGTGATGGTTATATTGAAGGTTGGAATGTTAAGTTAAGAGTATATTTAGTAGATATGTGGATGGCAAAAGGTGGGTTGGGGTAGTAGGTGAAACGGGGATGGATGGTGAATGGGGCATGTTGGGAATGGAGGATGGAATATTAATGGAGGATGGCAGGTGAAGGAGGGATGGTAGGTGAATGGGGGGGGGGGGGGAGGCAGGCCTTCCCTGAGAAGGGGTCGCATAAAGGGTGAATTTCAAATATTTTTATTTAGGAGAAAGAAGTAAAGGATGAAGTCTGTTTTTAAAGATTAGTCTTTTGCATTTTAATTTCTTTTAAACAGTCATGGAACAGGATCGGCTCCGTATGTAGCGCTTGGGTGGACATGCATCTTGGTCCAATCAGCGTTTCAGGAGGTACAGCTGCAGGCAGGAGATAGTTGGAAGAAATTGGTAAGATGCTTTTTCACCCTGCATTAGGTAACTATTTGCATGCTTCGTTGTAGGACCCATTCACCTTTTAAAAGCATCAAATTTGAATGTAGATGATTTTAGATTGGCTTCGTGTGACATTTTCTTCTTGGTCTAGTTTGAAGAGAAAGATTTTTAATATATCTTTAAAAATAGGTTTATTTCTTACATATTCTTTTTGAAGCAGGGTTGGAAAAATACAAAAAAGTCACCCGCCAAACTTGGTGAGGCATAATTAAATGTGGCAAGTGACACAGTATATTATAATATTTCTAATCGAACAATTTGTTTTGCTCATGGGGAGCAGGCGAGTGGTTTTTCCAACCCTGTTTAGAAGTCATACATCTGATTTTTAACAAGAATTTGAATTTAAGATTTTCAAAGCTTGTTTGTAAGTACATGATCCTCTCCAGCAGGAATTCTGCAGAACAACTCCCCCCCCCCCCACCTCTGCCTATTCTCCCACATTGGGTATTGACTACAAGTTGCATGAAGCAATATCTTTTCTAAGGAAAAATGGTTCGTCAATCATTCACAGTTAATGCATGCATCACCTTAGGCGTAAGATACACAGCTATTTTATCACTGCTTTGCAAACAGATTTCTCCCAATAAGACACCTAACATGAATGAGTGATTTCAATCACAAAAGTGCCCTGATTACTCAGCACTGGCTTTCTGTAATCTCATACACACAAATAACCTTAGGCTACTTGACTGTGGTGTGCATGGGAATGGCAGATAAACAATCATTGTTTGGAGTGGAAACACTGAACAGGAAGTCGGGTTGGTAATTGTTATACCTAAGATTGCAGGATTAACTCAGGTGTCAGGTGCTGGTAGGCTTAAAGAGACACTTTTCGGGCATGTATAGCAGATTCTGACTACAGCAAATCCGAGTCTTGTGTTAAACACACAAAGGATTTAAATCTATGATTTGGTATTGCAGATGAGAAACCACAACTAAGTAAATGGGCAGTAATATTAAATCACAAAGCTGGATTCTAACGTAATCTTGGAAGATGGCAGTTTCAGTGTTAATGGATAAAGTGCTTTAAAAAGGAAACAAGATTTGTTCATCTGTTGATATTAAGAACTTGTCATATTATTTGGTATTGATTCTTATTTTGTAATTGAAATGATTTTGTGCTATTTTACTCTTGTAGATTGAATGCCAGACATGCCTAACCTCAGCTGTGTTAGCGTGTGACAGACGAAGTTTGCAGAGGGCGGCCTATCAGAAACTCAAACATCTGTGGTTGCAGGTAAGCACAAAATGATGCATGTTGTAGACCCTCAGGTGGCATGTATCATCATGCAGCATGTATCACTATCAAGCAGCATGTATCACTATCATGCAGCATTTATCACTATCATGCAGCATGTATTACTATCATGCAGCATGTATCACTATCATGCAGTATGTATCACTGAAGTGCAGCATGTAGCACTATCATGCAGCATGTATCACGACATGCAGCATGTATCACTACCATGCAGCATGTATCACTACTGTGCAGCATGTATCGCTACAATGCAGCATGTATCACTACCATGCAGCATGTATCATGCAACATGTATCATGCTGCTGTGTAGCACTATCATGCAGCATGTATCACTACCATGCAGCATGTATCATTACCATGCAGCATGTATCACTACCATGCAGCATACATCATCGTGAAGCATTTAACACTATCATGCTGCATGTATCACTATCATGCAGTATGTATCACTGTCATGCAGCATGTAGCTCTATCATACAGCTTGCATCACTATAATGCAGCATATATCACTGTCATGCAGCATGTATAGCCATCATGCAGTATATATCATCCAGGGATTGATAAATCACTTGTCTGGCTGCCTGGGACAACTGAAAATCATGTCTGGGCAACCTTAATTTTTGCTGGGTCTGCCCATCTGGCAACCAGATTTTTAGCACAGCTTGTATTAAACACATGCATGTAAAATCCTCATGGTAATCTTGATTTTCTGTCTGGACAACAATATAGATTACTGCTGAGGGACAAATTGCCATTAGATTCATTTGTCAAATTTATCACCATCATGCTGCAGCATGCATCACCATCATGCTGTTGCATGCATCACCATCATGCTGTTGCATGCATCACCATCATGCTGTGGCAAGCATCACCACCATGCTTCAGGATGCATCACCGTCATGCTGTGGCATGCATCACCACCATGCTTCAGGATGCATCACCATGCTTCGGCATGCATCACCATGCTTCGGCATGCATCACCATGCTTCAGCATGCATCACCATGCTTCGGCATGCATCACCATCGTTTTGCAGCATGCATCGCCATCGTGCTGCGGCATGCATCGCCATCGTGCTGGGGCATGCATGGCCATCGTGCTGCGGCATGCATGGCCATTGTGCTGCGGCATGCATGGCCATCGTGCTGCGGCATGCAGGCCATCGTGCTGCGGCAAGCGTGGCCATCGTGCTGCGGCAAGTGTGGCCATCTTGCTGTGGCATGCATGGCCATCGTGCTGCGGCATGCATGGCCATCGTGCTGCGGCATGCATGGCCATCGTGCTGCTGTATGCATGGCCATCGTGCTGCCGCATGCATGGCCATCGTGCTGCCGCATGCATGGCCATCGTGCTGCCGCATGCATGGCCATCGTGCTGCCGCATGCATGGCCATCGTGCTGCCGCATGCATGGCCATCGTGCTGCCGCATGCATGGCCATCGTGCTGCCGCATGCATGGCCATCGTGCTGCCGCATGCATGGCCATCGTGCTGCCGCATGCATGGCCATCGTGCCGCCGCATGCATGCCATCGTGCTGCCGCATGCATGGCCATCGTGCTGCCGCGATGCATGGCCATCGTGCTGCCGCATGCATGGCCATCGTGCTGCCGCATGCATGGCCATCGTGCTGCCGCATGCATGGCCATCGTGCTGCCGCATGCATGGCCATCGTGCTGCCGCATGCATGGCCATCGTGCTGCCGCATGCATGGCCATCGTGCTGCCGCATGCATGGCCATCGTGCTGCCGCATGCATGGCCATCGTGCTGCCGCATGCATGGCCATCGTGCTGCCGCATGCATGGCCATCGTGCTGCCGCATGCATGGCCATCGTGCTGCCGCATGCATGGCCATCGTGCTGCCGCATGCATGGCCATCGTGCTGCCGCATGCATGGCCATCGTGCTGCCGCATGCATGGCCATCGTGCTGCCGCGATGCATGGCCATCGTGCTGCCGCATGCATGGCCATCGGGCTGCCGCATGCATGGCCATCGGGCTGCCGCATGCATGGCCATCGTGCTGCCGCATGCATGGCCATCGTGCTGCCGCATGCATGGCCATCGTGCTGCCGCATGCATGGCCATCGTGCTGCCGCATGCATGGCCATCGTGCTGCCGCATGCATCGCCATCGTGCTGCCGCATGCATCGCCATCGTGCTGCCGCATGCATCGCCATCGTGCTGCCGCATGCATCGCCATCGTGCTGCCGCATGCATGGATTGAGAAATCAGCCAAAAATCTACTTGCTCTTAGGCTTTAAAGCAGACATTAAATGAGCGCTCTGCCAGAATGTAAGGGGATATTAATGTGGAGTCTAGTGTATTTAAATTCACTTTCTTTCACATGATGACACTGAAAACGGTTATTATGAATGTTCAAATCAACTGTATTTATTCTAATGAACAGTTAATTCAATTTTCATCAACACAAGTATTAAAGGTAAGATCTGTCTTTTTCATAATTTGCATGAATTAGCAAAATAAGGTGCCTCACTTTTCTAGTTAAAAATATAAGGAATTTTTGCTTGCAAAGAGGGATTTCATTACGTGACTCTAACTCAACTGGACTCCATTTTGCAGGGCAGCATCGTTGTTGAGTTTCACGCGTCTTCACACAGCTCAGTCACATCACACGTACAACAGACATACTAGTACCAGTTCAGCGAATTTTACTATTTGCAATTTTTTTATCCCTTCCGATTTTACTTCATATTTTCCTGACTTTTATATTTTCATATAATGATAACGTTAATGCCAGCTGATTGTCTGGTATATTCACACAAAGCCTACATACATTATATAAAGTGCTCGCTGCAATTCCTAGTGTGAACCTTAGGTTGAAGCTGTCGCATCGTACAGCAGAAACCCACTTCAACGTCGATCAACATCAGATGGAATGCGAGAAATTGTCTTTTTATTCCCCAGCACAAATATATTAGTGCAACCAACGGCACAGTAAGGTTCCGGCATAATTATCTTACAAAAATAATCTCATATAATCTCATAAAGATAATCTAAAAATAATCTCATGCAAATGTATGTAAGTCTAATTAAATGTACAGCAGATGATAGTGGTATTTCCTGACAAAATGGCAATGTAAACAAAGTCATGTGACGTCAGCTGAAACACCCCTAAATACAGCTTTTATCATTGTAGAAAATCTTCCTCTCTCAGCAATTTGAATTACATAGTCGACTTTATATCATTTAAACTTTGATCCTTGCTGTTTCTTCCAGGTTCCCTCTAGCTGGGAGAGCACCCTTCAGACCTTAACACAGCTTGAACCCTCTCCTCAACAACTATGCCTGGTGAGCCTTGGCATCCGTTTTGCCAGTGATCGCCAGAATAAAGACAGCATCGTCAAATTCAAGCAGTCATTCATCGATGCGTACATCAAGGTAGCACTTGGCGGTAAAGTAAAGGCTCCGATTCATGCATTGGTGAGTTTGGTTTAAAGAAGTATTTATAGGCAACACTTATAGACATTTATAGGCAACACCGGCTAGTATCATAAAATCAGCCGTGATTGGCCATCTTTTCAGGCCTAATGGTTTAAGAAACGATTCAAATTTGTTATGTCATTAGTAAAATTGCTATACTTTTTTTTTCTTGTGTCAACCCATTGTTCTTGGGTTCTCTTTCAGAGTCATTTACAGGAGCACAGCTGATTGTGACAAAGATTTTTTTAAACTTGTCCATTCCCTAAATTGACCAATAGTCATTTAAAGGCAACAAAGGGATCAAATGATGAAGTATATCACAAATTTTCCATTTCTTAAATAAGCTTGAAACTTTGTTTAGTAATCAGCAAAGATGAAAAATCTTTTTTCAGGTGTACATCTCATAAATACCCCTTTCCCCTTTCTCAAGTTCCCCCTTCTCAAACTCCCCCTTCCCAAGCAGAGTGAAGATCTTAATATTACCATATATTTTGCTCTTGCTATTAACATGTTTTAACATTGTACTGTTTCAGGAATACGCTCGTTTCCTTCTGCAATATTTGACCCATGAAGAGTTTAAAGGTCAGTTTATTCCAGCCATCCAGAAAGCTCTCCTACGAAGTCCAGAAAATGTTCTTGAAGGTATGAACATCATATATCATAAGCAAAAGTCTGAAATATTAGATTTCATGAAATGGGCACCCTTTTTGGGCATCATTTGGACTTTTTTTTTCTCCCTTCGTATACACCGGTTTGGGCAATTGAATTGATTGAAATATACATTCAGGTAATAAAAGATGTATATGGACTGTAAACTGATTGTTAGTTCAAGCATTGCAAGGTGCTTTCTACTCGAGCCATACCCCGCCCCCCCTCCCCCTTTCCGTCCTCCCTCAACACTCACTTACTCGTAACCAAGCTGGTTGTTGGAATACCACTGATAACTTTCTGACAAGCTCTCACCTTTACTGAGTTCTGTGATGGTCTCTTTGAGAGTCAAAGCTTAACCCGTTCCATTCCTTGATATCATCTTCCCACCATTTCCTTTGTCTGCCTCCCCTGTCAAATATATATATATATATATATATATCTATATTAGGAGAGACTACTTGCAATGCCTATTAAGTAAAGCCAAGAAATTCATGAAGTCAATTAGATGGAGAACATTCTTTTTTCTTAATTCTGATATTTCCCCAGAAGAAAAAGAAACACTTGGATTCCATTTTACCAAATCACCTCCCCAGATCCCATAACTAAAAGAATTTGAAGATGGAATGCTGAACCTGGTACAAAATATCAAATTTAAACACGCAAGCACACCCTTCCAAAGAAAACTATCTAACGACATCAAAAACATAAAGAACCATGATAAACTATTAATTGCAGCCGACAAAACCTCAAACCTTTACAAACTAGAAGCAGAACAATACAGCAAGCTATTAGATACAAATATCACAAAGGATTACAAGAAAGCGCCCCCAAAATCAGAAAGGAAGATCACCATAGGAGACAAAAACATTGCTACAAGACTTAAACTTGATGACAGGATTGATACAACAGCCAAAAACCAACCTTCATCACTCTTAAAGATCACAAATCAAACTTCAAAAACAAGCCTACATGCAGACTCATCAATCCGACTAAATCAGAATTTGGCAAAATCAGTAAGCAATTATTAGAACGAATCAATTCTAAAATAATCACATCAACCAACTTCAACCATTGCAAGAATACCACTGAAGTCATTAACTGGTACAAAAAGGTGGACAACAAACCACACCACTCTTTCATTTGCTTTGACGTTTGTGAATTCTATCCCTCCATAACTGAAGAACTCTTAATAAATGCTTTAGATTTTGCATCCAACTATGACAACATTTCTGAACATGAGAAACATATCATCCTACATGCCAAGAAATCTCTACTGTATGATGGCGACACACCATGGTGTAAACGTGGAAATTCCAATTTCGATCTTACAATGGGTAGTCATGATGGGGCGGAACCATGTGAACTGATTGGTTTCTATATATTGTCACAACTCCAGCATATTGACATCAACATTGGATTATATAGAGACGACGGATTGGCTGTTTGCCGCAAAACTCCAAGACAAACAGAATTAATCAAAAAAGAGATATGTAAAATATTCACAAGCAACATGCTAAAAATCACAATTGAAGCTAATATGAAAACAGTTGACTTCCTAGACATCACCCTGGACCTAAGAAGTAGCACCTACAAACCATTCATAAAACCCAACAACACCCCATTGTATGTACATAAACAGAGCAACCACCTACCCCCAATAATCAAGAACATTCCAGAAAGCATCAACAGGCGGTTATCTAGCGTTTCATCAAACAAACAAATATTCAATGAGGCAATACCCTGTTACCAAGAAGCCCTGACGGAGAGCGGCTACAACTACTCATTAAACTATGAACCACAAGCAAACCCCAACAATGACGCAAACCAGAGAAGAAAACGTAACAGAAAGAGAAAAACTACATAGTTTACCCCGCCATATAGCACAGACGTAGCCACCAACATTGGCAGAAAATTCCTCAACCTCCTGGACCACTGCCTCACTCCCGGGCACCATCTTAACAAATTGCTAAACCATAACACAGTGAAATTAAGTTACAGCTGTATGCCAAATATCCAACGGATCATCTCTACTCACCCCAAAACAGTACTTAAGAAAAGTGCAACCAAAGAAACACCACAAAACAATTGCAACTGCAGAAAGGACAAATCATGCCCACTTGAAGGCAAATGCCTCACATCTGGGGTCATCTACCAAGCCACAGTTATACGGCAAGATAACCTTAAAGAAGAGACTTATATCAACTAAGGGAAAATACATTTAAAACAAGGTATAATGGACACACTCATAGTTTCAGAAACGAGGATAAACTGTATGCAACAATATTAAGTGAATACATCTGGAACATAAAAGATGATAATGTGCAGTACTTATTGAAATGGAAGATTATTGATAAAGCTAAGCCATACTCATCATCAAGCAAAATGTGCAAGCTATGCTTGAAAGAGAAATTCTTTATAATACACAAGCCACACTTAGCATTACTAAACAAAAGAAACGAGCTGGTCAGTGCATGCAGACACAGAAAGAAAAAAACAATTATTATGTGACTATAGATAAGGACTATTTTCCCCATTGTTAGCACATACCACACTTTAAACAGTTGTGCATTGTAATTCATCATTCCTATCACTCAGCGTTTTGTTTCTGATGAGTGAGGGTCTAACCCTTACGAAACAGATCTGTCAAATAAAATGTACAAGGTTTAACTTGCGAGTCAGTTTATTACAGCTCTTTTTTGATTGAGCACTTTTTTGTGATGGTTTTACATTATACAATCTTTTGGATCATATATATATATATATTTATATATATTATAATATATGTATATGTATATATACATACATATATATATACATACATACATACATACATATATATATACATATATATATACATACATACATACATACATGTTTACATATATGCTTTGTATGATGTATGAGAAAACTTACTCTATAGAAGAGATAGCAATTGATATTCAATTATCAGTCAAACCTTGAGTATGGGAAGTAATTTTACTGGTAATAGCTTCAGAAAAAAATTGGTGTCAAAAGTGATTTTAAGAATTGATTCCAAATACTGTATTCGATGTAATAAGCACCCAGGGCACTTACGGTAACAGAATTTCACCACCCACTGCTCTCCAATAATTGCCATGAAAAACTGATAGTCAAACACAACCTCATGGACTCACCCTCCCCAGAGCACCTCTCGTCCCTTGTTTTTCCCCAAAAATTCCTCCCTTCATCACACCGACTACTCCTGCAATATCCAACCTCCTTTGTTACCCCTCCTATTCCACTCATTATCTCGTTCGTACCTTTTTTGCCGCTGATATAATTTAATATCTCTGATTGATTTCTTTTTGTAGCCATTGGTGCAACTCTAAATGGACTGACCCTTGACCTCAGCCAGTACTCTACAGATCTCGGAAAAAGTTTGGGAAGTAAGTAGAACCTCTTATAATCCTATGCAATGTTGTGAGTATTATTTGAACAATCAGTTGCGTTCACATTTTTGCAGGAGGAAATTAGGAAAGTAAGAAGCCTGATTGGAGACTATAAAGTCTGAAAAAAAAAGGAAAATGTTTAAACTTGGATTCCTTCCCGAGTTGTAGAACTCACAGCGTCCTAGTGATTAATTTAATTAGGTCATTCGACAAGCCTTGTTTTATAAGATTGAGGACAAAAAGGCAAGCAGAACATCTGAAGAAGCCACGTTGACTGACATCTTGTACCATTCCATCATTGGCGTAGGAAAATAATTTTATTGGGTGCCAAGTACCATTTTGGCCCCCCAAGAATGACAAGTCTAATGAATTGATTTTGAAGAGTCAGATTCCATCATGGCATTTTTTCTTTTAAAAATCTTTAATTTTTCTGAAATTTTTGAAACATTTTCTTCATTTCTGGGAATTATTTTCAGTTTTCACAATATTTGCTTAAAATTTCGTGAAATGTCCTTCATTTTCAGGCATTTTTCTTTATATTTGTGAAATTTGCATCAATTTTTGTGAAATTTCTATCAATTTTCAGAAAATTTACTTCAATCTTCGTGAAATTTGCATAAATTTTGGTGAAATTTTCTTCATTTCAGGAAATTTCCTTCATTTTTGGGAAATTTACATCAATTCTGGTGAAATTTGCTCAATTTTTTGTGAAAGTTCCTTAAATTTTGTTGAAATCTTCATTTTCAGGAAATTATCTTCATTTTTGAACAATTTTCGTGAAATGTCCTCAATCCATTTTCAGGAAAATTTCCAAAAATTTTATGACTCGCCCTCCTTAACAAATGGTTTTATCTACCGTGATAAGAGACTCATACTTTTTTGTTGGTTGTGACAATGTCAAATATCTTCCTATGCCACTGTCCATGTATCAACTTTGTGATGTGTGATTAGGGAGGGGCATAGCCATTCAGTCAAAATTGATCACTGTGTTTACCCAAAAATGTGTCTCTTTTTACATATGGCTTGCGATATCCATCTATTTCCCGACGCTACCATGAAGTGAAAGTGAATATTTCTACTAGATGCAATGTGTGAAACTGTCTGCAATGCGACTGATTTACTTTTGTTTTGCAGAAAGAAATAACAAAATAATAACTTCTATCAATGTGTTTGGTGAACTCCCTAGATCAGAGTTCTTGATTAAATTTTTCAAAGGGCCATCATTTCACAACAGCTTCAGGCCGTGGGCCAATCGCATGGCAAAACCAGTGTCATGTGACAAACAAACCCTGTCAAAGCATGTGCATGCGCTGCTAGCTAGCTGTAATGTACCAGTAATGTTAAAGTTTTTTGTCCCACTTAATTATGCAGATTTTGTTGCTAGGCAAATTCATTAGGTGATTGGATGAAAAAGCTGTCAATCACCTAACTGAGAGCAGTTAATTTTTCAAGATCACGTTATGACCACTTTTTTAGATTATATTAGTTCTGGAGTACAGATTGACATTACTTCCTGTAATTTCATTCATTTCACCTTTTTTAACAATTTCTTACTAAAACATAATTTGTTCTCGTGTTCATTATAGCTCACTTACATGCAAAGAATGAGGACCTACATACGGTTGCATTGCAAGCAAGTAACAACCTGGCAAAGCAATGCAGTGATTCTGGAGCGGTTGAAGAACTAGCTAAACTGTACTTTTCGGTTTTAAATGGTAATATTTAAATTTTCTATTCCGAAGAATTTTCAGATATACCCATGTGCTTTTAAAGGAGACATAAAGTCTTACATAAATCTTACTTCATATGATAGAAATGAAAATAACACATTTTCTGATCAAGTTTCACAACTCAGAAAAGACTAACAAATTTTTGTTGTAACTATTAACCACATTAATTTCACCACTATGGGAGCAGCCATTTTGATTTTGAAAAATGCAGACCATGATGTCATCAACCCAGTAGGATGCTGGAATGTTATGTATTTCTTTATAATGTATCTTAAATTTTCTACCTTATGAAAAGAATTTTCCCTGTGTGTGATTCAAGGACATTTTTGTGTATACATGATATTACTAAAACAAGCTATTACAATTTCTTGTCACAACATTTTCAAACAATTTCTTTATAAAAATTTCTAAAAAAATACATTACATTCCATTGCTGTTTTGGGTATATAGTCATATTTGACAAAATTTTGGTACGGAATTGGGCAAAATGGCAGCAATGGCACAATATTCAAGTGTCAAGCTCTCTGTGTGTTATCTGTGCAGAAATGACTGGTGTAGCAAGTCTACTATGGAAAGTTGGTGATCCTCACATTCTTAACAATTGCTAATTTATTTTAAAGAAAGTTTAATTGATTTTTTTTACTATTTGAATTATTTTTGTTTAAACTTTTTTTAGGTGGTATATTATAAATACATTTCCTAGATTCAGTTTTACTACTTTTTTTGACTTATCCCATGGTTTTTAGGCCACCAAATCGCAGGACAAAATATGATATAATACATAGAGACTGAGGAATCTGAGACTGACATCACAACTAATCTGATTTCAGTCGTTTCTTTACAAATGATACCAAACTTTAAACTTGGATATCTCTTTAATGGAATAAGATTTTTGAATGCTTTCTGAACCATTTTGTTTCCTTTGAAGTCCTGTTTTCAAGATAGACTTGCTTGACCCCAGATCTAATCCTTTAAAATGTGAGGAAAGATTTTTACAATGCACACAGTCATAATTATGTGACTTTACAATTTAGCATCTTCATCCAGAAAATTAAACTTGGTTGATAGAACTATTAGTACTCTAGTTTGAATGATTCCGGTCTTTTTTTGAAGGATCGGAGCTCAAGATTACCATACCTGGAGAGAAAATGGGGTTGCTGTCTGCGATAGGAGGACTGAGTCAGAATGGGGTCATGGGCAGCCCCTCAGGTCAAGCTTTAGCCACGGCAATCGTGGCCTTGTTCATTCCATATTTACAACAAGAAGGTACAATGTCAGCCATTTTTTATTTTTTATTTAATGTTTTAGAGAGTTTTAAAAATAAAGTTATAGAAATGAAAGAGTTTGAAAAAATAATGTTATAGAAAAGAAATTGAAAAAAAAAAATTAAGTAATAGAAACAGTTTGAAAATTAGTTATGAAAATAAAAAGAGTTTGAAAAAGTAAACTTATAGAAATAAATAAGTTTGAAAAATTAAAGTTATAGAAACAAAAGAGTTTGAAAAATTAAAGTTATACAAATAAAAGAGTTTGAATAGTTATAGAAATAAAAGTTTGAAAAAAAATTGTTGTAGAAAGAGTTTGAAAATAAGTTTTGAAAATAAAAGAGTGAAAAAGTAAAGTTATACAAATAAAAGAATTGTTGTAGAAATAAAATAGAAATATAAGAATGGTAGATTTTCAACAAAAAAAAGATGATAATGACCTCATGACTTGAGGCTATTTCACATTAGGAAAAGAAATAATGATGCTGCAATATTAAAGGAATGGTATCATCCCATAAATATATTCAGAATTGAACGCTGCCGGTTTTAAATTTCCCCTATTGATTATGAGAAATTTGCGATAGTATCAATCACATATCTGCAGGATCAAACATAGGGGCCTACATTTGTTGTCGATAATATCACAGATTTTTCGCAATTAATTATTAAGGAAAATTGAAATCTGAAAGTGACGTTACCAGCACAGCGGCGTTCACTTCTAAATTGATTTATGGGACGATACCTTTCCTTTAATTTGCTGATCTTCAGGTGAGTTTGAGTGCCATGCTTAAAGGTCTATGGACATGTAGCAGTTTCTATACTGATTGAAATGAATCAATCTGAACACATCAGTTTTTTTTAAATTTGGAAGAAGAAATTTTGTTTAGTTTTTGGCTAATGATTGATCAAAATTTGAGCTTTTAATTCATGCAAAATTTGTGATGTATTGAAGAGAAGACAGCTGTAAATATTTAATGTAATTATTTTAAAGAAACAATTTGGTGTAAAAATAATGTTGATATCTTTTCCCGTTTAGCAGCTATTGCATTTCAAAGATTACGTGAGTGTGTTGAAAGTGATCACATAGTCTACAGGCAAATCCAAGACAATGTTTTTGTATTTTGAAAATTAATTGCCTCTTCCTAAATTACTAGAAGTATTTTTTGTTTATTTATTGAATGGGGTATAACATACACATTATAAGAACATGATTTGGTCATTTGCTCATGAACATTACACTCTTAAGTAAAAGAAAAACAATTTCTTTTTTATAGAAATACGTAAGAATTGTACTGGATCTGCCTTTATGGCATTACATTTTAAATGGCGAAGTCATTTTCTAACACACTTGTGCAATCTTTGAATTGTAATAACGGAAACGGAAAAAGATATCAGCATGATTTTTAACACCAAATTGTGTTTTAAAAATCCTCTATCATATATATGAAATCACCGGAATACTCCTTTAATTTCTTTAAATTTTGGCCACTGAAAATCATCAGACTCATCTGTTGCTAAATTTTATCAAAGGAGATTTGAAACATCTTGGCCGTATTCAACCATTATTAACCAATTTTTTTATAGAATATTGAGCTATTTTCATGGTTATGACATAGTTCGTTGCCCCTGTACATAGAACTTTAAATCTCGATATCTCCTTCATTGAACAAGATAGGCATGTTTATGCAGTAAACTAATCCTGTAATGTGATTACTGATGTCCAAAGGTACTTTATTTTTCATCTTTCTTTTTGCTGTAGTTCATGAGGGCACTTTGGTTCACGCGTTGGAAATGTTAAAATGGTGGTGCAGCAAGTTCAGCACACAGTTGCCCAAGTCACTCTGTGATTGGTTCTCTAAGATCGGAAGTCAAAAGCAGAACACAACGGCTGTCAGGAATGCATATTGTTTGTGTATGTGCGCGTCATTTAAAGGTATGTGAAGATTTTTTCACTAAAAGAATCTTGCGGGAAAAATAAATCCTGTCACAGATCTTAAAATTTACTTCAAGTTATACCTTACCTTCCATGCTATTAATATATGCAATCTGGTCACATGACCTGATTCTAACGCATTTCTAACCGACCCTAAGAAAAACAGTAACCAGCCAGGCCCTAACCTCCCTAATACCACTGTACTACCACTTCACTCTTTTTCAGCGCGTTGTTGTCACTAACATCGCTGAAAACTGGTCATTTTTATTTTATTAATAATTAACCTTTCTAACTCTTTTCTCTTCGGCAGCATCTACCTGGAGGGTTTTTACGCTGCCCTTTCTCATCTGGCTCGCCTTTTCAAGTCTTCGAGATAAGGGTGAGGTAGCCATGGGTCCGAGATTTTCGACCGACCTGCACGACTTTACCCGTGTAGCCTACACTTAGGTTAACGGTTTTTATCTCCATTCGTACAAAGCGAGTGGCTAGTTCGAGAGCGTCCTACTCTCGTGGCGGGTGTTTTTAGGTCCTAGAGCACCAGGTGTGCCTGTCTAGGGAACCTCTTGCCCTGGGGTTTAAGTGTTTTTCACCCTCGGCCCCGCCCTTCCATGAGGTTAGCCTATCGTTATGCTATGCATATGTATTAGCTCGTTAGGATATCTCAGTACAAGTTCTCGTATGCATTAGGCCAATTTCTTTTTCTGATTTTGGCGCATGCGCATTGGGTCGACGTCTCCGTCGGGTGTTCGGGGAGTCGGCTCCGAGCTTCTCCAAGGAGCTACAGTTGTTACAAGAGAGCTTATTTTTGTATTAACGTTACCAGCATATGAATATTTTCATTTTTCTTACATAAATTAGAGACAAAGTTTTTAATTTTCAAGCTTGATTTTTGGGACGTTGGAGAGACCAGGAGGGGGGCGCTTGTAAAGTCTTTACGTTGGATGCGTTTTCTCGGGTTTAAAAGAATTTTCCAGATAGAAATTTTTTCTGTTTAAAAATTTTCTTTGCTGTATTTATCTGCTATGCCTCGTCTCTCTTTAGCGTGATCGTAGGGTCATAGTTGCTTACCGTATTTGTGTATGTATGCATGGATATACGTTCTTCTCTTTTCAGGAATTTTATGGAGAATGATTAACTCAGGGCGTTATGCTTTAGGTGACGCTCAAGTGAACGCCACCTAGAGTTAAAAAGTTCAGAGAGAGAGAGAAGATTAAGCTCTTAGTGGCGTTGCGCCTAGAGCGGTAAGGTAAGAGAGAGAGAGATAACTTCTTAGGGGCGCAAAAGCGTCGCCTAAGTTGAAAAGAGACCCGTTTGCGGGTTAGCACGGTTCCGTTGGACGGTTCCATACGGTTCCGCAGCCCAAGTGCTGGGTTTAGAGGTTCTGTGGACGGTTCCATAGAGAGAGAGATACGGTTCCGTTGGACAGTTCCATACGGTTCCGCAGCCCAAGTGCTGGGATTAGCGGTTCCGTTGGACGCTTCCATAGAGAGAGAGAGACGGTTCCGTAAAAAAGAGATGGTTCCGTAGAGAGAGAGACGGTTCCGTAAAAAGAGACGGTTCCGTATAAAGAGAGACGGTTTCGTAGAGAGAGACGGTTCCGTAGAGAGAGATGGTTCCGTAAAAAGAGACGGTTCCGTATAAAGAGAGAGAAAGAGACGGTTCCGTAAAGAGAAACGGTTCCGTAGAGAGAGAGACGGTTCCGTAAAGAGAAACGGTTCCGTAGAGAGAGAGACGGTTCCGTAAAGAGAAACGGTTCCGTAGAGGGAGAGACGGTTCTGTAGAGAGAGACGGTTCCGTGGAGAGACGGTTCCGTAGAGAGAGACTGTTCCGTTGGACGGTTCCGCAGCCCGTGTTCGGGTATTGGGCGGTACCGTTGGACGGTTCCATAGAGACGGTTCCATACGGTTCCGTGATCCATACGGTTCCGCAGCCCGTGTTCAGGTATTGGGCGGTACCGTTGGACGGTTCCATAGAGACGGTTCCGCGGCCCGTTGTAACGGGGCGGACGGTTCCATTGGACGGTTCCGCGGCCCGGGTTTACGGGTCAGTATATAGCGGGGCAATGTACACCGTACGGTTACTCCGGCTATACGCCCACTAGCTACCATAGCTACGTGGTCAGGTGACATTCTTGGCTAGAAGTATAGCATTGACAGCTATTGTTCTTCTTGGTCCCGTAGCCATCAGCTACGCAGTTCCACGGCTCGTGTGAACGCAATTAAGACTGTCTACGTTGAACGTTTAGTTCCGTGATTATTTTCACCAGTATCATGGACATGGAGGACAGGTCCCTGAGTGTCGATGTTTTACACACCCAGGATGTCCCGCAATGCGTAGCGTGCAAACGCTTTTTTAAATTACGCTCAGTAACATCCATCTCACGTGTTACGCGTGTAGATTATGCTGCGAGTCAAATCCTTGTACTCTTTGCAGCGATTGAGACCTAGCGGCGTGGTCGGAGCACAGACTCCACATGACCGGTCCTTTCAAAGAGCGGCGGAGAAAGTGGAGAAGCGACGGTCTAATAGGCCCTCTTCGTCTTCCCGCCACCCAGGCCTAAAGCCAGGGAGGCGGGCCGCCGCCACTCTCAGCGGAGCGCCTCTTGAAAGACGTACACTGTACGGTTAATCCGGAAGTATAGCATTGAGACAGCTATTTTTCTTCTTGGTCCTGTAGCCAAAGGCTACGGCAGTTCCACGGTTCCATACGGTTCCACGGCCCATGTTTACGGGTCCGTGCGGTTCCACGTCCGTGTTTTACGGGTCCGTACGGTTCCATTGGGCGGTTCCGCGGCCCGTGTTTACGGGTCCGTGCGCTTCCATACGATTCCACGTTTTACGGGTCCTTTCGGTTCCATTGGGCGGTGAGCGGAACTTAATTTTAACGGGATAGCGTACACCGTACGGTTAACCCGGTTATACGCCCACTAGCTACTACGCTACGTGGTCGGGTGACAGATGACTTTCTTTACAAGAAGTATAGCATCATGACAGCTATTTCCTTCTTGGTCTCGTAGCCATTAGCTACGCAGTTCCACGACTCGTGCGAACGCAATTAAGATTGTCTGCGTTGAACATTACAGTTCCGTGATTATTTTCACCAGTATCATGGACATGGAGGACAGGTCTCCGAGTGTCGATGCTCTACACACCCATGATGTCCCGGCGTAGCGTGCTAACGCTTCTTTGATTTACGCTCGGTCACATCCATCTCACGGCGTTACGCGTGCAGATTATGCTGCGAGTCCATTCTTTGTACTCTTTGCAGCGATTGGGTTCAAGCGGCGTGGTCGGAGCGCCCAACTCCACCGCGACCGGTATTTTTAGGGTGCGACCGAGAGTGCGGCTCCGGTGTTCGGATGCGTGCGGATCCGTAGCTTTGTAACGGGATATCGTTTACGATTTACCGGATATGCACCCACTAGCTACGAGCTATGTGGCCAGGTGACAAGTGATAATCTTCACGAGAAGTATAGCACCGTGAGAGCTATTCTCTTCATGGTTCCGTAGCCATTAGCTACGCAGTTCCACGATCATGTGAACACCATTAATACGATTATCCGCGTTGGACGTTACAGTTCCGCAATTACTTTCACTAGTATTATAGGCACGGAGGACAGGCCTCCGCGCGTCGGTACGTTACGCACCTAAGAGGTCCCGCTATGCATAGCGTGCAAACGCTTCTCTAGACCGTACGGGCCTGTACGACTTCAAGAGTTTGTGCAACGGGATAACGTACACTGTACGATGAACCCCGAAATTGAGTCCGCTAGCTAGGAAGCTACTTGGTCAGGGGATAGGTGACAATCTTCACGGGAAGTATAGCATCACGAGAGCTATTTTCTTCCCGTCTCTGTAGCCATTAGCTACGCTGTTTTCACGGCCGTGTGAACTGCCTCTGTAGGATTTTCCGCGTTGAACGTTACAGTTTCGCGATGTTTTGCACCTATATCATCGACACGAAGGGCAGGTCCCTAGTGTCGGTGCGTTACGCGCCTTGAGTGTCCTGCGATGCGTCGCATGTAAACGCTTCTTAGGTTGCGCTTTGGTGTTATCGACATGTTCAAACCCGTGTACACCACTGTGGTCCTCGGTTCCGCGATGGGACCGGTAGGCCCACAAGAGGCGGCACCCTACGGGGTCATACGTGAGTTAGTACCCTTTTTTATGGCTAGTTGTAGAGCCATTGGATTACTTGCACGGGTCCATTAGGGTCCGTACGGCTCCGGTGATCGGTTCCATACGGCCCCCACGGCTTGTTTTCACGGCCCCATAAGGGTCCGTACAACAACTCGACGGCTCCGTACGGGGGCATGGGATGTCCGTAGGGCTGCATAGTTCTGCAGCGAGGTAACGTACAACGTACGTCACACCCGTTAGTATACCCTTTAGCTTTTTAGCTACATGGTCAGGTGAGAGTTACAATCTTAGGAGATCTCCACGTCGTGGAGCTGACTTGGTGAGATTTTGCGTTGAACGCCTCGGTTCCGCATAGTTTTTCACCAGTTTCTTGGACACGAGGACGAGTTCCCGTTTGTCGGCACGTCACGCTCCCAGGATGCGTCGCGTGCTAGCGCTTGCTCGGGTTTCGAGGCCTAGCGCTCGGGTGATAGGAATTCCTTCTTTACGGAAGGCATACCATCACGAGCTATTCTCTCCGTGTTACGTAGTTTCACGATCGTTTAAACTACTCTGAATATGGTTCTTGCGTCGAACGAGACCTTCAGCTCACATTCTACAGTTTTTAGCGCGTTTTACGTACAACGTCACGATAAACCCGGGTAACGGAACCGGGATATTGCGACCGTTAGCCGCGTGTTGCAGTGTTCCGCGGTCGTTTTTCTTGCTGGGGCGCTTTTTAGCGTTCGACGGCAGTCCCCTACGCCAGGCCGCCTCGCGGCCCGTGTGATTTTATACAAACGGAGTTAACGGCCAACACCAGCTGCGCGGCTGTGTGGTAGAGGACCAGTAGCCATGAACTACAGAGTTCCGCGGCCGTTTCTCTTACCGGGACACGTACTGAGTACGACGGTAGTCCCCTCTTCCCCACGCAGCTACCGGTTTCGTAGCTCCGTGATGAAACAAACTAAGTTTACGACTCGTATAGCTTGCGTAGCACGTGAACTCCTCCGTATTCCTTACATAGTAGCCCCAGTATATTTTAGCTATTCTCAACGGGAACGCGTACTGAGTACATCTTCCCTACGCGTAGCCACTTACTCGATGGCCCCGTGGTGCATAGAATTATACTGAGATAACAACTCGCGTTACAGATGTAGTACGTTAACGCTATCGTCGACCTAGACGGTTCTTTGGTACTGATAGATACTACGTTCGGGACACGTACCAGTTGTCCCCCTCGCGTAGCCACGAGCTTTTTGCTCCGTGGTGCACAGCGACGAGGTTGGCGGATGACTAGTGGTTTTTACTTGTCATGCTGACGCCTTTGTAGACCCATACCGGATCTATAATACCTAACGGGGTTGCATACTTTGTACTACGTAAGTCCCCCCAGTAGCCACGCGCTTCTCAGCTCCGTGGTGTAGGGTGTTTAACGGAATTAACGGTCCGTGTAGTATACACAGGGCGTCCACTCTTTCGTGATTTCTTCCCCAGTGCTGGGGTGTATGACTCATACGGTTGACGTAGTACGTTACACCCCTCTTGTCAATATTAACTCCATGAAGGATATTTTTCTTGACAATAGGTGGCCTTTTGATAGACAACCTCACGTTTAGGGTAGCTTTACCAACAACGCGCGTATGGTTCATTCCATACTTTAACACCTTCTTAAAGCTGTTTCCATGCGGTTTCTGGCCTGTTATTTAACTGCCCGCACAGACATACGGTATTAGTGTTCCCCACACCCGTCGCCCGTAGGCTCCGCGGTTTCCAGGTTGTTACTATACGTGAGTGCGTTAACACTTTTTCCAGTCAACTTCTTAGACAAGTTTCGCTGTTGATAGGTGTGGCCTGGAGCTACGCGTTCCACAACTGCTACAGTTTTCAGACCCCGCTTGGGTGCCGTCGACTATGTTGTACGGCTCCGCGGTCTTACGACCCATACCGTCTCACAGCTACATAGTCTTACACGGTTGGCAGCCCTTCTTGTATACGTTTTATATTAACGGCCTGCCTTTTTATTTCGCTAGCCTTTGATTTTTGGTCAGTAGGTTTAAACAACCTTTGCTCAGGGTCGGCAGTCTTTTCTGGACTGCAGGTGGTGTCGTTCTGTACCTCCGCTTTACACGTTCAGTCGGTGGTCACGCCCTTTAGTGGTGGTTCGGGTGCTCCCACCTGGTGTACGGAACGAGGTTTTCACCCGTTAGATTTCACCGTCGGTGCCGACGGAGGCTTCTTGATCGAGGTAGGGACACTTTTCTTGTGACCCCTTATGACAGGCAGAATGCCGGGGTTTTTCGTTCACCTTTTACCGCTAGTGCTGAGCGAGGTTTTTCAGTTTCCGCCGTTTTGCACCACTGTTGTGGTCTCCTTTTCGGACGGAGAGGTACGGACTCAAGAGTTCTGGAATCGTTCCTCTCGTCTGGGCGCAGGACAATTTTGGCTGCTCAAGACCTTGCAGGCTTCCCACGAGCCTAGGGTCAGGGACGATTTTTGTCTCTTTCCGGGCTCCGGCGGACTGCATCTCCGTCCCGGAGCGCTTGTTTGAGGGTGTGGCCTTAGCCGCTTTTCCTCGACGTAGCATGGCCTTTCTAAGAGGTTCTTCACCCCCCTCCCCGTTGTGGAGGTGGGCCCTCTCTCCAGCTTGGTTCAGTCATGAGCTCTGGGATAACTTGCAGCTATCCACCGGGGTTTTTCCAGTGGGGTCTACGGTCTTTGACTCGCGACCCCTGCAAAGTTACACGGCGATCTCTTCGTAGTGTGTCATGGGACATTTTCCTCTGATAGATCGTCCAGTGACTTACTTTTAAAGTAGTCTGCACTGTTCATAGAACGGCCGCGGTATGCACTCGGGTTCAGGGCATCACCTCTTTTCACGGGATCTCTCGTGCCGCCGTTCGGGAAACGCTTTTAGCGGTTTTCTCTTGTTTTGGGTCTGACTCACTTTTCGACGTTAAATGTTCCCCGCTAGCTTTTGCTCTTACGCGATTCTGCCGCTAACGAATTTTTCCCTTGTCCGGGATTTCTTCAATTCGTTTTTGTTGGTACACGCCGTTCCCGATCGGTTTTCCTTGCCGGTTCCGTCTCGTGGGCGAATCCGGTGTGGTTTGTGGCGTTTTTGTGGGCGCTTTGCTGTACATGTACTTGTGTCCAAACGCTCTTCCGGTTGGCTTGTTTTTCTGGGCTTTTCGCTCAGGTGCTTTCGGTGTTTGCCTTCGTTACTGTTAGAATGGTGCCTTGTTCGGTTTGACTGTACCTCGACGTGGTTTACTATGTTTTAGTTCTTCCCACTCTTGAGGTCTTTCATCCTTCAGAGGAGAAGGTTTTTCGTCCCTTCCGTGGGATTTCGACTTGTGCGAGTTTAGTACCAGCCATTAAAAAAAAAAAAAAATGTGCTTCGGTCTGAACTCCCTTCCTTCCGTTCCTCGATTGCAATCTGATTGCATATATTAATAGCATGGAAGGTAAGGTATAACTTGAAGTAAATTTACCTTGCTAAGCGTAGCGGGGATATTTACGAGAGTTATACTTACCTTCCATGCATCCACCGCCTCCTCTCGTTCAGGCCTCGGTGGAAGGTTGAGTGAAGTGGTAGTACAGTGGTATTAGGGAGGTTAGGGCCTGGCTGGTTACTGTTTTTCTTAGGGTCGGTTAGAAGTGCGTTAGAATCAGGTCATGTGACCAGATTGCATATGTTAATAGCATGGAAGGTAAGTATAACTCTCGTAAATATCCCTGCTACGCTTAGCGGGGTAAATTTAATTGAAAGGTACCTCTGCTGTTTAAATATAGAAAAGCAGTTTTGTAACGATAAAAGCAGTCAATGGTTACTTTTAGAAAATAGAACTAAATATTCTCAAGTTTTGACTTTTTCCTTTAAATCTGACCTTTCCCTTAAAATTTGACATATTTCTTTGAACTTTGAAATTTGTTTCTTTGCATGAAAGGTGACACCCTGGCCCAGGGAGTCAGTCTCATCTCAGTCTTGAAGCAGTCTGTGGAGCGCGCTCAGCAGCAAGCCAATCAGGTTCCAGCGGTGACTGAGGGACTGTCAGCCATGTGCTGCTTGGTACAGATGGCACACATTGATGTACAAACAGGTGAGAATAACAGCCTGTATGATTGGTTGCGTATGAATTTAGTAGTACATATTTTTTTTGTAATTTATAAAACTAGTTTTTGGTTTTAAAAGAACAGAGACTATCAAATCACTGTAATTGACATCACGCTGTCATTTGGCAAAATGTGTAATAGCTTCAATATCTGAACAGAATACCGTATTCGACGTAATAAGTGCCCAGAGCGCTTACGTCTTTAAATAAATCAAATAAATTATGCAATCAGTCGAAACAAATGTTGGGTGGGCGTTTATTAAAGCAGGGGTGCTTAATACCTTGAATACGGTAGTCGTTAAATTGTGTCAAAAGCATCGGGTTTCACGCTATGGCTTACCAAATTTGTAAGTATTTTTAATTTATGCAAAACTTGTGATGTATGAGAGAGAAGGCAGCTCAAAATTTTAATGTGATTCTTTAAATTTCTGTTCTGAATTTCAGTCACTGATAATTATCCAACTATTTTTCCCAGTAAATTTTGATTGAGGGTATTATAGATCAGGGTTTGCATTAGCAGCACGATTGCGTGAATTGCGCAATCAGTTCTCACAATCGCGCACAAATTAGAAGCAATGCGGGATGTTCGCACACAGCTACTGGGAGCTGCTGGCTAAGACGTGTTCAAATCCACGCTAAGCATTCAGTGATAACATTAGACCTCGAGTTAACGATATGAATGTTAGCGATTTAGACATGAAATATTGATGCAATTTATGGAAATAAATATAATTTAAGAAGAGCTTTACCTTTTAAGTACAAAAAAGTAAAAGGTTATTTATTTTTATCAGTAGAATAATTCTTATAACTTTCGAAGTTATGGACGGATCCCTTACGTACCTAAATGTATACACTGGAACGTGACCGAGGCCCTAATGTAGGCGGTCAAATTTGTAACTAGTCTCCGACTACAGTCGTTTTCTGTAACTACGATATTTAGCACTGTATGCAATCAATATATTAGTGATGAAAAAAAATTAGTAAAGCGACTGTAAATTTGGTGAATTTTTATGAATGAACATCTTGTTATAAATAACCAAACAAGACATTCAGGTGTTATTACTGTATTTATTTTTAAATCAACGACTTACAAAATTTCTAACATGCTTCCAAAAAGAAAACACATGAGAGAAATTCTCTACCAAAATTCTGAAATATTACCAAAAGTGTTTTTGAAAGAGGGAATTTCCCTCCCAAAAATCCACAGCTAGTGCAAACCCTGTTATAGATATTCAAAACTTCTGTCATGTTCAATGCTCCATTTCAAAAATGTCAGCAAAGGATTGAAAAACAAGTTAAGTTTAGGAAATTTGTAGGTATAATAGTTAATTTCTAAAAGAATAATTCCCATGAATTTTCGTAAAATTTTATTTGAAAAGAGCATACTTTTAGAGCAAATTTGGTACAAAAATCAGGTTAATATCACAACAAACTCCACACCATCAAACCCAAAGTTAGGACCAATGCCCCTCTGCACAGTCGCCACTGCAGGGAAGGTATCTTTGTCACCTGCATCCGCCTCAGCCACTCCTCTCTCACTCATTCCCATCTCTTATCCCGCTCCCCTACCCCTCTCTGCCCAACTTGTAACACCGATCTCTCCATCAAGCACATCTTCGTAACCTGTCCCCTATACAGAACTCCAGATCTCTTCTCTCCTCACTTTCCTCAATCTCAGATTTTTTCAAAAACAAGTCTTTCTCAAACATCAACTTCCTCCGTAACAACAACCTCTTCCACCACATTTAACTCCCCCCTCCCCTCCCTTTCTACACTTAACCTTACATACCCCTTTCTTTTCACCAAAAGTTTTTTTTTCTTTCTTTCTGCTTTTCCCTTTGATCTCCCTTACAAACTTTGCATCTCCTCACTATCCTAACTCTTACACCATTATTTATTAAGACCCTCTTGGCACATTTGACTCTGACTGTCGCGGTGCCGGTAAGCATCAACAAACCAAACCAAAGCTGATATCATATTTTGTTCAGGAGATATAGATTTTAAAGGAATATTTTCTTGGGTTTTTGTTCTTAAAAATTTTATTTGAAAGAGCATACCTTTACAACCAATTTGGTACACAAATCAGATTGATATCATATTTCGTTCAGGAGATATGGATTTTAAAAGGAATATTCCATGTTTTTTTTTGTAAAATTTTATTTGAAAGAGCATACTTTTAGAGCCAATTTGGTACAAAAATCAGGTTGACATCTGTTCTGTTCAGGAGATACGGATTTCTAAAGATATTCCAATTGGAATGTAAAGTTTTTGTACAGTATGATGAATTTGTGTTTGATGATGTCATAGAGCCAATTCCATTGCAAATGTTTATGTATTTCTTTGAATGTTAATTGGTTGTTTCTGTATGATTAGAAACAATTTTCCAAAAGTTATTGAAGTAGGGTATATTTGGCAATGTATTTTACTACCTGACATTCATCAATTTATTTTTCCAGCAGGTTTTACTAATAAAAAAGGGATGATAGATTTTAATGAAATACATCAACTTTGTGGGAGAATGTGTTGCTATGATGTCGTACTGAGCCTTTTCCTTTTCGTTTATTGGCATTTTTTGGTGAGGGTGGCTGGAGTGGGTGGCTGGGGTGGGAGGCTGGGGTGGGTGGCTGGGCAGGGTGGTTTTAGTAGAGGTTTTGAGTTGTATAATTGTACTTTTGACTTTTGTTTAGTTCCCTAATGTTTAGTTCCCTAATGTTTAGTTCCCTATTGTTTTGTTTCCTAATGTTTTGTTATAATTTGTGGGTCTTCTTTTAGTAAAGGTTGCCCTGCTTGTTGAAGCGTTTGCTTTTTCTGCCTTCCTGCACTTATTCTCTTATCTGACTATTGCTAAAGATTTGTAGATATGTTAAAGATTGACATGGAAAATGAAATGAATATTAACTCCACCCATACTTGCTTTTACAGAAGAAAAGGTGGCATTCATATGGCCGATCATCGACGCCGAAAAACAGATATTCACAACACACAAATTTCTCTCTCAGGTCTCAGAAGAAGGTAAGATTTTGGGTCGTTCTTGTTTTATGACGGTAGTCCCAAAAAGTTTTTTTCATCCTTATAATTTAGCTAGTTGGGTTTAATTTAATTAAGTCTCTCTGGCACCAAATGAATTTTACTCTTGGCCAGTCTGATCAACCAATCTATCTAATGCATAACTCTGCAAATCAATTTGTCCATCTTTTATAATCCCCTCACCAACGAAGTTTGGGAAGAAGAGATATAACATCTTTACCATCTGTTCGTCTGTCTGTCTGCACGTCTGTCCGCATACATTGTCCGTCCACATGCATTGCTCTGGGAACAAAAGATTTCTGCTCTTGGAAAAGAATTCCAACTATTTTTGTGGCTCCCTAAATGGAATTTTATATTATGGAGACTCGCCCTCAAAAGAACTTCAACGAAAATGTATTCCTGATATGAATAGCAATTAAAATAATTGTGTCTGGCATGAAAGAAAAATCAAACAATGAAACCTCTGGCCTCAATAAAAAGTCCTGGGATGAATTAGAAGTAATTGAATAGAATAATCTTGATTACAAATGAATCATAACAGATTTAGTTCCTATCTGTGTACCAAATATGACATGAACCCAGTTTACAGTTCTTGAGATACTGTTTTTACAAGCTTTTAAGCAAAATCATATCAAACCCCGCCCACTATGCACATTAATGAAATTCAACGTTTTTACATCATGAACATGTACACACCAGCTAACATAGCGATAGCATCAGGAACCTATGGTATGTGGGTGTATGTATGTACATGTGTGTATGTAACGGCCAGCTCATAAACCCAGTATCTCATGAACTCCCTTCTTAAAATACCACCTTCCTTAAGTTGACTATTCCTGTCTGTAAAGTATGATGTATTTCACATTCTCCAATGTAATCAAATTCAGTACTTATCTCCTTCATCATGCTTTCTACTACAATGATATTTTAGTCCTCCTCTCCCACCTCTCTACTTTTTTTTTTTTTTCTTCACTCATGCACTTCCTCTCTCGATACCAGCTTTCTGGCTTTTAGTTACCATGTTTCTCTGAATCTCCCCCTGTTTTTTTTTCTTCCTACCTCTGGACTGATTTGACCCTTGCTGTCGTGGTGCCGTTAAGCCCTCGTCAAACAAACAAACAAACTAAATAATTACAATTTGGACACCTTTCAAGATTTTATTGCTAAAAGTTTTAAGGCGATCATACTTATTCTTTTTGAAGTGAATACTTTGCAGGGACAATATTGTGCTACATGGAGGTGTTTTAAATCCTTTAATGTGTGCAAGCATTAAATGATATATTGCGTAAGTGTCTAATATAAATTTGTTGGATTGTACTTGAATAAATTCACACAGTTTCTTCATTCATATTTTAAAAGATTTATTAAGTTTTGTTATCTTTTCCAGCTCTGCACACATTTGTCTCTCTCACGGAGAAACTGCTGATGGAGAATTTTGAACGCCTGAAGCCGAGAGTGCGAAGGTAAAACCATTTTTTTAGATTTTATTTTTTTCAATTTTGAGTTTAACCCTTACTCTACCACATGCCAATATTATCGCCTTTCAAGCAAGTTTTCAAAAAAGTGCTGGTCGGGTTAATCAACCCGCGATAAGTGTGCCAACTCAAAAATATATGCAGCACAATCCCGGTGGGCAGGTCACTGAAGCGTGATGAGCCCGACTCTGCTGCTTGGAAGACAGGACCCTTCAATAATCAGCCTGTGCTTAACCCTCACTCTACCATGCAGCGATATTATTGTTGTTTGGGTGCCGACTCTAATCAGCTGCTTGGAAGACAAGACCCCGTCAATAATCAGCCTGTTGTATCTTAACCAGTCTGGTCAAGCCACTAATTTAACATCTGATTTTAAAATTACCCATCATGCCAACAGAATCTCCCATCAGTGATAACACCTTACCTCGTTGTTTTGGGTGCCCCATCTTTTTTAGATTCTCCAAAGACAAGACAGTCTGCACAGACCCCCAAAATGCCTCCCAAGCGCATTCTTAAAAAACGTGCTGGTAAAAGCTTAGATGCTTTTAGAGTCCTCACCAACTTTTACAACCTCATTAGTTCATATTTGTTGTATCTTACCTTCTATGCTATAACTTTGCAGTCTGGTCAACAGATCTAATTTCCCGATGATTTCAAAATTAACTAAAACCGTTGCCCTCCCATCAGGTGCTACTTATACATCTCGAATTACCTCGGGTTCACCTCCCTATCTTGTTCTTGAGAGTTTTCTTTGGAAATTTCTTCTGTTTTCCGCTGAGTTCTTCCAAAAAATCCTCCAGATAAAATAGTCTGCATCCCTCTACAACCATATTTAATTCTCCTCTTCCACCCCCTCTCTACTTTGTTTTTAGTTTTATCCATGTTCATTTCTACAGGTTAAATTTCTTTTTTTGTTTTTTTGATATGTTTTTTTTTTTACTTTTCTTGAAAGTTGCCCTTGTAAATATCCTGGCCACTGAAAGCGGGATGATTACCTCCGCCAACAAAGTTGGATGGAGGTTATGTTTTGGCCTGTGTTTGTCCATTTGTCTGTTTGCCATCAAGATATCTCAAGAACTAATGATTGGATTTGGATCAAATTTGGTGTGTGGTTTTGTTTCTGCTTTAGGAAGATGTGATTAAAATTTAGGACATATTGGAACAGGAGAAGGGGTGCAATTGGAAGGGTGGGGACATGTTTTTGCCTCTATTTGTCTGTTTGTTTGTTTTGTCATCAAGACATCTCAAGAACTGATGATTGAATTTGGATTAGATTTGCTGTGTGGTTTTGTTACTGCTTTATGAATGGAAGAAGTAATTAAAATTTGAGACATTGGAACAGAGGAAAGGTAAAAATGAGGAGTGGGGACATTTTGTCTGTCATCAAGATATCTCAAGGACTGATGATTGGATTTGGATTCAATTTGGCTTGTGATTTTGTTACTGCTTTAAGAAGAGGTGATTAAAATTAAGAACGTATTGGAGTAGGGGAAGGGGAGAAAAGGATGGGTGGGGATGTTTTAGGGTGAGTTTGTTTGTCATCATCATATCTCAAGAAGTCATTGGATTTTGATTAGATTTAATTTGTGGCTTTGTTACTACTTAAGGAAGAAGTGATTAAAATTTGAGACATTGGAACAGGAGAAGAGGGCAAATGGGGGTTGGGTACATTTTGTCTGTCATCATGATATCAAGAACTGATGGTTGGATTCGGATTAGATTTGGCTTGTGGTTTTGTTATTGCTTTAGGAAGAGGTGATTAAAATTTGGGACATATTGGAGTAGGGGAAGGGAAAAAATGGAAGGGTGGGGATATTTTTAGGGCAAGATTTATCATGACTTAGTTGAAACTTTCCATTGGAATGTGCTGAACAATGAGCTCATGCCATGAAAGAACAACCATACAATCAATTTTCTGAACTCAAAGAAAATCAAGTAAAGTGGTCTCTGATATCAAAGAAATCAAAACAATTGGTTTCTGCCATGCATGAAAATGATGAAATGTGCATCTATCCTGTATAGAGCTCAAACAATGAACACTTTTCTGAATTAAACTAAAAACAATGATCACGAGTGATGATTTTCAAGTGTTTAGAATGTAAATGGCAATACAGATCAACAGTGAGAAAGAGATTGTTTGGGGTTATAACTTGGTGGGTCATTGTTTTCTGAGGTAGATTTTTTTGGGTGGGGAATGAACAGGGGCCTAGGTGTGCGCTCTGCAGAGTGCTATATTCTAGTTTTCTATGTAAAACCTTGTTTTTTAATTGTTTATCATAATTTGATAAGTGCAGCAACTTCTAAATAGTTGTTTTTAGCATACCTGCTATTAAATTTTAGCAAATTTCCCATCATATTCAGTGAGTGAAAATTTAAAAGAAAATCTTTCTTTTGTTTTTGTTTAGAGCGTTTTGCCATGGACTGATGGCATCTCTTGTCCATCAGTCCTGGACACTGAGGCGGTCAGCAAAGCAAGTGGTCAAGCGGTTACTGAGCACTCGCGACTCGCGGGACATCTCTGTCATGCTGTTTGAAGAATTTCGGTTGATTTTATCATCTCAAAAGGTTTACTGATAGTATTTTTTGTCAGTGTTTTGTTTAAATAATTTCTATTAGTATCCATAACAGAATTAGATAACAGATAATTATTATTTAAATTAGAATAAATTTTTGAGTTTGACCAAAATGTAGAACTGAAATTATTGAAGTACATTAAAACAATTTTATAAGCCATAACTTGAAGTATATGTGATTTTGTCTTCAGTGAAAGGCAGATTTTTCAGAATTTTAGAACTTTTTGTGTATATGAAATCTCTACCTGTCAATATACCTTTAAATTTCATACCTTTATTTTATTTCAGGTACCTTCTGAGTTCCAGAGTGATGTTAGAGAGGGAGGTGACACAGCGGACCCATCAAAATACATCCTGGCTAAAGTCCTCTACGAAACGCTCAAAGCCATATTTCCTTCATCTCTGACCCTGGATGCTGAGGAGAATCAAGAGGAATATATTTACAAGATTGTCTTGGAACATCTTCTTATAGATGCTCATCATCCTTGCATTTGTGAGTATCTTCTTGCTGTTTTTTAACATCAAAAAAGTTTTTTTTCTTCTGGATCTGTGATGCATGCAGCCGCTAAAGCTAACCCTCAACCTCCCCCCTACTCCATTTCTCAAAACCCTTTCTGACATCAAACCGCTTATCGCTTCCCTTGTTCATGACCACTGGCAAACCTCATGGAACTCCCAAATTGATAACAAGCTCCACATCATCCAGCCCACCATTCTGATCAAACCCACCATCAACAACCTCTCTCGTGTTGACAACGTTTATATTACCCGTCTAAGAATAGCTCACATCCACCTCACTCATTCCCATCTCCTTATTGGCTCCCCCAACCCCTCTGCAGTAATTGCCATTGCACCCTCACAGTCCATCACGTTCTCCTTGCTTGCCCCCTGTACAACCTTCCCAGAGCTTCTCTGGCTCCCCACAACTCAATTGCTGAGTTCTCCCAGAAAAACTCTTTAGATAAAATTATCTTCTTCCTTCATCATGCTTCCCTCTACAACCATATTTAGTCCCCATCTCCCACCCCCCTCTCTCTACTTTTTTTTTTCCTTCACCCATGCACCTACCTCTCTCGATACCATCTTTCTGACTTTTAGTTCTTGTATTTCTCTCATTCTCCCCGTTTTCTTTTTTCCCTTCCTACCTCTAAATGATCTGACCTCTCAGGCACAATTTGACCCTTGTTGTTGTGGTGCCATTAAGCCCTCATCAAACAAACAAACAAACATAATTTGTTGGTATCCCTGGGAATGAAAGGGCTGACAGGGCAGCTAACAATGCCTTATCTAACCAAACCACTTACATCCGTATTCCGCACTCTAATTTTTGCCTCAATATTTCCAAATAACTCAAAATAACTCCTGGAATCTTGAGACTGGTAACAAACTTCACTCCATCAACCCCAAAGTCTGAGTCAACTCCCCCTGACACAGTCACTACCATAGAGAAGATGTTGTCATCACCTGTATTCGTCTTGGTCATTCCTTTCTCACCCACTCCTACCTCTTATCAGGCTCCCCAAACCTTTCTGCCTTACCTGCAATACTAAACATTTGATTAATCATATCATCTTAGTGTGCCCTTCATACTCAACTTTAGATCTACTGCCCCCCCCCCCACCTTCATCTCTCTCTTCTCAGATATCTTTATGAAAATGTATCCTCCGACATCATTACCTTCTTCTGTAACAGCAACTTATTCCACTTAATCTAGTACTCACTCATTTCCCTTTTTTTTTTATCTTTACCTACCTTCTCACTACCTCCGTTTTTGTTTTTCTTCTTTTTACTTACACCATAAATTTTTAATACCCTCTTGGCACATATGACTCATGACTGTTGCAGTGCCGTTAAGCCTCAGCAAACAAACTCAAACATCATAATTCTTTGAAGGGGTGCGAGAAATTCTGACCAAAAGTGTACGAGTCTTTACCCTATTTTCTAGCAGAAATAAAGACTTTGTCATCATTGCAGTGGCTGAGGTTTAGAAAAGAATTATGTAGAAAGATGCTGAGCTGTCTGCCCAGTCATTTTCTTGAATTTAACACGTCTTGAAAATTTCTCAATCTTTGATCAGTCATAACCAGGTACAACTCAGAAACTAAGAAGCTATTTCCGATCAGTCATAACTCGTCAGGTATAACTCAAACTAAAAAGCTATTTCCGAAAAACTGTCTTCCCCAAATTTGTAACTCTTTGAATGTTATTCAACACTTAAAAGAGGAATCTCGTCTCAAGGAAATTGCTTTTTCTGATTTAAACCAGCGATGTCACTTCTGCAACAGATTTTTTTCTTGTAAGTAATTGTGTGAATATTTTAACCAATCAGATGTGTTTTAAATTGAGTATTACATTTATCCTCCACACTAACACAATAACTGGTCTTTAATGTAAATATTGAATACAAAATAAATTTTATTTGTTTTCTTGCATGGCTTATTGTAGACATCATTAAATATGTTGCTTTGGGTGCTTTTCTTTAGTTCCAAGCAAGCCCAAACCTGTGGAGAGATCTTTCGAGGAAGCTGGTCGGAGATCTGAAGGAGATGGCTGTGAAGGAAGAGGAGAAGATCTTTAAGATCCTTCTGGAGGATAATAAGGCAGCAGAGGTAGGCACATGCTTCAGGACAGGAAATTGTCTTAGTTGATAAATGGTATATGGACAGGTAGCAAAAGCATGAGCTTAAATGGTTAATATACTAAACACCATACAAACAGCAAAAGCTCCCACCAAACTTGGTTTATATTCCCATGTTTTTAAAAGAATATTCCCATGTTTTTAAAAAATATTCCCATGTTTTTAAAGGAATATTCCCATGTTTTTAAAGGAATATTCCCATATTTAAAAGGAATATATATTCCCATGATTTTAAAGAAATATATATATCCCCATGTTTTTAAAGGAATATTCCCATGTTTTTAAAGGAATATTCCTATATTTCTAGAGGAATACTTTGTTTTTAAAGGAATATTTCCATTTTTTTAGAGAATACTCCATGTTTTAAAAAGGAATATTCCCATGTTTTTAAAGAAATATTTCCATGTTTTTATAAAAACTTTCATAAGAAAGAGAACAATTTTAGAAACAATGTAGTACAAAAATCATTTTGATATGTTAATTCTACCAAAAGATATTCAAATTTTAGGGTTTACAAAAATGCCAATAAACAAATAGGAAAAGCTCAGTATGACATCACAGTAACACATTCTCCCAAAGTTGATGTATTTTATTAAAATCTATCTTCCTTTTTTTTTTTATTAGTAAAACCTGCTAGAAAAATAAATTGATACAAATTAGGTATTCATACACATTGCCAAATATATCCTACTTCAATAACTTTTGGAAAATTGTTTCTAATCATACAGAAACTATCAATTAATGTTCAAAGAACTACATAAACATTTGCAATGGAATTGTCTCTATAACATCATCAAACACAAATTCATCATACTGTACAAAAACTTTAAAATGCAATTAGGAAATCTTTAAAAATCTATATCTCCTGAACGGAAAATGATATCAACCCGATTTTTGTATCAAATTGGTTGTAGAAGTATGCTATTTCAAATGAATTATTGCAAAGAACTGTGGGAATATTCCTTTAAAATTGTCCATTTTACAGCATTTTAAAAGTTAAATAACAAATAAGCATAAATTTGGTAATATTTTGTGACCTCAGAATGGGACAATTAAAGAATTGCTCATGTTAACTTAAGTGTGTTTCAGAATGGGGGAATTTGGCAACAGTAAGCAAAAAAATTATATGTTATTATAAACTTGACCCAGATTTAACAGTAGCTATTTTGATATTTGAAATTTGGGAGAGAAATATAAAGACTAACATTGAAGAATTTTATATGTATTCCTGTTAATACACCATCACTTTTGCCCATGCTGAAAATTTGTACAAACTTTGAATTGTCATAACTTAAAAACTAGAAGTGTTATTGCCACCATTGAAAGATTGTTCTGCTCAAATTTAATTAATGCTCTGTCATCCGTGAAACAATATCCACCTGTCCAGGTACCTTTAATTCTTACTTTACCACGCGGCGATATTATTGCCGTTTTGGGTACCCCCTCTTTGACACTGCCCCCCAGGCACATTTTCAAAAATGTGCTGGTAGAGTACGGGTTAACCAACCCGCGACAAGTGTGCCAACTCAAAAGTATATGCAGCATGGTCCCGGTGGGCGGCCAGCTGGGTCACTAAAGCAGAACGAGCCAGACTTCACTGCTTGGAAGACAGAGGACCCTTCAATAATTAGTCTGTACTTAACGCTTACTCTACCACGCGGCGATATTATTGCCTTTTGGGTGCCCTGTCTTTGACTCCGTCTCCCAGGCGCATTTTCAAAAATGTGCTGGTAGAGTACGGGTTAATCAATTGAGGATTATTGTTTTTTGGTGTAATTTGTGATCAGATTTTTTCATTATCAAAATGGAATAGAGGTGTTGCCATTGGTTTTAAGCATCATCGTTAAGATTATCTCTCTTGACAACAAAGCTTGTGAATAGGGATGTATCTTCTTTATGTCCACCCAGATCGACCCGCACTTGCTTTGTTCAGGTACTGGCAACAATGCATTTCTATTCTAAGAAAGGAATTCTAACAATTTTGTGTCGTGTTGACAGGAATTTTATAGAATGAAGCCTTTTGCCGCAAAGAACCTAAACCATTGTCGCAAAAATGGTTATATCAAATTTCTGAATAAATTGAAGTATATTCTCTGTTATGTATCATTAACTTTTCAGTCATTTGTAACTCCTTCATAGTTTCCTATAGACCTCCGAAACATTAGTCTAAAGGGTCGATCTTGACGCTGCACAGTACACGTGATACATAAATGCTTTTTACAGTTGTAGGAGTTTATATATTTTGTCAATTATGTTTGTGAGGTAGAACAAGTTTGTAGATTGAGGAAAACTTAAATGGAATGGTTATACTTTAACATTTTGCACACATTTCTGTGTATTTTCTTCTTCAGTCAGCTCAGAATGCAATTCAGACCTTGTCCAGATTGTGTCCAGATCAGATTATCCCCGCCATGTTTCAGCGACTGACCACCTGTCTGAGCAAACCTGCTTTGGCCACAGTGACCAAGCAAGAAGTTGAAATAATGGCCACTCCCGAGGGGCAGCTTTATGATACCACGGTCATCGAAAAGTATGTTCTGTTATTTTGAATTGATTTTGAAAGAGGCTAGTGAACTTTAAAAGGGTGTTTATGCATCTAAATCCTGCGGACTTCTGTCCATTAAAGTTGAAGAATGAGTTGAGTGGTCAAACTTGCTCATCTTTCTACTCTGCAAAAATTACGACAAACAATTGAGTCAAACCCATCCTTGTAGACTGCCTTCAACACCAACTTCAAGCTCTTCAGCAATAAATTACCCACTAAAATCCTCTCTTTCTTCAACCATTACTCAACTATGCGTAATATCGCCGTTTCGGGTGCCCCATCTTTGACTCTGCCTCCCGGGCGCATTTTCAAAAAAGTGCTGGTAGAGTAAGGGTTAATTAACTCGCGATAAGTGCCAACTTAAAAATATATGCAGCATGGTCTTGGTGGGCGGCCCACCAGGTCACTGAAGCGGAACGAATCTGACTTTGCCGCTCGGAAGACAGAGGACCCTTCAATAATTAGCTTGTGCTTAACCCTCACTCTACCACGTGGCGATATTATCGACGTTTTAGGTGCCCGTCTTTGACTTCGCTCTTGGGCGAATTTGAAAAAAAGTGCTGGTAGAGTACTGGTGAAGGGTTAAGTTTTTTTATCACTTTTGTCACTACTACACAATCTGACCCCCTTCTTTACCCCTTCTTCTCAGCTCACTAGCTCCTTCCTACTTTTTTCCTGTGATATAAATGAATCTTAAGAGGTGCAGTGGTTAAGGAGTCTTGCATGTATGCAAAAGGTACCGGGTTTGATTCCTGCCACGAGTGCTGCTTTGTGTCATTGAGCAAGACCTTTTCTCTACCTGCTTCAATCCACTCAGCTGTAAAATGAGTACCAGCATTGCTGGGGAATTAAGCTGCGATAGACTAGCATCCTATCCTGTCCAGGGAAAGTCATGTGCTGTCATCTGCTTGCATCAATTAACCGAGGATAAACACCTAACTAATTTAATCTCTCTGGCACAACCTGACGTAGCGTGGTTGAGCCCTACCAACCAAAGTCCTAATGGTAGTTTTTAGGAATCTTTCGCTATGAAAAGAGATGTTCAACTTCTTTCAGATATGTGTAGAAGTGACTGATATGAGACTAGAAGTGACACCACAGTCTCAAAAGTCATTTTGTTTTAAATTGAATATTTACATATATTTATACAAACAACAGCAACATACCTACACTGCAAATACTTAACAAAATATGACCTCTGACACTACCGGTCACATTATGAACAAAGAGCAGTTTCTAGCCCTTTCAAGTTTGATAGGTTCTTGACTCGTAATATTATAGTGATTTGTATGGCACTACACTCTTTAATTGCAAGATGGAAGCTGTGGAATTTCTCCAGAGGTATTTATGCACTTCTAAGATTTGTGCTCTGAATTTATATGGTCTTAACCCTTTGTAGACTGAATATAATTTGGAAATCTTTCTGCTGGGGACTGGATTCTTTTTGAGAAAAAATAAAATTTGAAAGCTATCTTTTCAAAACAAAATTACAGCAAGTTGGAAGTACTTTATGAAAATTGTTGCACGTCAAAATTATTCAGAACAAACAGCTCTTTCAAATGATACATGAAATAACTCAATTCATTAGCCCTTACTCTACCACGCGGCGATACTATCACCGTTTTCAAACCACCTTTTTGGTTCGCATGCGTAGCATTATGCGAACCTATGTAATGGCGATTACGTCTGGACATTCACAGATTTGTCCTAAGATTTCCTCAGAAATGTTCAAGTTTTTTAAGAATTCTTCAGAAATGTTAAAGTTTCTTCAAAGTTCCTCAGAAAAAGTTAAAGTTTCTCTAGATATCCTTTTGGAAGGTTAGAATTTCCTTATAATATGCAAAAGATTTCAGAGATACTTAAGATAGGATTGAAGACTAGTTTCCTTAAAAAGTCTACAATACATTTGATATTTTCTTAAAAGATAACTGTAAAATGATATAATTTTCCAATATTCTTTAGAGATCTTTAAGTCTCTCTGGTAGTACTTGATATTTAAAATCCTTAAAATTCTTCAAAATAATTGGGCACCAACAGTTGTATCAGGCATGATTTTTTAAACTCCACCTTTATTATTGTGCTCATTTGCATAAAGTTGCTACAGTATTATGACCTGACTAGACTTTTTTATTTAATATGCTTAGTCAGGGAGTGTGACAGGATGTGATTGCATATAAACATAGGGAGGGATGCCATGTGGGACATGGATGGGGGCCATGAAGGACATATGATTGAATATTTACCATGTTGTATAAACCAAGGGCTATATCAGGCATAATAATTTGACTCCACCTTTTTTTCTTATTCAACAACTCATTTGCAGTTAAGTTATTATATGAACTGACACTTTAACACATAGTATGCTCAATCAGGGACTGATAGCTAGGATGAGAGTTCTTATGGAGCCTATGGGATGTCATGTGAGACATAGGGTGGGATGCCATGTGGGACATGGGGTGGGATGCCATGTGGGACATGGGGTGGGATGCCATGTGGGACATGGGGTGGGATGCCATGTGGAACAGGGTAAAATGCCACGTAGGATATGTGGTGGAATGCCATGCAGGACATAGGGTGGATTGCCATGGGATGGAATGTCATGTGGGACATGGGATGATATAGGATGTTATGTGGGACATGGCGTCCCACCCTATTTCAACAAGTCATTTGCATATAACTTATTATATAAACTGACACTTTCATACATAGTATGCTCAATCAGGGACTAATAGCTAGGATGAGACTTCTTATGGAGCCTATGGGATGTCATGTGGGGCATAGGGTGGGATGCCATGTGGGTCATGGAATGGGATGCCATGTGGGACATGGGGTGGGATGCCATGTGGGACATGGAATGGGATGCCACAGTAACATGTGGGACATAGGGTGGGATGCCATGTGGGTCATGGAATGGAATGCCCTGTAAAACATGGGGTGGGATGCCATGTGGGACATGGTGGGATGCCACAAGTGACACAGAGTGTGACAGGTTGGGATGCCATGTGTGACATAAGGTAGGATGCCATGTGTGGCATAAGGTAGGATGCCATGTGTGACATAAGGTAGGATGCCATGTGTGACATAGGGTAGGAAGCTATGTAGGACATAGGGTAGGAGGATGTGGGACATGGGATGTGATGCCATGTGGGACATAAAGTAGGATGTCATTGGGACATTAGGAGGGATACCATGTGGAACATGTGGTGGGATGCTATGTGGAACATCAGGTGGGAAGCCACTGATGCGGGACACAGGGAGGGATGCCATGTGGGAATAGGAAGGGATGTCATGTGGTACATATGGTTGGATTTATGTGGGACATACATGTAGGATGGGATCCATGTGGGTCATAGCATGGGATGCCATGTGGGACATGGTGGAATGCCATGTGGGACATATGGTGGAATGTCATGTGAGACACTGTATGGTGGTTTGCCATGTGGGATGTATGGTGGAATGCCATGTGGGACAAGGCATGGGATGTCATGTGGGACATGAAGTGGGATGTCATTTGGTACATGGGATGTGGGACATAGGGTGGAATGCCATGGGGGTCATAGGATGGGATGCCCTGTGGGACATGATGGAATGCCACGTGGGACATGGGATGTCATGTGGGACATGGGGTGGGATGCCATGTAGAGGATATGGTGGAATGCCATGTGGGACATGGGATGGGATGCCATGTGGGATGCCATGTGGGATGCCATGTGGGACATGGGGTGAGATGCCATGTGGTACATGGGATGCCATGTGGGACTTAGTGTGAGATGCCATTTTTATTATTGGCGTGGTCATATAATATGGGTGTCAATTTGCATGGGCATGCGAACCATGACGGTATTTACTGTTCTAGTTCTTAAAATAAAATCGGAACTTTACCACAGTCCTATAGGAGTAATCTTGGTACCGTTTTAAAGTACTTGGATATTTCTTTCACAAAATGAAACTTTTTCATAGAGGTCATATTACATAATTTTTAGAAAAAGTACAACAAAAAAGGGTATAACTAAAAAATTGCTAAACAATTTACATTTTTGTTTGTACTCTTTTAAATCTTACAATGACTTCAAGATCACATTTTTGCTTCAAAATCAAATACGCAAGTCCTAAGACATGATAGTATTGGTTTCTGGTATAATTTTCATAATCCCTACATACAATCTTTTGTTCTGGAGGAATTTCTTCAAAATTTAATGAATTTCTGCCATTTTTGACACGTTTTTTTCTTCAAAAAAAAATTAATTGTGTACCCAAACTGTACATCACACATGCTTCGTTAAACCGCCGTTTGAAAGCGCTTGAAATTTCCTTTCATTTGATATATAAATAAATGCATACCCCCCTCTATTTAGAACCTGTCCTATAAGAAATATATTACACCTCTTTAATTTGAACGACTACTTGGCGCTGAGGGAATGTACGCGGCTAGCATGCGAGCGCTCCGGGTTCAAGTCTCACCGTGACCACTGCGTAATTATTTTTCTGCTGCAGCTTTTAGAGGTTGTTTGACTTTTATAATTTTTGATGTGTTTTCATCTTTCCTTTCTTTCTATAAATTATAGATTAGTATCATTGGAAAGGAATTTCAAAAAGGATCTAAATATGTAACACAAATATCTGTTTTAAATACTGACAAGAAGTTAGTTATACTTCTGCAAAGATTGACCATTTGTTGACCAAATTTAGCCCAAAATTGCTTAATTTGCATAATTTTGTCCAATATTTCCTAAATTGGTTTTGATTACTCAAAATATAAATATCTTAGCATTTATTCTAACTAAACTTGTAACGAAAGAAAATAAAAGGAAAGTTGTCAAAAATGCATTTGAAAAAAAAGTTACGAAAATTGGGGCCGCTTTTTTTCAAAGCCCTGGTAGAGTAAGGGTTAATACATATCCATAGTAAGAATAATTTAATTGAAAATGCAAATTTAGCAAATTCAGCAAATATTTTATAATTTTACCGTTTTTGTTCAACCATTTTAAAAACTTAGTTCTTTATATAACTTACTAACTTTCTGTGTAAAAAATTGTAAAAACTTAGTTCTTTATATAACTTATTAACTTTCTGTGTAAAAAATATCAGAAATAAATTCTCTTTACAATGCCATAACATTTGAGTACCTTTATTCTTATATGTTGATGTTATTATTCCGTTATTATACATTTCATGATACCCACTAGTGCTTAATTACACAAATATACATAGTACTGTGCATGTATAGTACATTATGTGTATATCATTACATAGTTTGAAAAACACTACCTGTTCCTCCAGGCTTTGCTCTTGTTCCCGTCCAGGCCTACGTCTAACTATCTATCTATCGTTATCTATAGGCCTAAGCCTAACGTTAGCATTAGTTTTACTTACTGAATCACTATCACTTTCTGATGATTCATATCAGAATATCTCCCTGAAAATTTTCCATCATCACTATCTCGATCCACAAAATGCTTCCTCAGCAGCACCTACACATTTTCCTTTTTTCATTCCAGAATTTCTCAAAATTATTAAATGTAACCCCCCTTGCAAATTGGTATCAATATTTACAGAATTAGTTCATTAAACGATTAAGCTTGTTTATGTGTCTGTAGAAAGTGCGGGGGTAATGCAGTAATAACTTAAAGTTAACAAGTCAAATCGGCGGATATATCCGCCCGCAGTCATGAGGTGCGAGAATGCGCCCTGCGGATATATTCACCCGCAGTTACCAAAGGCTTAAAATAATCAAACTAATGGTAATATATTGTTATATAGCGCTGTATCCATGCAAGTGTGTGCTCTAAAGTCTTACAATAGAGCGGCAGCAGTAGCGAAGACACTCCTGCCTTTACTGCTCCGATCCCTTGTGCTGAGCACCAAAAGAGAGGGCAGCGGGTTACATTTTATAAGCCGTTGGTATGACTCGATCGGGGATTAAACCCACAACCCTCCTGGAAAGTGGGTGCTCTACCAATTAAGCTAACCAGTCTGCTATAATTGTATTGTATTGTATAATAACAAGCAACCATAGAAAACTTTAAATTCAAATAACGTCCACTAACAAAAAAACAAACAAAAAAAACACAATTTTTTTGCTTATTATCTTGAGAGCCATTTTGAATATTCAAGTTACAGTTTACTGGAATGAAATTGTTAACAGTTTTGTTTTGTTTGTTTGTTTGGTAGTGCGAAAGAGGAAAATACTCAGAACCTTGGCTCCATGAAGAGAGAAAACAAAGCCTACTCATTCGAAGAGCAGCTGATGGAAATTGAACTCCGAAAGGTAAGTGCTCCCACTCCAGCCATTAAAGGTTTGCACTCACCAGAAAGAGCTTTTAAATTCTGAACCTAATAGTCTTTAAATTATGTCCAAAGCACCTGTTGTGGCTAATCAAAATTAGAAGAATTTTTAATGAATGGACAAGTTGTCTTGTATGGAAAAGAATGTTTTGTACTGGATTTTAGTCATTGAAAATCGTTGCACTGTTTTCTCCTGCTAAATTTCAATGAAGGGTATGATGGAGAATCTTTATGTGGCTCGCTGACTGCGGACTTTTTGTGCACGACTTAACTCAACCTTATTTTTGTTTATAATCACCTTTTACCTTTATCATTTCCAAAACTTTCTTCAACGGAACAACTTTTCTATTCATTTTCTTCAAGACTTTTTTTTTTTTTCCGTTTATTTCCATTGGATTTCTGGTAAGATCTTTCCGGTTTTTTTTTTTGTTCCTCAGCCTACACCTATCCTCTGCCTATCCTAACACACACATTGCATTAGGGCTTGCCACCTAGTGCGGGCAGCTCCCGGGCCTCTCCCTATTTTTCTCCACCTTCTTTCACACCCGGGTTTTTCACTTTTCTTTGGTCCACTGTCACTCCCTGCTACTCGGAGTGTCTGCTACCCTTTTTCTCTTCCCCTCTTCTTTTTTTTGATTTTTTACTTCGGTCACGTTTTTTTTTTAAATTTTTACACTTTTGTTTCCATCACACTTATGTAGACATCAGAACTTATTTTCTTCTCTCCATCTTCACAACGTTCTTTGAAGCGCCTCAAACGACCCTCTCCCCCTCAGCTTCCTTTCTCTCCTTCTCCTAACCTTCCCCCTCCTCTCCTTGCAACTTCCCGCCACCCACTACCACTCCCCACCATGGCTAAAGTTCATCATTGTCTCCTCCCCCCTGGTGACTCAGGCCTCAAAACACTCTCCCCTTTCACCCTCACCAAAGCCCTGCAAGGCCTTATAGGTACCCCCGACCTCATAAAACGCCTTAGATCTGGAGACCTCATCAAATGTTCCACCTCCACCCAATCAAAATTCCTAGCTTCCATTACCCTCGCCAACATCGGAGTCAACATCTCCCCCTCCCCTTACTGTTTTCTCAACTCCTCCAGGGCACCCCTCCTGAGGAAATCAAAACTGAACTCGAGCCGCAGGGCGTCACAGACGTCCAGCGGCTTTCCCTCAGCCGCAACAATACCACCATACATACCAGCACTTAATTCTTCACTTTCAACACCTCCTCCCCCCTCCTCCATTAACATTGGCTACCTTAATGTCCCCGTCTCCCCCTACATCCCAACCCCCCTCAGATGCCACAAATGCCAAAGGTATGGCCACAGTAAAAATAACTGCTGTTCCCAGCCCCGCTGTGCCTCTTGCAGCTCCCCCTCCCATGATACCAATACCTGCAACAACGAACCCAGCTGCGTAAATTGCTCTGGAGATCACTCCGCCTCCTCAAACTCCTTTCCCAAGTGGATCAGAGAGAAAGAGGTATCTAGAATAAAGACCCTTCAAAATGTTTCCTATCCAGAGGCCAGAAAGATCTTGGACACCAAATTCCACTAAATCCACTACAATCTAATAAAAAAATCTCCCCAGGAACTCCCTCGAAATACTCCTCAAGATTTACAATTACCCGTGATCCTTAAATTCTTTCCCCATTACTTGGAGAGAGGCCATCATCACCCCAGTCTTCAAAACTAACAAAGACAGATCCAACCCCAAAAAACTACAGACCCATTGCTCTTACTTCTTGCCTCTGTAAAATCATGGAGCATATGGTCAACTACAGACTCTGCTGGTACCTCGAGAGGAAGTCCATCCTCTCCCCCACTCAAAATGGCTTCAGAAAAAACCGAAACTGCCTGGACCACGTCCTTAAACTCGACACTTTCATCCGTGAAGCCTTCATCAGAAATCATCACGCCATCTTTATCTTCTTCGACCTCGAAAAGGCCTTCGACACCACGTGGCGGTATGGTGTCCTTAAGGACCTCCACTCCTCTCGCCTCAGAGGCATCCTCCCCACCTTCATCCAGAACTTCCTCCACCCCTCATCACTTCCGAGTATGCATCAGTAAGACCTACTCCCAAAGGTACACCCAACACCTAGGTGTCCACCAAGGCAGCATCCCTTCCCCACTCTCTTTATCCACAAAATTAACAGCATCACCAAAACTCTCACCCCAACATCAAAAGTTCTCTCTATGTTGACGATTTCACTACCTACTCATCCTTTTCATGCTTCCATACTCTCCAAAATAACCTACAACACTGTCTGGATAGTCTGGCTCACTGGAGCGACTCCAACAGTTTTAACGTCTCAAAAGACAAAACTGTTCTCATCCATTTTAACAACAGCAACTCCTTCCTCCACCCCAATCTCCACCTCAAAGATTCCATATTCCCCAGTAAAGACAGTTCTCGCTTCCTCGGAGTCACTCTCGACTCCAAACTTTTCTATCTCCCCTACATCAACTCCCTCAAAACAAAATGCCACAAAATCCTCAATCTCCTCAAGGTCCTCTCAAGCACTGACTGGAGAGCAAACCGGCTCACTCTGCTCACCTTATACCTCTCCCTCTTCAGATCTAGGCTGGATTATGGCAATTTCATCTTCGCCTCCGCCCGTAAATTTTACTTGAAACACCTGGAGGTCACTGAAACACTGCCCTAAGGCTTTGCCTTGGCGCCACTCACACCTCCCCTATCACCAGTCTCCACGTCGAGGCCAATGATCTCCCCTTCGACCTCCGTTGCATGAAGGCCGGCCTCTCCTTTGCTCTCTGCATCCTCACCAATCCACGTAACCCTTGCTTTCATTTCATCTGCTCTCCCTCCTTCACCAACCTCAACAAACGCATCCCCCCACCTTTCAGGATTCGGATGCACTCCCACTTCTCCAAAGCCAACATCAACATTTTCTCGATCGCCAGATATACCATTCCACCTACACCATCCCACCTACACCATCCCACCTACACCCACCTGGACTATTCTTCCCCCCCTCCCCTCCTCCAAGGTGTACCTTGGTCTTTCCTTTTTCACTAAAGCTCTTCACAACCCAACCTTCTTCCACTCCAAATACTGCCAACTCAGTAGACATTTCCACAACTACTCCTTCCTCTTCACCGACGGCTCTACACGAGAAGGCTCTTCTGCAGCCGCCGCCGCCGCCTGTCTTGGTCTTACTTTCTCCTCAAGGCTACGCGATGGCACCTATCTACTCTGCATATAACTCTTTTTCCGCCCTCGTTTCGTCATCTTCTCTGACTCTAAATCCGTCCTTACTGGCATCCTCAACATGCTCTGGCCCAGCCCTCTCATTCTTCAAATTCTCAAGAAACTCCACACTCTCTCCTCTTTAGGAAAGAATATTATCTTTTTCTGGATTCCCAGCCATGTTGACATCCCTGGCAACAAGAGAGCCGACAGAGCCGCCAACAAAGCTTGAAGTTTTATAACCAGGGATGCGAGAGATTTTTAATAAGAATACAAAAAATAACAAATTTAAGGTGTTTCGTATCCAGCTTAACACTAATGATCCCTATGGTTGCCATTTTGAATGGTGCCTTTAATTTTTCCTCTCCAGCACTATTTTATGTTGCCACACCAACAAAGTATAGTTAGTATCAAGAACTCTGAATGAATGTTGAGTACAACAGACCATTATACTTTTTCATTTTAAATTCTGTCATCATCTTCATTGTCTCTCTATTCCAGGAGATGGAGAAGAAGAAAGGTATCAAAGGTGGGAAGAAACTCACTAAGAAGCAAGAGGAAGTAAAGAAACAGCAACTACAGAAGGAGTCGGAAATCAGGAAAACGTTAATTGAGGTAAGAATGCATTAAAAATTTCATGTGTTGTTTGCATTTCTATAATGCAGAGGATCTGTGAACCTCCTTATATAATTCCTCAAGGTCTACTGAGGACTTACAGGTCTTTGAAGGAAACATGCAAATGGTTAGATTCATTTGCTAGAGACAACTGGCATCGTTTGACAAGAGTCCTCATTTATAAACAAATTCTGGTAGCAATTGGCTTATTTTTAGCTTGACTATTCAAAGAATAGTAGAGCTATTTTACTACCCCCGCTTTTGACGTCAAAATATTTGTGCACCAACGGCTGTATCAGGCATGGTTATTAAACTCCACCCTTGTGTTTATTTGCATTAAGTTGCTACAGTATATGAACTGACAAGACTTATACTTAGTATGCTCAGTCAAGGAGTGTGACAGGATGGGACTGCATTTGAAGATAGGGAGGGACGCCATGTGGGACATGAATGGGGGTCATGCGGGATATAGGATAAGATATGTACCATGTGGTATGCACCAAGGGCTATATCAGACATGATTATTTGACTCCGCCTTTATTTTGTTATTCAACAACTCATTTGCATAAGTTATTTGAACTGACAGACTTTCATACTTTTTATGTTAAATCGGACTGATAGCTGGGAAGAGACTGTTCATGGAGCCTATGGGATATCATGTGGGACTTGGGAGTGGGATGCAATGTGGGACATGGTTGGATATAATGTGTGGGACATAGGATGGGATGCCATGTGGGACATAGGGTGGGATGTCATGTGGGACATGGGGTGAGATGCCATGTGGGATATATGGTGGAATGCTATGTGGGACATAAGATGGAATGCCATGTGGGACATGGGATGTATGAGATGTCATGTGGGACATGGGGTGGGATGCCATGTGGGACATGGGATGGGATGTCATGTGGGACATGGGATGGGATGTCATGTGGGTCATGGTGTGGGATGCCATGTGTGACATAGGATAGGAAGGCATGTGGGACATAGGGTAGGAGGTCATGGGGACATTGGATGTGATGCCATTTAGGACATAAAGTGGGATGTCATTAGGACATGGGGAGGGATACCATGTTGAAAATATGGTGGGATGCAATGTGCGACATAAGGTGTGATGCCATGTTGGACATCGCGTGGGAAGCCACTGATGTGGGATATAAGATGAAATGCTATGGGGGACATAGGGAGGAATTCCATGTGGGACACAGGGAGGAATGCCATGTGGGACATTGGGAGGGATGCCATGTGAGATATATGGTTGGATATAATGTGGGACATAGGATGGGATGACATGTGGAATATAGGGTGGGATGCCATGTGGGAGATATGGTGGAATGTCATGTGGGACAAGGAAAGGAGTGGGATCCCATGAGGGACATGGAATGCCATGTGTGACATAGGATGCTATGTGGGACTTAGTGTAGGATGCCATTGGGCAGGTCATATGATACGGGTGTCAATTTGCATGGGCATGCGAACCATGACGGTATTTACCATTCTAGGTTCAATCTTATATTGAACTCGTCAACTGAATTTCTTTGTTTGACATGTATGAAAATGGCTGTACATGTATCCTGTATTGTTTCAGAGATCATCTTAACAGAAAGATTGATAATCACATGGTTTAAATGTAGGATTGTAACAATATTACATTTGTAAATCTTAAAAAGTTACATGGATATTCCTTAAAAAGTAGTTTTACAGACATAAACATTATAGGTATTGCATTGATTGACAGATATTAAAAAAGCAACTAAAAATGTTTTACAATATCTGATGGAATATCTTCTTTAAGATGTAACATGTTTAACCTGCACAAATCAATCAGGCAGTCAATCGATCATCAGTCACTCAGTTAATTGATCAGTCAATTAATTAATAAATTAGAAAGTCAATCAATAAATCAATCAGTAAGTCAATAAATCAGTCAGTTAATCAGTAAGTCAATTAATAAATCAGTCAGTAAGTCAATAAATCAGTCAGTCAATTAATCAGTAAGTCAATTAATAAATCAGTAAGTCAATTAATAAATCAGTAAGTCAATTGATTAATTAGTCAGTAAGTCAATCAAACAGTCAGTCAATTAATAAATCAGTCAGTCAAACAATTAATCAGTGAGTCAATTAATCAATCAGTCAGTAAGTCAATCAACCACCTCATCCTTCATGTTCCAAAAAATAAACTTAGATATGGCGATCGCTCTCTGCAAATATTTGGCCCAAAACTTTAAAATGACTTACCTCTTTCAATCAAATCTGCTCAATCCCTTAAACAATTCCACACCTTGCTTAAGACTCACTTATTTAATTGTGCTTTCAAGTCTTCTTTATAATTTTTTTGTTCTTTGTTTTCTTTCTATCTCATGCTTATCTTATTTACACATTTGTATTTATTTTCTTAATATGCATATTTTGTAATCCGCATTAGAAAAAGTTATATAGATAATGTGCCATATAAGTGTAATAAACTTATGATTAAATCAGTCAGTCAATTAATCAGTTAGTTAATGAATAAAACAGTTAATCAGTCAACTATTCTGTCAATTAATTAATCAGTAAGTTAATTAATCAGTCAGTAAGTCAATTAATCAGTCAGTCATTCAATTAATCAGTCAGTCAATGAATATATCAGTCAGCCAATTAATCAATAAACTATTCAGTCAATTAATCAATCAGTTAGTCAGTCAATCAAGTAATCAATTAGGTCTGTCAGTCAATTTATCAATCAGTATGTCAATCAACTAATCAATTAGTCAATCAACCATTCAAGTCAGTCATTCAGTCAATCTTATCCTCATTTTAGTTACACAGTGAGTTAAAAGCAACTATTGACCTCCTCCTGGCGAGCATCAGAGGAAATCCTAAGGCCTCAAGGATTCACATCCCAGACGTTCTCCCGTTCCTGTTGTCTCTCCTCTCATCACCTCTCGCAAGCCAGCTGATCATGCATGCTTACGTCAGCCTGGCTCTCTGCATATTCCCACCAGAGAAGCACGCATTAGGTGAGATACCTGTCGTCGACTTTCATTTAACTGTTTTAGCCAATTCACAGTTTTCATTTGATTGGTTAGAGTAATCCAAAGTTAACAAATGCATACTTAACCAATCCAAGATTCTGATTTGTTTTATTAACCAATCCAATATTTTGATTTGTATATTTAAACCAAGCCAGGATTCACATTGTTTAAAACAGTCAGATTTTTGTTTGAATTTGTATTAATTTTCTTTCTTTTTTTTCAATTGAAACTTCTTCTTTCTGTTTATGTTTTGAAGGAAATATTTCTTCTGCAAAATAAACTACACACACAAAATTGAAATTGCAAACATAAGATAAATATGTACAATAAATAATTTGCAACACAATTGCTTTATCATTCATCAGCCAAGATCACCGCATACTGCACATTCCGTGTCTTGAATGCTGACATAGCAGTAGATCCTGCATGGTGTGAGATTGAACTCCGACCCATGGTCGTGAAGACGATCTACCACATCTTCAAGGGCACGACACCCACATCTCCGTCTGAAGATGCATCCGATGAAGACCGTGACAACACTTCTCTTCTGAACAGAAAATCAAAACAATACAACGCTCCAACTGTGGCTTTCTTCTTTCCTCTGTTGCGGAAATTGATGATGCACGGCGGTACCTTGATACACGAAGATGAGGATGATTTTATGGTCATGTTGTCGATCGTATCGGAACATACTCGCCTCAGGACGTCGCCAGAGGTAGAGGAGCAGATGGAGGATATCGATGAGGTCAGAGGTCAATTCAGTTTTCAAATAACATAAAAGATTAGGTTTTTTGATTTGTCAATCCAAGTTGTTCGCAGGGTAGTTTCTTTGCCCAGGATAAAAATTTGGCTGTCCTGAAAAATTTATAGGTAGTATGAAGTTATATCTGCAGAACATTTAACCTGCCGGGCAGCCTAAGCAAAAGTTGTAGTTGCCCTGACATGAGTTTTGGCAGCCGAACAAAGAATTTGTCTAACTTTGTCAGATGTTTGTTTTTGGCAACTGGACAAAGGATTTGTTTAATCCTGTGAGACGTGTCTATGTTGTATGATAGAAGTGTGAAGCAACTATTGTTAATATTGGAAATTCCTTGATATGGGGAATTCTTTGCTGCATGGACTGCCCCACAAACGGATTCATCGTCTTTAACTACTTCAAAACACAGCTGCACGGATTGTAGCTCTCTCAAAGAAAACATGTCACATTACTCCCATACTGAAAGATTTGTACTGGCTTCCAGTTTCTCATCGCATCATGTACAAAAGATTACTTATTGTTTACAAATCGATGAATGGTTGTGCTCCAGTTTATATATCTAACTTGCTGAAATTATATGTTTCTCTTTGTAATCTTCATTCTGGTGATAAACTCCTTTTATGTGAACCAAAATCCTACCATACATAGGGTGACAGATCATTTGCTGTTGCAGCTCCGCGTCTTTGGTATCGATTGCCACTCCGTATCAGGTTGGCTTATTCTGTTGACTTATTCAAAACAAATCTAAAAACTTACTCATGTGTGATGCCTATGCAAATATGTAGTTAACTTTTAAAACCACTGTTCATTAATTTTATTGTTCATGTATACTTATTTGTATTTTGTACGGCGCCTTGAGCATCCATTAGGATGGATATGTGCGCGTTATAAATCTTATTCTTATTCTTATTCTTGTTTTTATTATTCTTATTCTTATTATTCTTCTTATTATTATGATTATTATTATTATTATTATTGCTATTACTGTTATTACTATTATTACTATTATTATTGTGTTCTTTTCAAGAGACAAGTTGTGATGTGTTTGCTGGAATATGCCTGGTGTAGAAAGTCAAAATTTAGAAGCACGATACCACACACTCACTCACTTCTTAACAAATTGTTTGTGTATATTATTAAAAGTTGGTGATGTATTTCTTATTTCTGGATCCCCAGCCATGTCGGCATTCCTGGCAACGAGAAAGCCGACAGAGTCGCCAACAATGCTCTGTCGAATCATCTGTCTCCTTTTCCTATCCTGCACTCAGACCTCCATTTCTCCACTTCCAGCTACCTCAGTAAGACCTGGCAAGATTCCTGGAATCTCGAGACCAGTAACAAACTTCACACTATCAAACCCAAAGTCGGGACCAACATCCCCCTGCACAGTCGCAACCGCAGGGAGGACGTTGTTATCACCCGCATTCGTCTCGGCCACACCTTTCTCACCCACTCTCACCTACTTTCCGGCTCCCCTACTCCCCTCTGCCCTACATGCAACACCGATCTTTCGATCAAGCATATCCTCTTAACCTGTCCCATATACCTGAACTCTAGGTCACACCTCTCCCCCTCCATCTCAATTGCTGATCTTTTCAAGAACAATCCTACCTCCAACTTTATCACCTTCCTCCGCAACAGCAATTTAATCCACCTAATCTAAACCTCCGTTTCTTTCCCTTCTCTGCCTTACCTTCCTCATCTTCTTTTTATTGCCTTAACTTCTTTCTCTTATACACCTTCTCTCCCTCCTTCCCTCTATCCTACCTCTCTTTCCTCTATCCCACCTCTCTTTCCTCTCTCCCACCTCTCTTTCCTCTCTCCCACCTCTCTGTCCTAACTTAAGCACCTTAGTTTCAACACACTCTTGGCACATTTGACTCTGACTGTTGCGATGCAGTTAAACATCAACAAACCAACCATGTATTTCTTACTCATTGGAAATATTTGTTTCAAAAATTTTTCTAAAGGGCAAATCACAGCTGCTTCACTAACAGTTGTCTTACCAATCTAATCCATCGATTGTGTGAATTCCAAGACTGCTGTCACTTTATACGATATCGCAAGATAATTATTTCAATTTGAACGTTGAACCTTAGCCGACCATTTAGTTTACCCTCTCTCGGATCGCACCCTTTGTTTTCTTTTGTTGTTTTGAATGATTTGACCTCGAGCACTCTTTTACTTTTACTGTTGATTATCTTACAAATCCCATCAATCAATCAGTCCATTTACAAGGATGTAACATTTCTGGATTTTTCTGGAATTTTCTGGAATTCTGTTTAAAAAAATATAAAAAAATTCACAGAAGATCAAACAAGATAATAAAAGGCTTAATAGAACAACAGTAGACTAATATAGGTGCAAGGGTATACATTAGAAATAAACTTAAACATCAGAGATCATATACAAATATAGATCTTTCCATTGTACCCACAATCAAACACCAGGACTTCCAAATTTTTCTCGAATGTTGTGGTATTTGAATATTAGCTCAGGTTTTTGGATGGGTTGCGGTACATCATGTGCATTTTTATCTTGAAAATTTCAGGATTTTTTATTTTTTTTAGTTACTACTTTATATCCCTGCATTCAGTCAATCAACAAGTCAATCAATGAATTAATCAATCCTCAGTTGAAAGAAATCCTACTGTATCTTTATTTTTGGAATAATTTAGTTAAACAAAAATTATTCCTTTTCATGATTAATGACCGATTCGTAATATGGTTCTCTCTTGTAGAATGGACCGGAGCTTTTACCTAGAGCGAGTATGATGGAGCTGTTGACTAACCTTATCGGTGTTTGTGGTGTTCAGATACAGAAGACCGCAACGACTGCAATCATTGATCTATGCATTAGTGCAGGTATAACCAAGAATTTTTTAGTATTTGTTTCTTCATTTTTTGTTTGTTTCATTTTTAGCTCGACTATTCACAGAATTGTAGAGTTATTCTACTACCCCTGGCATCGGTGTTGGCATCAGTGTCCGGTTAAAGTTTTCTTTGCTTGTTGGTTTAAGTTTTCTTTGTTTCTTGGGTAAATTTTTTGGATGAGTTTCTTTGTTATGATAATGACATTCCTGACATAAATTAGAATATTAGTCTTGGTATGAATGAAGAAGCAAATAAAAGATATTCACCTCTAAAAAGAATTTCAAATTAAGTGTCTTGGGTATGAAAAGATATATAAACAATAAGTGGAATGTGGGGTAGAAGATGACATGATGATAAAGTTGTAGCTGTAGGAATTAAGATTGAATTAATTTTCAAAAAAATGCATAAAAATTACCTTGGAATTGCAATTACTGTATGACATCATGTGTTGATTTAGACTTACTACACCAGTCACTTTTCACCACATTGTGGGAATCATTAAAATGTGATACTGTAACTCCTCAACGTAATAAAATATCAAGATGTGTTTTTTTTACCAATTTGTTTCTTTATATTTCCGCTTTGATATAAATAATAGGAATATTCCTGTAAAGGATTAGTTCAGGAGTCAGTCAAGTTCATCTTATATGAAAGAGGACTTAAAAAGAAACTAAATGGTTAAGAAAAGCATAGCAATATCTTAGTTACAATAGACGTTATGCACTCAACAAATTTTTACCACTAACTATCTCCCGAAAAGAGCAAGATATCAAAATGGTTTATTCGGGTGTTCTGTTTGTCCTCTTAAATTCAAAGATAGATATATGAAACAACTAAACTTACCCTTTCAGATGTTTTTGTTCTGTTTTTTATCTATAGGTGGGAGTGCTGGTTGTGCTGTAGCAGAAAAAGAGGAAATTGTAATCCTCCTCAAATCTTTGCAGTCTCCTGCATGTGAAGTCAGAGAAGCTGTTCTTAAGGTAACTGATTTATTTTTTGCTGATTTTCTTTATGCTGATACCATAAGACTCAAAAGGCACACTCGTTGGAAAAGTCAGGGCACTGATTTGTTTGCTAAATTGCATGAAAATTTGAAGCAATTGATTCTCATCTTGCGTTCTTTTTGTTGATGATGAGCTCTGGTATCTTTAAAAAACTCTTTTTAGAAATTATGTCAAATTGTATTATGCCAAACCTACTTTCCGGCTCCCCTGCTCCTCTCTGCCCTACATGCAACACCGATTTCTCGATCAAGCATATCCTCTTAACCTGTCCCTTATACCTGAACTCCAGATCACACCTCTTCCCCTCAATCTCAATTTCTGATCTTTTCAAGTACAATCTTACCTCCAACTTCATCACCTTTCTCCGCAACAGCAATTTATTTCACCTGATCTAAACCTCCCTTTCCTTCCTTCTCTGCCTTACCTTCCTCATCTTCCTTTTATTACTTTAATTTCTCTCCCTTCACTCTCAAAGATCACAAACCAAACTTCAAAAACAAGCCTACATGCAGACTCATCAATACTGAGTCTGCCCTACTACATGTGCAAGATTATGTTCTTCAAGCGCTCTACCAGCAGAAAGCTATTTTATTTCTTATGTTGGATCTGTCTGCCGCGTTTGATACGCTAGACCACCAAATCATGCTTCGTCGTTTTGAGCATAGCTTTGGCATTTCTGGCAACGCTTTGGATTGGCTATCATCATATTTTAATTGTCGGACTAACCATGTCCATGTTCCTGGAGCTGACTCCAACACTGTAAATCTTGAATATGGGACCCCACAAGGCTCTGTTTTAGGACCTTTGTCATTCACACTTTATACTATCCCAATAGGTGACATATTGCGGAAGCACAAGATCGAGTATCACATATATGCTGATGATATACAGATTTTCTTAGCCTTTAACCCTAAAGTTCCACTCGATGCTGAATGTGCTTTATTCAAACTGACCTCCTGTGTGCAAGATATCCAACAGTGGATGATTGCAAACAAACTTAAACTTAATGAGGACAAAACAGAGTGTATCATATTCTCTTCATCAAATGCTAGTAAAGCCCTTGAGAACCTCAAGTTTGTTTTTGGCAATACTTGCATCTCACCAGTCACTTCAGTTAAAAATCTGGGAGTTGCTTTTCGATAATAGAATGTCAATGGACAACCATATGACACAACTTAGTAAAACAATTAATTATCACATTAGAAACATTGGCAAGATTCGCGGTACATTGACGTTGAAACCTGTCATTATGTTGTTCGATCACTCATCCTATCACGTTTGGACTACTGTAATTCCCTTTGAATGGTATTACCATGAAAAATGTAAATCGCCTACAGAAACTCCAAAATAAAGCTGCTAAGCTTATCTTCAGGAAACGCCGTCGTGATCATGCCTCACCCTTGCTCAACAAATTGCATTGGCTCCCTGTGTCACAGCGAATTTTATACAAAACATGTCTTATTGTCTACAAATCCCTGATACATCAATCACCTGAATACATATCCAACAGTCTGAAACTTTATACACCAGCACGATCCCTTCGCTCCTCTTCTGAAAACTTTCTGACTGAACCCAGAACTAACACCAAAGCTGGTTCTAGGGCTTTTTCAGCTGCAGCACCTCATGTTTGGAACTCTTTGCCTTCACACATTCGCCATGCCAGTTCACTTGGACAGTTCAAAACACGTCTTAAGACTTTTCTTTTTTTAATCATGTATTACTTACTGAACTTTGGGGCAGCATTCTGGGCGCTTTGTATCCTATGGAAAAGGCGCCTACTACAAATGAACATGGATGGATGGATCAATCCGACTAAATCAGAAATTGGCAAAATCAGTAAGCAATTATCAGAACGAATCAATTCTAAAATAATCCCATCAACCAACCTCAACCTATGGAAGAATACCACTAGAGTCATCAACTGGTACAAAAAGGTGTACAACAAACCAAACCACTCTTTCATTTGCTTTAACGTTTGTGAATTCTATCCCTCCATAACTGAAGAACTCTTAACAAATGCTTTAGATTTTGCATCCAACTATGACAACATTTCTGAACATAAGAAACATATCATCCTACATGCCAATAAATCTCTACTGTATGATGGCGACACACCATAGTGTAAACGTGGAAATTCCAATTTCGATGTTACAATGGATAGTCATGATGGGGCGGAATCGTGTGAAGTGATTGGTCTCTATATATTGTCACAGCTCCAGCATATTGACATCAACATTGGATTATATAGAGACGACGGATTGGCTGTTTGCCGCAAAACTCCAAGACAAGCGGAATTATTCAAAAAAAAAAATATGCAAAATATTCGCAAGCAACACGCTAAAAATCACAATTGAAGCTAATATGAAAACAGTTGACTTTCTAGATATCACCCTGGACCTAAGAAGTAACACCTACAAACCATTCATGAAACCCAACAACACCCCATTATATGTACATAAACAGAGCAACCACCCATCCTTAATAATCAAGAACATTCCAGAAAGCATCAACAGGCAGTTATCTAGCATTTCATCAAACAAACAAATATTCAATAAGGCAATACCCTGTTACCAAGAAGCCCTGATGGAAAGCGGCTACAACTACACATTGAACTATGAACCACAACCAAACCCCAACAATGACGCAAACCAGAGAAGAAAACGTAACAGAAAGAGAAAAACCACTTGCTTTAAGCTGCACAAACGTAGCCACTAACATCGGCAGAAAATTCTTCAACCTTTTGGACCACTTCTTTCCTCCCGGGCACCATCTTAACAAATTGCTAAACCATAACACAGTGAAATTAAGTTACAGCTGTATGCCAAATATCCAACGGATCATTTCTACTCACAACAAAACAGTACTGAAGAAAAGTGCAACCAAAGAAACACCACGAAACAATTGCAACTGCAGAAAGGACAAATCATGCCCACTTGAAGGCAAATGCCTCACATCTGGGGTCATCTACCAAGCCACAGTTACACGGCAAGATAACCTTAAAGAAGAGACTTATATAGGACTAACGGAAAATACATTCAAAACAAGGTATAATGGACATACTCGTAGTTTCAGAAACGAGGATAAACGGTATGCAACAACATTTAGTGAATACACCTGGAACATAAAAGACGATAATGTGCAGTGCTCATTGAAATGAAAGATTATTGATAAAGCTAAGCCATACTCATCAAGCAAAATGTGCAACCTATGCTTGAAAGAGAGATTCTTTGTAATATACGAGCCACACTTAGCATCACTAAACAAAAGAAACGAGCTGGCCAGTGCATGCAGACACAGAAAAAAAAACAATTATTATGTAACTATAGATAAGAAGTATTTTCCCCATTGTTAGCATATACCACACTTTAAAAGTTGTGCATTGTAATTCATTATTCCTATCACTCTGCTTTTTCTTTTGATGAGTGAGGTTCTAACCCTTACGAACAGATCTGTCAAATAAAATGTACAAGGTTTAATAATAATATTACAGGAATTCTTCTGTGAATTTTCATTTATATGGTAGAGGGCTATTAAAGAAACAAATTAGTGTAAAAATCAGGTGTTGATGTCTTATTTCTCACTGTCTCAGGATTTGGGGGGAATAAAAGTGAAATAGTTATTGTGATAATGGAGTTATTGTTAAAGGTGTCATTACAGTAATTGAATAAATATTCGATTCTTGCTTTTTTTTTTTCTCACTCATGCACCTCCTTTCTCAATCCCATCTTTCTGACATTTAGTTCTTGTGTTTCTCTCAATCTCCCCCTGTTTTCTTTCCTTCCTACCTATGGAATGATCCAACCTCTCTAGCTCAATTTGACCTTCTCTGTCGTGGTGCCATTATCCCTCATTAAACAAACAAACCAACTTGGTGGCCTAGTGATTGGCATAAAAATAAAGATAATTTATCATGTGTTTTTTGAAACCATTAGAAGAATGTGACATAAATCATGAATAAATATTACAATTAGAATAAGCTAAGTTGAGTATGATATATTTTCCCCTTCCAAGCTCAGTAATTATTTATTTTCTTCAGGGAATGCAAGAATTGTTGTTAGTTCTTCCAACACCAGACACAGATTTGGAGTACGGTTTAAAGGTGACACAAAGACTGCTGGTTGCCAAACATGATCTGGACGAGAAAATCAATTTCATAGCCAAAGAGTAAGATTTGATTTATCTTGTATTTTCCTTATAAACAAAAAAACAAGGACTAACCTTTATATTAAGATTAATGAATTATTTTCTCCTTTACAACCGATTATTCTTTCTTTCAACATTCCCTACCAATTGATCTTCTCCGAGTATGGAAATATGCCACAACCATCACAGTAATGCGGTAACTAGGTGGGGCAAACAAACCCCAAAAACCAATGCATTGACAGTTAGATGTTCATGTCCTTCCATGTTCTGTTTTGCATTTCTCCAGAATGTTTTCAGGGAATAACAAATTCTGTTTGCTAAATCAGATTTCAGATTTAGCCTGTTGCAGGCCCGTAAGCACAATTTTTGTAATCCATCTTGTCTTCACTCAGTTTGTGTGTGCAGAAATTTGTTTTGTGCAGTATATTGCATTGACTGCTAGCTAGCTGCACTGTATCATGTAGGATTTTTGTCCCACTTAGTTAGGCACATTTTGTTGCTAGGCAAATTGGTGCAGTAATAGGTTGAAAAAGCTCAATCAACTAACTCAGAGAGGTCAATTTTATTTTTTCCAACCTGCTGTTTTTTGTTACATCTTTTAGATTACTTCCTCTAGCATCACACAGTCCATTTATAATTAAACTCTGGCACTATATGGCCTTTGCTGTCAGTATCTCATGCATCATTCAATCTGTTATGATGAAACTATTTTTGCTAAATAATCCGTAACCCTCGTTTGACCACGCCCGGAAAGGGTACCTGCTCCTCGCTCAGTCCAATCCAAAGAGCTTAAAAGTAACGTTGTTGGACTATGCTTGAAAAAGACCTGCGCTTCACTCAATTTTAGTCCGACAAGGTTTAATGAGGAAAAATAATTTTCCAGGGTTTTTTCCGTACCTTGAAATAGAGACTGGCATGATTTTTATTTTAAACTTTACTTCTATAAATTCTTATTCACAATTAGGTTTTTATGTGCTTATTCTTTCTATTTTCAGTTTTTGTTAATAAGGATGTTTTACCTTACCTTAAAGTAGTAGGGGCTTACATAATTTGTATTTTAAACTGTACCTCTGAAAATATTCTTTTCAATTTGGCTATGATGATTCCATTTAATTTTATTCCTCTTTCTGTTTCCTTTCTCTTTCAAGATTATGGACAGATGGTAATTTTCAGAATGACCCGGCCTTGCTGATGATGCTCATTGAAGACATAACTCACCATGAGGAAATAGTGAGAGAATGTGGGTCTCGAGCTTTGGCTTCCCTGCTCTCGGAATTCAGAGACCAAGTGCCAATCATCTTGCAGTGCCTGTTTGACGATTACAATCGAAAGAAAGAGGTAAGGGAAGTGCATCTTTTGAGCAGAAAGATTGAAAAAGTCATAACTTCGGAATGACCTCTACAGAGCAATATTCATGTACAAATGGATGATTTAAGACTGAAGCCCGTAACACACCGAACGCGACGCAGTGAGCAATTTTTCAGATAATCATACAGGAAACAAATAGTATAAAATGCTTTGACTTTTTGCTTACACACGATGAAGTTTACAATTGAGGCTTTCTGATGATACTGGAAAATTTGTTAAAAATGCTTTTTAGTTCATACTGTGGAGAAATTCGCTTAAGTGGGGCGCGATTTTCTGTCGCGACATGAATTTTGCTTTAATGGGCGTAGAAAGTCCCTTTCAATTAATTTTCAGTTATCATTTGAATAACCATGCGATAACGATGCTTCTCTGAAAACAAGAGGTCAAAATGTTTCTTTTCCTTTTTTTTATTCAATTTTGTTTAAAAAATTGCTCGCTGCGTCGTGTTTGGTATGAAACAGCCTTTTCTCAAATCTTTTAACCCATTCTTCAAAGAAAGTAGGGTATGGGGTTTCTTGGGGAAAGGGAATGATTATCAGCATGTATTTGTATCAATGATAATTACCCCTCCCCCCTCCTCATTGTTTTTACTCTTTGTTTGCAATTTAATTGTATATGATAGTCATTCTGTGGGCATTGTTGAATGTAAGATATTTGCTAAGATGGACAGCTGTGAAGCCCCCGAAAAATGTAGGTGAGAGTGTCTTGAAAATGTATCCATAAATGAATTCATTTATGTGGAGACATATCACATGTCACCCAATGTTATTAGCCTCCTCCCCCAATGTTATTAGCCCCCAACATTATTATTCCAACCCCCAATATTCTCCACCTCCTCTGTAAGAGCACTTCTATCCGCATTAAAGATGGTCAGTTTCTATGTATATTTCATTCTACATATCTGTGCTTTTAGTTTGTATATAGTCTTGTTTTTTGTTACCGAGTACAGAAAAAAATGAATTTATTGCCATGCTGTTTCATGTATTAACTTATACCTGCAATGATACTCAAAAGTAATGTTATAATTTTCTTTTAACAATTAAAGTATTGAAGTAGTAACCCATTAAGATACCTTACTTATTTGTTAGGTACCCCCTCCCGTATTGGATGGTTGTTACCGAGTACAGAAAAGAAATGAATTTATTGCCATGCTGTTTCATGTATTAACTTATACCTGCAATGATACTCAAAAGTAATGTTATAATTTTCTTTTAACAATTAAAGTATTGAAGTAGTAACCCATTAAGATACCTTGTATTGGATGGTTGTTACTTAAAAGAAATTTGTTATGCTGTTTCATGTATTAACCCCTGCAATGATACTCCCAATTAAAGTATTGGATGGTCTTACTTATTTGTTAGGTACCCCCTCCCGTATTGGATGGTCTCGGTCGCATCATTTCCGAAGCACCCCCTGACGATTATGCTGTACGATGTGGAATTGCCTCAGCCCTGGCTTGCATCTCACCTCTTCTGGAGTCTGGTCAGGTTCTAGAGTTTTTCAAATTTCTGGTTCCAGGGACCCTAGGAGATAGAAATGAACAGGTCAGGAAGTGTATGTTGGATGCTGGTCAAACGGCTATTACAGTCCATGGCAAGGTATGTTTTTAAACAAATTAAGATTTGTAGATGCATGGAGGAAATGTTTGTTTGATTGCTTTGAAAATGATTAAAAAGTGATAAAAAGTAGATCTTTTTCTTAGTTGCATAATCATTTGTTTACATGCTCCAAGAATTCCTATGTGATGAGCATCATCAATAGGCCACCATTCATATTGCATTCTTTTTCCCTATCCATCACTAAGTTACCTCCTTTCTTGGTATACCAACAAGTCTCAATCAATCTCAATTTTTTTTTTTTAGGAGAATGTCGCCAAGTTGTTACCAGTGTTTGAGCGCTTTTTGGATGAAGCTCCGGATTTGCAGTCCTTTGATGCGGTCAGGCAGAGCGTTATCATCCTGATGGGATCATTGGCCAAACATTTGGACAAAGATGACCCAAAGGTGAAACCTATTGTTGGAAAATTAATTGAAGCTCTTTCAACTCCGTCACAACAGGCAAGTTTGTTTTGTTGGATATGTAACAAATGATTAAAGGTGTACTGACTGGTACAGTTGTTATATTTACCAGGAAGAGATTAAAGGTGTACTGACTGGTAGAGATGTTATATTTACCAGAAAGAGCTTTGAATTCTCAACAGAGTAGTCTAAAATTACGCCAAATGCTGAGTAATATTTATTTGCCCTGTTTATGCCTAAAAACAGCCAGAAGGCTAAGGTTTGCTGTACAAGAAAACATATTAAAGGAATATTCCCATGGTTTAAAAAAAAAAAAAAATATTTGAAAGATCATAATTTTAGAGCCAATTTGGTACAAAAATCAGGTTGATATCATATTCCATTCAAGAGATATGGATTTTTAAAGATTTCCCAATTGAATTTTAAAGTTTATGTACAGTATGAAAAATGTGTGTTTGATGATGTCATAGAGGCAATTCCATCGCAAATGTTTATTTATTTCTTTGAACGTTAATTGGTTGTCTCTGTATGATTAAAAACAATTTTCTTAAAGTTATTGAAGTAGGGTATATTTGACAATTTATAAAAATAACTCACTTTCATTGATTCATTTTTCTAGCAGGTTTTACTCATAAAAAGGAATGATAGATTTTAATGAAATACATCAACTTTGTGGGAGAATGTCTTGCAGTGATGTCATACTGAGCCTTTTCCCATTCGTTTATTGGCATTTTTTGCGAACCCTAAAATATGAATATCTCCTGGTAGGAATAACATATCAACATGATTTTTGTACTAAATTGTTTTTATAAATTTTCTCTTTTTTTATGAAAGGTTACAAAAAAGGTGAAAACATAGGAATATATGTTTAAGATAAGAGTTAAAGGATATCATGGTTCAAACAATATCTTACTTTATATAAACTTAACGCTATTGAAGAATTTTTATTATATGCAAAAGTAATGATGTGTGAAAGAGATGACAGTTCAACGTTTAAAATGTAATTCGTTGAATTTCTATTCTCTGAAAATCATCAGACTGTTATCTGCAGCTAAACTTTGATTGATGATTGCTAAACTTTGGTGGAGATTCAAAACCTCTTCATCAAATTTAACTGTCCCCAATCATTGTTAGTGGAAGATTCAAAAACAAGGAAATTCACGGGTTTTCTTCTTGTATCTTAAGTAAAATTTAAACAGTTTGTTGAATTAAGGCCTTAAATTGAAAATGCTGTATAAAGTAGTCAATTTTAAACCAATTTCGATGCACATTTTTGCTATTTTCATGGTTTATAGCATATTTTCTATCTATCCAGCTGAAGTTTTTGCTACCTGTCCAAAGCTCTTAAAGATTTATTGGGGTGATTAAAAAATATGAGTATGGTATATAATACATTTAGGATAAAAGCAAAAAAATGTTAGTTTTCTTTTCTTGATTTACTCAAAACCTTGTGTATCTTGCAACTATCCCACCCTGTGTTTGCTTTATAATGGTTCCTGAAAAGCTTTGTTATTTAAGATTTTTTTTTTTTATTCAATCATGTATTTTTTGTATATATGTACATATTTCATGTATTTTTAAATGCCTTTTCTTCATTCTAGGTACAAGAAGCGGTAGCCAACTGTCTGCCACCCCTGGTTCCTGCCATCAAGGATGATACCCCTCTTATCGTGGAACAACTCATAAACCTCCTTTTAAATTCGGAGAAATTTGGCGAGAGGAAAGGTGCGGCTTACGGTCTTGCGGGTGTGGTCAAGGGACTTGGTATATTGTCCTTGAAGAAATTAGAGATAATGAACCAATTGCAGGAAGCCATTCAGGATAAGAAGAATTTCCGGCGCAGAGAAGGTTGGTATTATATATTTAATAAAGATTATCTCTAGTAATTCAAAATTAAATTAAAACTGAAAACATGAATTGCCTTCTATCGGTAAATTCCTAGTAGATAAAATGTGACCTTCTTTCTTTTAATGGTACTTTGTTTATTTTAAAGGAGACGTATGGTGTTTTTCTGTCCTTCTTTGTTATGCTTGAAGCAATAATTATATTCATTTGCTTAAATTTCACATCTTTTAAAGCAGTCTTACGTACATTTCCAATAATTAAACCAGTCACCTTTACCTATCCCCCGCGTGCCTGGTGGCACATAGGGCCTAGAGCTGTGACCGTTTAGCGTGTACACGTTACATGCTTGCTATTACTTGTGAACGTTTACTAAATACTTCATTTCGAGTAATTGTTTTTCATAGTCAGTCTTGCCTTTGAAAATCAATATGATCATTCATGATTCAAATCACGCACACATTTAGCTGATAAAATTCCATTCAATGACTTTTTACAAACTGTAAACCCGATTAGCATAATCCTTTTTAAATGTGCGAATCACAAATGTGCAGTAATAACCAATGAATGGAAATTTTATGCACTTTAATTTCGCCGAAATCTGAGTAATCTAACTTGTAAAATGCACCGTGAATGTGCAGCGGTAAACAGTGAAACTAACAATAGGCCTAATGTTAGGCCATAAAGCTTTAAATCCCACGCAATCAAGGCCCGTTTTACAAGTTGTTAAATCGACCAAAAAACACTTGAAAAATACTTGAATCGTGACAATCAGTACATTTACATGTAAATATTACCTGATGAGTCAAATAACTTTTGCAACAAAGAACAAAATATTGCAAAATAGTTACACAGAAAAAGGTTTTAACAGAGCTGAAATTCTGCATGCGTCGCAAAGATGGCGGCCATTTTTTCCAAAGGACTAATATTTTAGAACTTCCTGGTGGTGGTGGCGTAGTTTTGAAATGTTTTACGGCGAGGTATATCATAGGCCTAGTATGCAAGATTTTCACAGAAGAACTTTGAAAGCAGTAGCGAATAGGACAAAAAAGTTACGCGATGTTGAGTTTAAATGACATTGAAAGGAAGTTATCTGTTCTTTCTAAACTGAATTTCCATGCATATTTTCCATAAAAATGATGATTTATACTGTAGAAGTAAACTTTTTATGATTTGGAAAGCAAAACTCAGCGTCTATTTGGACAATAAAGTTGCACGATTTTTTTACTTCGCCTCGTAGTTTCGGAGCAATTTTGGTGTATTTTTGAAAATTACGGTACTAAACGCGTGTACACAATACACACTCGCTGTTTTTGGGGTGTACACGTTTACTAGCATCCCTAAACGTTCACAGCTCTAATAGGGCCTCCACCGAATTTCTCCATTCTTTCCTGTTGGTTGCCGTAACCCGTGCTTCTGCCCATGTACTCCATCCTGTCTGGACTCTCCTTTTTTACCGTGCGCCGCCATGTAGTTTTAGGTCTGCCTCGCTTTCTACGCCCTTGAGGTGACCACGTTAAAGCTGTGTTGCAGTGATTGCTTGGGTCTTGCCTGAGTATGTGCCCAATAAATTTCCATCGTCGCCGCAGTGCTTTCTTACTTAGGGGTCTCATTTTTGTGCAATTCAGCAGTTTTCTATAAATGTGTTACATTTTTTCTTTTCTCTCTGATACAAGCCTTAAGAAGTTCATGTCAGAGACTACTTGATAGAAATTTCAAAAGAATTATAAAAAATACATTATTTTGTACTAAACACTTGGGGCAAATGATGTAATCATTGGTACTATTTCAACACAGCAGCCTCCATGTAACAACTAAACATGAATATTTAAAAAACGGAATAAGCTTTTCAGATTTTTGGCTTTATGGCACCTTTAAATCTCACTCTTTATTTTTCTTTGTAGGAGCCCTGTTTGCATTTGAAATGCTGTGCAATATGCTGGGTCGTCTTTTTGAGCCCTATGTGGTACACGTGCTTCCTCATCTATTGCTTTGTTTTGGAGATGGGAACCAGTATGTCAGAGAAGTAAGCAGATGTCCATTATTTGTCCGCAAAATTGTTTTCTGAAAACCCTGTCAAGAGTAGTGTTGTGCCTTGTCTTGATAAACCAACAATGATGGTATGATAGTTTGTTTTTGTATATGGGAAATTAGGGAAGGCTAACAATTCCAACTCTGCCCAGACATGGCCAGTGATGTCATGCTTTAGTGAATATATACTATGCACTTTTTTGTATATATGCACTAAAGCATGACTTTACTGGCCACGTATCTGGGCAGTTGGAATTGTGAGCCTTTTCTTAGCAGTGAGCCGCTACCTACCATCAAGTAAAGTGCACCAACCCCCCTCCCCCTGCTCCCAAGGGCTAATCACCAAGTTACAAAGACTGACTTTCCTGTAGGCTGTGGATAGAATCTTTTGCTGATTGGATATATGGAACTCAAACAGGATGCTCCACTTGGAACTTAAAAAAGACTTCCAGTAGACAACACTTTCCATACACATGGACAGGGCCACCATTATGCATGTACAACAGGGTTTAGAAAACCTCATAAAAATGTGGTTTAGTGTCACATCAATTGAGTTAAGAAAGTTTGTCAAACCAAAAGTAAAATGGATGTCTATGGTGACACTTCTGTTTGATGGAGGTTCTGTCTGGAATAGCAAGTCATGGACTATAATGCCCTACCTTTCGCGACTTCAAGAATCTTGACTTGAATTACCTTTCTTATGCACCAGGTCACCCTGTGTATAACACACCCTGTGTACAACCCTATTAAACATGCTTGGGCTCCATTGTCTTGGTTTTTCATGGTCACCTTCAAAGCAACATTTCCAGGTGAGGATATCCCTCGATGCAGTTAAATTTCTTTGGGATGGAATTTTCCCAGTCATATTCTGCTGATCTCAACAATTAAGATGAATGTCTTTGGTTTTCTCCTATTCAATTTAGAATGAAAGAAGAAGCTTTGTAATCGGATTTATAAGATCAAATAATTGATCTTATAAATCAGATTTTTAACACTATAAGGGTATTTCAGCTTACGACTTAAGGTCGCATGACTTTGTTTACATCACCATTTTGTTGGGTAGGAGCACTGTCATCTGCTGTACACTTAATTAGACCTACATATGTTTGCATGTTATTATATAAGATTATTTTTGTATGATGATTATGCTGAATCTTGCTGTGCCGTTGGTTGCACTAATAGATGTGAGCGGGGAATAAAAAAAAAAACATTTTCTCGCTTTTCATCTAATCCTGATCGAAGTTCGAAGTGGGTTTCTGCTGTATGACTCGACGGCTTTCAACCTACTGTTCACGCTAGGATTCTCAGCGAGCACTTTATATCTGTTATGTGTACGGTTTTGAGTATAACGAACAATCAGCTGGCAATAACATTAAAGTTACTTTTTATATACCAGGTGAATATATAAAACTAGGGGAAAATATGAAGTAAAATTCGAAGCGAACAAAAAAAAAACTGCAATTAGTCAAATTCGCTGAACTGATACTGGTAGGTTAGCATGTAGTATGTTTGTTGTACGTGTGATGTGACTGATCTGAGTGAAGTCAGGTGAAACGCTGCCCCCTGCAAAATGGAGTCCAGTTGAGTTAGAGTCACGTGATGAAATCCCTCTGTTTGACCTTGATCATCAATTAGATTTTGTTAATAAGAAGCTGCATAAAACAATTTTAATGACATTAAACTGAAGGAGAAAAAAATATTTAAAAAGTGCCACATTTGATTGTGTTGTGACAGGCAACTGATGATACTGCTCGAGCAGTCATGAGCAAACTTAGCGGTCACGGTGTAAAACTTGTACTGCCATCGCTGTTAGCCGCTTTGGAAGAAGATTCATGGAGAACAAAAGCAGGTTAGATTCAAGATTCTTCCCACCATCAGTCAATCTTTGTAAGACTGTGGCAAAATTTATTATTTAAGGTTTAACGATTAAGTCATCAGATGTTGTCACAGATTAACCATAGAAGTTGGGATACCAGATTGACAGATGCATGAGGCATTACAGATTCTATGGGTAATTTATGGTAACACAGTATTAATCATGGCTTAACCCTGTTTATTTAACATAATGATTTTATGGATGAAAAAGTGAAAAAAGTAGGATTTATTGACTAATTTATTTTCTCTTCGAACAAATATTACAGAATCATTTTGATTAACAAGTCACATATTTTTAATTCTTTTTAATTCTAATTTTTGATAAACAATAGTGGTGAACCTAAGCAATTTGGTGCTAAACTTGAATGTCTTGTTTCTTGTTCTGTAGCATTTTTGTCTAGGAAGTAATGTGCTTTGATAGTATGGTGTACATTTTGGCAGTATGGAGTGTCTGCTCCTCTCTGCCCTACATGCAACACTGATCTCTTGATCAAGCATATCCTCTTAACCTGTCCCATATACCTAAACACCAGATCACACCTCTCCCTTCTCAATTGCCGATCCTTTCAAGAACAATCCTACATCCAACTTTCTCTGCAACAGCAATTTATTCCACCTGATCTAAACCTCCCTTTCCTTACCTTCTCTGCCGTACCTTCCTTCTATTACCTTAACTTCTTTCCCTTATTCACCTTGTCTCCATTATTCACCTTCTCTCCCTCCCTCCCTCTATCCCACCTTTCTTTCCTCTCTGTCCTAACTCAAACACCTTAGTTTTTATCACCCTCTTGGCACATTTGACTCTGACTGTCGGGGTGCCGTTAAACATCAACAAACCAACACAACCATAAAACAATTCAACATTTTGAACAAACAAGTTGCAACCAACTCACAATTGAGACTGGAAGGAAATAGCTGAGATTTTTATTATGCATTGGCAACAGCTTCTTATTTGTTAAGTTATTATTTATCGCTTCCCTTGTTTGTGACCGCTGGCAAACCTCATGGGACTCCCAAATTAATAACAAATTCCACGTCATTTAGCCCACCATTCTGATCAAACCCACCATCCACAACCTCTCGTGTCGACAACGTTCATATTACCCATCTTAGAATAGGTCACTCCCACCTCACTCACTGCCACCTTCTTATTGGCTCCCCCAACCCCTCTGCAACAATTTCCATTACACCCTTACAGTCCACCACGTTCTCCTTGCTTGCCCACGGTACAACCTTCCCAGAGCTTCCCTTGCTCCCCACAACTTAATTGCCGACTTCTTCAAGAAACACCCTCCAGATAAAATTATCTCCTTCATCATGCTTCCCTCTACAACCTTACCTTACTTAGTCCTCCTCTCCCACCCCCCTCTCTCTACTTTTTTTTTCTTCACCCATGCACCTCCTCTCTCAATTCCAGCTTTCTAACTTTTGCTTCTTGTAATTCTCTCAATCTCCCTGTTTTCTTTCCTTCCTACCTCTAGAATGATCTATCCTCTCAGGCACAATTTGACTCAATGTCGTGGTGCCATTAAGCCCTCATCAAATGAACATATTATTTATTTATTTTTGTCTGTTTTCATTTTTGAGTTAAATAGCGTGTACTGACAATTCTTATAATCTTCCCTGTAGGTTCTGTGGAACTCCTCGGTGCAATGTCCTTTTGTGCCCCTAAGCAGTTGTCTTCTTGCCTTCCGAACATTGTACCCAAACTCACCGAGGTCTTGACCGACTCTCATGTCAAAGTTCAAAAAGCAGGGGCACAGGCGCTCAAGCAGATTGGCTCCGTCATAAGAAACCCTGAAATTCAAGGTAAGTGTTGGTTTGTAGTCACTAGGTTTTATTTCATTGAAGGGCATGCCTCCTTTCAGAACTCATGTTTAACAGGCTGAAGTTATCAGGTATGAAATTCTTTATTTAAAGAAAGAATTTAGTCTCAAGAAAATTGCTTGATGGGTCCCCTATAAATCTTTTGCATGCTAGTATCTCTCCGCTGCAGTAATTGATTGGCTTGTTGGTTCGCATGCGAAGCATTTATGCGAACCTATGTAATGGGGATTACGTCCGTTTAGCTGTCCGTCCGTCCACAGATTTGTCCTGAGATTTCCTCAGAAATGTTTAAGTTTTTTGAGAATTCCTCAAAATTTTCTTGTAAAATGTTAAAGTTTTTCAGAGGTACTTAAGATAAGATTAAAGACTAGTTCCTTAAAAAGTCTACAATACATTTGATATTTTCTTAGAAGATAACTGTAAAATGATATAATCTTTTAATATTACTCAGAGATCCTCAAGTCTCTCTTGTAGCACTTGAGATTTGAAATCCTTAAAATTCATCAAAATATTTGGGCACCAAACAGTTATATCAGGCATGATTTTTTAAACTCCACCTTTATTATTGTGTTCATTTGCATAAAGTTACTACAGTATATGACCTGACCAGACTTTTTTATTTAGCATGCTTAGTCAGGGAGTGTGACAGGATGTGATTGCATATAAACATAGGGAGGGATGCCATGTGGGACATGGATGGGGGCCATGGGGGACATATGATATAATATTTCTTATGTTGTATACACCAAGGGCTATATCAGGCATAATTATTTGACTCTACCTTTTTTTCTTATTCAACAATGCATTTGCATATAAGTTATTATATGAACTGACACTTTAATACATAGTATGCTCAATCAGGGACTGTGATAGCTAGGATGAGACTTCTTATGAAGCTCATGGGAAGTCATGTGAGACATAGGGTGGGATGCCATGTGGAATGCCATGTGGGACATGGGGTGGGATGCCATGTGGAACAGGGTGGAATGCCACGTAGGATATGTGGTGGAATGCCACGTAGGATATGTGGTGGAATGCCATGCAGGACATAGGGTGGATTTCCATGGGATGGAATGTCATGTGGGACATGGGATGTCATGTGGGACATGGCGTCCCACCCCATTTCAACAAGTCATGTGCATATAAGTTATTATATGAACTGACACTTTCAGACATAGTATGCTCAATCAGTGACTGTGATAGCTAGGATGAGACTTCTTATGGAGCCTATGGGATGTCATGTGGGACATGGGGTGGGATGCCATGTGGGACATGGGGTGGGATGCCATGTGGAACAGGGTAGAATGCCATGTGGGACATGGTGGGATGCCACGAGTAACACAGAGTGTGACAGGTTGTGATGTCATGTGTGACATAAGGTCGGATGCCATGTGTGACATAAGGTAGGATGCCATGTGTGACATAGGGTAGGAGGCTATGTGGGACATAGGGTGAGAGGCCATGGGAACATGGGATGTGATGCCATGTGGTACATAAAGTAGGATGTCATTGGGACATTGGGAGGGATACCATGTGGAACATATGGTGGGATACCATGTGGGACATCAGGTGGGAAGCCACTGATGCAGGACACAGGGAGGGATGCCATGTGGGACATAGGGAGGGATGTCATTTGGTACATATGGTTGGATTAATGTGGGACATACATGTAGGATGGGATCCATGTGGGTCATAGCATGGGATGCCATGTGGGAGATATGGTTGAATGCCCTGTGGGACATATGATGGAATGTCATGTGGGACATGGGATGTCATGTGGGACATGGGGTGGGATGCCATGTGGGAGATATCGTGGAATGCCATGTGGGACATGGGGTGGGATGCCATGTGGGAGATATGGTAGAATGCCATGTGGGACATGGGATTGGATGCCGTGTGGGACATGGGGTAGGATGCCATGTGGGACATGGGGTGGGATGCCATGTGGGACATGGGGTGGGATGCCATGTGGGTCATAGGATGGGATGCCCTGTGGGACATATGATGAAATGCCATGTGGGACATGGGATGTCATGTGGGACATGGGGTGGGATGCCATGTAGGAGATATGGTGGAATGCCATGTGGGACATGGGATGGGATGTCGTGTGGGACATGGGGTAGGATGCCATGTGGGACATGGAGTGGGATGCCATGTGGGACATGGAGTGGGATGCCATGTGGGACATGGGGTGGGATGCCATGTGGGACATGGAGTGGGATGCCATGTGGGACATGGGGTGGGATGCCATGTGGGACATGGGGTGGGATGTCATGTGGGACATAGGATGCCATGTGGGACTTAAGTGTAAGATGCTATTTTTATAATTGGCCAGATCATATGATATGGGTGTCAATTTGCATGGGCATGCGAACCATGACGGTATTTACCGTTCTAGATCGTGATTGTATAAATATTTTGACCAATCGGAATTGTGGGATTGTATTGTATTTTCGTCTCCATGTTAATACAAAATCTGGCCTTTAAATGTCACTGATTAATGATGTATGTTATCTTGTTTCGTCACTTTATGGTATCGTTTGCGATGAGAAATGTTTTCATTTTCAAAACGATTTTGTAGAGATTTATTGCTTTCATTCAATGTTGTATTGTCATGGTTATTATAGCGTGCCGGTGTAGCTATAAGGATGAGGCTGTTTAATAAAGGGATTTCATCACATGACTCTAATTCATCTGGAAACCATTTTGTAGGAACAGCGGCGTTGGCTCAGTCACATCACACATTCAACAAACATACTGCAAGCTAACCTACCTACCAGTTCAGCAAATTTTACTAATTGCACTTTTTGTTCGCTTCCGATTTTACTTCATATTTTCCTTACGTTTTATTTATTCATCGGGAATACAAAGAATAAGTTGAATGTAAACGCCATCTGATTGTTCGTTATACTCAGACAAAGCCTACATTCCTGATATAAAGTGCTCGCTGCAAATCCTAGTGTGAACTGTAGGTTGAAAGCCGTCGCATCGTACAGCAGAAACCCACTTCAAACATCCATCAAGATCAGATGGAAATCGAGAAAACGTCTTTTTGTCCCATGGCACACGTCTATTAGTGCACTCAGAGGTACAGCAAGATTCCAGCATGATTATCTTACAAAATTAATCTTATATAGCAACATTACAAACGTTTGTAAATCTATTTTAGTGTACAGCAGACGACAGTGTTTTTGTCCAACAAAATGGTGATGTAAACAAAGTCATGTGACCTCATGACGTCAGCTGAAACACCCTTATAAGAGATCAATTCAAGTTAATCTGTGAATGGTATAGTTCATTCTGCCTAATTTATGCATTGACTTGATTACATACAAATCTGCAACAAAAGAAGACAACAAAAGAACGAAACAAGAATGTAAAAGAACATAACAATAAAACATTACCAAAGAACAAAACAGGAATGTAACAAAAAACATAACAAAGAACAATACAAAAGAACATAACAATAGAACATAACAATAGAACATAGAAATAGAACATAACAATAGAACATAACAATAGAACATAGAAATAGAACATAACAATAGAACGTAACAATAGAACATAACAATAGAACATAACAATATAACATAACAATAGAACATAACAATAGAACATAACAATAGAACATAACAATAGAACATAACAATAGAACATAACAATAGAACATAAGAATAGTACATAAGAACATAACAATAGAACATAACAATAGAACATAACAATAGAACATAACATTAAAACATAACAATAGAACATAACAATAGAACGTAACAATAGAACGTAACAATAGAACGTAACAATAGAACGTAACAATAGAACATAACAATAGAATATAACAATAGAACATAACAATAAAACATAACATTAAAACATAACAATAGAACATAACAATAGAACATAACAATATAACATAAGAAGAGAACATAACACAAGAACGAAACAAGATTATAACAAAAGAACATAACAATAGAAGATAACAAAGTAACATAACAAAATATCATAACAATAGAACATAACAAAAAACAAAAGAACATAACAATTGAAGACAAGCTAAGGAGGATTTAAGGAATTAAAAGAATTTGCTGTAAAAGCTAACAGTTAGAAGACCATAAGTGTTGTGTATTTTCGCTTTAAGTATAGTCTGTTATACAGTACAGTCGGGAATAAGCGTACCGATATCGCAGTTAGCGCGGATTATTTACCGCGATTAATGCCCTTACCGCCGCCATTGTATTCGTGTCTTTCATGCACCGACGGCACTTGCCCCAACTCTGCGCTAAGCGCGTCCGATAATCCCATTTTAATCTGCTCCTCCCTCAAAGAGGTTAGCGCGGTAATAGTATTACGTCTCATTGCGCTAAGCTTGTTAGCGCATACCTAACGTAACTGCACCGAGTGTAATCCCAATCTGTGTACATGCATCACTGCACTTAGCACGTGTTTTATAAATTTATTTCAGCGAAACTTTTTGTCTTCTTTTGCGAGATAAACAAAAAAAATTCTGCCGTAAAACCTGTGTGTAGCGTAGATTTCTTACATACTTTGAGACTAATTTATTAGACAAGAGTCTAACGTTAATACGATTTCGCCAGACTTTTCTTTATTCCTTGAAGTTTGAGCGTACAGTATGTTAGGCTAGTTGCCATCTTATAGTAAAACTGGGTGAAAGGCCTAATGTTAGGCCTAACCGTGATAATTTATAGAGAGACAGCCCAGAGGTTAAATTTGATCGAAAATAGTTTTAAAAACGTTAATTGCTGTCTTTGAGATGTATCAATCAGATGAATCATTGATTTTAAGTAAATTTCAGCCCCTTTTGGAAATGCAAATGCAAGAATTTACTGGAAATTTTTGAGAGAAGTGAAGACTTAACTCACAATAAGAATAAAAAGTTAAGATAATCGTTAAAAGCATTTAACTTGTCACTGCCATTTCCCGACTGTTGGCTTGGCCCGACTATGTACTTGTGAAAATGGAATATTGGTACATGGATGTCAGTTAATGGTTCCTTAAACCCTTATTGGCAACATTTATGGAGTGGCCCCCGCCATTATGTCACCCGGACTTGGCCCAACCTATGTCCACTGTGGTGCTATGGTAGAAGGAATAGAGAACCAACTCTACCCTTAAGGGTGCCATGATATTGCTAATGGGGTTTGTGGCAATTGTGATGCAGTTATTTTCATTTTCCACTGATTTATAAACATCAAAACATGACGTCACATCACGTCATTAATGATTTTTTTTTTCAATGCTGCTGACATGCCTGAACTATATTCTGCTCTGAATGAAAAGTTGATAGAAATTCCTTCTTTTTTTTTTTTTGAAGGGGGAGGGAGGGGGTGATTTATTAAGAAAATCAGCTTCTTTAAAATAAAAAAATTCTTTCAGGAGACCTTTTTCCTAGTCCCAGAAAATCAAATTTTCTGTTTCCTTGGACCCCACCAGGAACCCTTAAGTGGGCCCTGGCCCCATGCCAAAAGTGTTTGTGCACAGATTGCGCTCGCTCATGCCTCGCGCCAGCAATAAACTGCTTTTAATTTTTTCAACATTTATTTTTAATAAGCTACTTTCAGCTTTTTTTTATCAAGTGTCTCTCACATGCCTGAGTACTGCTTGGGCCTTCATTTACAATTCCTTACTTCATCATTAAAGTACTGCAGGAAGGATCCCCCTTCCTTGAGGGAATTTTATGGAAATAATGATTGTATTTAGTGGTGAGTCCCATTTGTTCTTAACGACTATTAGTTTATTTGTTCTTAACAACTTGCTTCCACAATCTCAATGTCAACCATACTGAGGGATGTGTATCATAACCACAGCTGTTAAAAATGGTCGTTTCTTTGAACTATACTCAATATGAGTTTCACCATCGATTGCATTTAAAAGCAGAGGTATTTATAAGCTGGAATATATAGTTTGCTGATTAAAACATTACATAATGTTAAATATTAGTTAATCTAAAGCAATAATCATTCATATATAACCTCTTTTGGCACAAATGACTTCACTGTTAAAGGAGGCACAGTCTGACATAATTCTTTATTTCATATAATAGAATTGAAAATAACTAATTTTCTGACCAAGTTCCATAACTTCCAAAGCAATCTAACATATTTTTTGTTTAATTGTTAAAAACTTTAATGCTACTACTTTATAGTACCATGGTAGCTGCCATTTTGATTGCAAAACATGCAGATTATGTCATCGGCCCAGCAGGATCTTGGAATGCTTTGTATTTCTTTAAAATGTACCTCAAGTTTTCTAGCTTATGAACAAGTGTTTTTATTTTGTAAGGGTGAAGGAAAATTTTGTGTATTCATGAAATTGAAAAATCAAAACATGCTGATATAACTTTGTGTCACATCATTTTGAAATAAAAGACTTTAATCACATATGTAAAGAATTACATTATAATCTTTATGTCCCTATTGGGGAATCTATGTCATCATGCACAATATTTCAATACAGAATTGAACAAAATGGCAGCCCCTGTGTCCATTTCAAACATGAATAACTTGAGATAGGAATTTGACTCTGATGTTTTTGGCAGTTGGTTAAGATCTTGTATTCTCTATCATATGAAATAATGATTGTATCAGACTTTATGCCTCCTTTAATGTGTCGTTATGCCGAACAAGCATGCTAGTTAATAATGATAGAATATATCTGCAACATTTTTAAGAAAATGTTAAGATGCTCAATTAGGCATGATGGAAATCTTCTGGAAATGTGAAGTCTTATGCGGTAGCAACACTTGTACCTGCTGAGGTAAACTCTGTTATAACCAGGTCTGTGACGGGATGTTGTACTGTATATTACCCGATGGCAGGGAAAATATTCGTTTAAATTTTCTTGTACCACTTCACAAAGAAGCATCGATCGAAACATTTGAAATGAAGTGAAGTAAAACCAAGTCAGTTAGTCAAGAGTGGAGGTAAGTTCCGACAGAAAATAACTTTGCGGAATATAATTATTTTAAAAACAAGACATTGGGTAAAAAAAAAAAAAAAAAAAAGGAAGCAGGTAAAATGATAATTAAGAATTGGACCAGGCTTCACTTCACCTTTAACCACCATCGGTCATCTGTGGAGAAAATCCTATCAAAAACCTAAGTCCTGTATCATATTTTAAAAATAGGATCTACATAAATATGATCAAACCAATATTCAGGGCCCCTGACACAGGTTTCATATGGCAGGTGAGAGGAGAAGGGGAAGGGGGAGATTAATGTTGTCAATTAATTTTGTTGTGGATAAATAACACAAGACCAATTTGAAAACCATTGCTTTTATAATTAACACAAGACCAATTTGAAAACCATTGCTTTGAACATTATTCGGGAAGGGGGAAGATTATTCGGGAAGGGGGAAACATTCGGGAAGGAGAAACATTATTCGGGAAGGGGGGAACATTATTCGGGAAGGGGGAACATTATTCGGGAATGGGGGGGGGGGCTATGCCCTTCCCCATGTCGGAGGCCCTGATATTCAATGCCTTCTACCACCTTGATATTGCAATTTTCATGGAATGAAGCAATGCAGGCTTACCTATTTTATGTGCAGTTTTGACAGCACTAAATTTCACTTCTTTTTTTTTTACCCAATTGAGCTTAGTTAATTTAGGCCTACACTTTTTTCTAATATCACTCTCTGTTTTGTACATAAACTGGAATATAAAAAAAAGTACTCTACACAAGTGGAAGAAAAAAGCAGTAACAGCATTTCATTACGCCCAACATTACTTGACACATGCACAGGAATTTTTGTATTTACTGTATCAAGTAGGCCTAATAGTAAGAAAGAAAGGTTCAACGCGACACGAGTTTATAGACCCTCTTGACTTCTGCCTCTTTTTTCACGGCCAAATGCTGTAGCTGTTTTTCTTCATACTGGCTGAAGCCGGATGTCCTGATATTGGATTGCTGACAGAATGGCGTAGAAATGTTACTATAAAAATAATTATTCATGCAAAAGGGAAAAAAAAAAAAAGCTCTTTAAAGTTTTTGTAAATTCTTGTTGACTTAAGACTGACAAAGCAATTAATAAGCATCCATACTGGCCCAGGATTTTTCAATGTATCTTGTCTAATCTGCAAAACTGACAAAGGCTCAGAAGTTGAAGCTGTGGAAAAATATAAGACAAACATGTCAACATCAGTTTAAAATTATTCATTTCCCATCCTCAACATTTGGCCTAACAGTAGATCTATAATCGTGAAAAATATCAAAAACTAAATATTTAGTCATTAATATTTAACAGAACCCTCCTACCAATATCAGCAAAGCTTAGAAATATTAGCTCTTATGTCCTAATTCTAATTGTATAACAAAAGCAGAACACCATTACACATCGATTAAAGCATGTAGCCTAACGCTAGGCTTTTAATGTGACTGTGTGATAGGATAGCTAAATTCAATCAAAAAACATCGCCAGAATCAGTTTTTGTTTGCCTGGAATTCATTTTGTTTGTCCAAAAACTGTAAAAATTAAATTCAATCGAAGGATTGATTCAATTTTCACATCAATTTTTTTCCCAAAGGATTTAATAAGTATTTTTATTGAAAATTCCGTCGAAAAAATGCAATGCAAATGAAGACATTGCCTCATTTAGTAGCGAATATTGCAAGTAGGGCCTATGTACTGTGTACTGTGATTCTGAACGTTGCGATGCTGACTGAATTAAAAAATATTTATATCCCAGAGTTCAACGTGAAACTGAATGAAAACAAAATAATATTTTACTTAAAGTTTTTAATTCCTCTAGGCCTCGCGTTAAAACATTTTGCTAAAGAAAAAGTCTGCCAGGCCTAATCCGATAAGCAGATTATTATAACTGTGCAACGTTAGGAGTCCCTTTACAAAGCACAGGCACTTGATCTTGATTGACATAATGCATACAGTGTGTATCGATTTTTAGCGCGTTAAGTCACAGGTGAATAGAAGCTGCAGGGCTGCAAGCTCGGTGATGTTAGCGCGGTAACCCACGTTTAGCGCGATTTTGCGCTTGGGCAGCTCCATTCATCATGGTGGTAAGTGCACTAACGCCCCGCACTTAGCGTGTACGGTTATTCCCGACTGTACTGTACTTGCTATGGACCTGAATCAACCCAAATGGCTTAAGAAGTTAACAAATTTGACATTTTATTCCTTGAACTTAGAACTCGATGTCCAGATTTGTCAAAGAGTATTTGTTTCATCTGATAGGTATGGTCATTATCTTTGGTCAAACTCTTTTTTTCCCTCCAATTTAGCGATTGTCCCAACACTCCTGGAAGCTCTCTCTTATCCATCGAAAAGACATCAAGATGCCTACAGGTTCTTTTAGAAACCAAGTTTGTTCATTTCATTGATGCACCCTCACTTGCCCTAATTATGCCGGTCGTGCAAAGAGCATTTCAAGATAGATCCACGGAAACCAGGAAGATGGCTGCACAGATTATCGGAAACATGTACTCGCTCACAGATCAAAAGGTTAGTGGGAGTTTGTTTATCAGAATTGTTCCCTAAAGTTATTTTAGCTAATTTGTTTTTATTATTGTACTGTAATAACATGAGGCAAGCTTTAAAAAACTCTGGAAGTAGAAAGAACACAATTAGGAAGGAGGTCATGGAATGTAGCAGTGTCGTTGGTCAAGAACAGAACCAACTGGTTAGTTTATATTTGTCTGTTGGGCTTCTAGGCTAAGTAGGTATCATACCATAAGAAATACAATGCTTCCAAAAAGATAACAACAATTGATCATTTGAATTCATAGATATTATGTTCCATTGCCCCAAGGTCCCAAGTGAGAAAGTAAATAACTAATATTTTCATGAAATAAAATTGCAAAAAAATATCTAAAAAAGGCATGAGTTAAAAAGAGTATGGTATGCAATTTAGACTTCAGTTGAAGCATTTTAGCTTTGATATTATTGTTGCATATTTCTTCTTCGTCTAGGATTTACACCCATACCTACCATCCGTTATCCCTGGCTTGAAGGCTGCCCTGTTGGATCCTGTGCCCGAGGTGCGACGAGTCTCAGCCAAAGCATTAGGAGCGATGGTGAAGGGCATGGGTGAGACTAGCTTTGCGGACCTTACCCCATGGCTGATGGAGAAACTGATCTCGGAGCAGAACTCTGTGGATAGGTCAGGAGCCGCTCAAGGTATGAAACAAACGTAACCTTCTTATTCTTAGAAGTAGAATATTTTGTTTGTTTGCCCCCTGTACAACCTTCTCAGATCTTCCCTCGCTCCCCACAACTCTATAGCCAAACTCTTCCAGAAAAATCCTCTCAATAAAATTATCTCCTTCCTTCATCATGCTTCTCTTTACAACCATATTTAGTCTTCCCCCTTCCCCCCCCTCTCTACTTTGTTTTTTCACCCATGCACCTCCTCTCTCGATCCCAGCTTTATGGCTTTTACTTCTTGTGTACTTTCCTTCCTACCTCTGGAATGATCTAACCTCTCAGGCTTAATTTGACCCTTGCTGTCGTAGTGCCGTTAAGCCCTTATCAAACAAACAAATTTCGTGGTCTTCATACACGGTAGACAGCCATTCTTCTAATCCATTTCACGTTTAAAGAGCTGATGATATCATAGAAATTTCGTAGAATTGTGAAGCCCAAAATATTAATAGTGGAGTAAGAATAAACTGTTTTGTTAGAGTATGAAAAAAATGAGTACAACTTGTTTATACATCGGTATCAAATACATACCATTGATATCATTAGGGGTATGAATTGGTATATACATACAAAGCTTACATTGTTTGTATATTGCCCAAGACCACCAGCTGAAAAAAAAAAAGAAGCTTTGTCCCTTACAATCTTGTTACCATAAGGTCTACCATAAGGTCTTTAACCTCAGGGAATCGAAGCTAAACACAAGTGAACTTAACTATTTGACCTTTTGTAACTTTCTTTCAATCATATTTGTTTCTTTTCCACAGGATTAAGTGAAGTTATTGCTGGCATGGGTATCGAGAAGCTTGAGGAACTCTTGCCAGACATCATCAGGACAGCGGAGGCACCGGACATTCCACCCCATGTCAGGGATGGGTACATGATGATGTTCATCTACCTGCCTGGAACCTTTGGTGACCTCCTCACACCATATGTCGGAAAGGTCATCTCACCGATTCTGTTGGTATGTATTCTGAGATTTCTACCACAAAGGGCAAGTTTGGGGAGATTCCATGATATTTCTACCTCAAAGGGCAAGTTTGGAAAAATAACATATTTCCACCACAAAGGGAAAGTTGGGGGAGATACTATGATATTTCTACCACAAAGGGCAAGTTTGGAGAGATACCATGATATTTCTACCACAAAGGGCAAGCTTGGGGAGATACCACGATATTTCTACCACAAAGGGAAAAGGGAGATACCATGATATTTCTACCACAAAGGGAAAATTTGGAGAGATACCATGATATTTTAACCACAAAGGGCAAGTTTGGGGAGATACCGTGATATTTCTACCATAAAAAGATCAAGTTTAGGGAGACACCATGATATTTTTTCTCTGTACCCCATCTGATGAGATTCATTTGACTAGTGGTTTACACAATAATTTTACCTTTTTTCTGGGCCTGTAGTAAAAAGTAATACACCCTCAGTGGGTCAAGTCTTTTAAAAAAAATTAAGAGCCGTGGATACTCTTAAGAAATCTAAAACTCTTCATGTTTTAATTTCCTTCTAGGCGCTTGCAGACGAGTCTGAATATGTAAGAGACACCGCCCTCCGTGCAGGTCATCGAATCATCAACATGTATGCAGAAACAGCTGTAGCCGTGTTCTTACCTGAACTTGAAAGAGGGTTGTTTGATGATAACTGGCGAATTCGTTTTAGCTCCATCCAGCTTCTGGGTGATCTGTTGTACAGGATATCCGGTGTGACCGGCAAGATGACTACTGTTGGAGATGAAGATGACAATTTTGGCACAGAGCAATCTACAAAGGTAGGATTGACACTGATGATGTTGATTTTGGATGTGTTGATATTGATTGGGATGAAGTTAGATTTGATTGGGGTGATGTTTAGTTTGTTGGGTTTTATATTTTCCATTTATTTTATTTACTTTTCATGCATAGTTTGTTCTTAGTTATTTAGCGCCTTAGTGCAAATTCTCTTTTGGTTTTTGGCGCCTATAAATATCAGTGATTGATTGATTGGGATGATGTTGGGTTTGATTGGGGTGATGTTGTGTTTGATTGGGGTGATGTTGAGTTTGTTGGGTTTTATATTTTCCATTTATTTTATTTACTTTTCTTGCATAGTTTGGTCTTAGTTGTATAGTGCCTTAGTGCAATTGCTTTTTTGGTTTTTGGCACTCTATAAATATCAGTGATTGATTGATTGATTGGGATGATGTTGGGTTTGATAAAAGTGATGTTGGTTGTGATTGGGGTGATGTTTTGATTAGAATGAAGTTTGGTTTGATTGGGATGATTTTGGTTTTGATTGGAGTGATTTTGGTTGTGATTGGGTTATTTCTATTGGGTTGAACTTAGTTTTGATTGGGGTGATGTTGCTTATGATTGGGATGGTGTTGGTTAGAATTGGCATGAAGTTGATCATGATTGGTGTGATGTTGGTCACGATTGGTATGATGTTGGTCACGATTGGTATGATGTTAGTCATGATTGGTATGATGTTAGTCACGATCGGTATGTTCACAATTGGTGTAAATATAGGTCATGATTAATATGATGTATGTCACGATCGGTATGATGTTGGTCATAATTGCTATGATTTTAAGTGGGATGATATTCACAATTGGGACGATCTTGATTATGATTGTAATAATTATGGTAATGAATGATGGAGATGGTAGAAGTGATAATTAATTATGGTAAGGGAGATGATGGCTATATGCTATTATGATGGGTGGCAATTGTGATGATGATAATTATTATAAGAAGTGATTGTGGTGAGGATGGTCAATAATAAAATGACTTTGGTAGAAGCGAAAATGAAGATGATACAGGGGAAAATTATGATCATGATCAACTGAAAAATATGTTCAACATAGTGATGGTGATGATTTTACATACAATTGTATTAATAGGACCTAAGTATGATGTTGATTGTGAATTTTTATGATGATGGCAATAACAGTAGTCATAATGCTTTAAGAACAATGGTAGTAAGAACAATGGTAGTAAGAACAATGGTAAAGAACAATGGTAGTAAGATGGTAGTAAGATCAATGGTAGTAAGAACAAGGTAGTAAGAACAATGGTTGTAAGAACAATGGTAGTAAGAACAATGGTAGTAAGAACAATGGTAGTAAGAACAATGGTAGTAAGAACAATGGTAGTAAGAACAATGGTAGTAAGAACAATGGTAGTAAGAACAATGGTAGGGTTAAACTTGAAAGTAGGTACAACAGTTATGTCATATGTATGAAAGATATTTGAGTTACCACAAGTTAATTGCTTATAATTTTACTATTTCATATCTCCTTTTTGTTCGTTTCTTAATGATATTTTTCATCCTAACACCAACATTTTTGTATGATTGATATTTAGGCAATCGTAACCATATTAGGAAAGGAGAGGAGAAATCGTGTGCTTAGCGGGGTTATACATGGGCAGATCGGATACGGCTTTGATGGTCAGACAAGCGGCTCTTCATGTGTGGAAGGTGGTTGTCGTCAACACACCCAGAACCCTCAAGGAGATTCTCTCTACCCTGTTTACATTGTTGCTTGGGTGTCTTGCAAGCACAAGTTACGATAAGAGACAGGTACTGACTCAGTTTTTCTAGCATTTTTATTCCTTCTTTAAGTGATATGTTTGGTGATGAAGCATGTTAGTATTAGATTGTGAAAATTAAAGGAACGAAATGGTGAGAGACTTATTCTGAAATCTTATTCTAAAATCTTATTCTATTAAGGGGATAATTAGGGTAATTAAGCTATAAGAGATTTTTGGGAAAAAAGTTACTTGTATCAGACTAGAAATGTTGTCACGGTGCACACTCCTAGGAAGTCTGTGTGTATTTTATTGAAAGAATCTGTTAGATTTTTTGTTAATAAATTCAAGTTAAATCCATACTCAAAGCCGTGAAGGCCCATCAGGCTGGTGCTTATCTCTGGTTTCCATGGTGTAAGCGGATGAGAGCACATGACCCCCCTGGACCAGATGCCAGTCCATCGCAGGTCAACTCCCCAGCAGTGCTGGTACTCATTTACAGCTGAGTGGACTGGAGCAAGTAGAGTAAAGTGTCTTGCTCAAGGCACAATGCAGCGTATGCAACGGAAGTCAAACCTGGTACCTTTTACATACAAGCAAGACTCCTTAACCACTGAGCCACTGCACTCTTGAGATTTTTTGTGCTTACAACTATTACTTGTGCTAGTAAAGTGATGAAACTGAAATAGCTGTGGTTACCATCAAAAGATGTATAAAAATTGAAGGAAAACTGAAATCAATTTTGTACAGTAACAAAGTAAAAGAGTGTGTGTGACGTCACTTTTCTATAGTCACTTCTTAAATCAGTCCCTTTCAAACAGATTTGAAATTTCTTTAAAACAATTTTTTTTTCTTCTGGAACCCCAGCTACGTTGGCATTCTCGGCAACGAGAGAGCTTTCCAACAACGCTCTGTTGAATCACATCTCTCCTATTCCACACTCAGACCTCCGTTTCTCCACTTCCAGCTACTTCAGTAAGACCTGGCAAAACTCCTGGAATCTCGAGGCCAGTAACAAATTTCACACCATCAAACTCTAAAGTCTGGATCAAAGTCCCCTGCACAGTCGCAACTGCAGGGAGGACATTGTTATCACCCGCATCCACCTCGGTCACACCTTTCTCACCCACTCTCACCTACTTTCCGAATCCTCTGCTCCTCTCTGCCCTACATGCAACTCGGATCTCTCGATCAAGCATATCCTCTTAACCTGTCCCATATACCTGAACACCAGGTCACCCCTCTCTCCCTTCATCTCAATTTCCGATCTTTTCAAGAACAATCCTACCTCCAACTTTATCACCTTTCTCTGCAACAGCAATCTATTACACCTGATCTAAACCTCCCTTTCCTTCCCTTCTCTGCCTCACCTTCCTCATCTTTTATTACTTTAACTTCTTTCCCTTATTTACCTTCTCTCCCTCCTACCCTCTATCCCACCTCTCTTTCTTCTCTGTCCTAACTCAAGCACCTTAGTTTTTAACACCCTCTTGGCACATTTTACTCTGACTGTTGCGGTACCGTTAAACATCAACAAACCAAACCATCTTTAAAACATGATATCACCAATGCAGAAAGAGATATCACCAAAGTAATGTCTACACATATAATGTATCTTTTTGCCTTCTGTCATACACGGTTAACATGTCTCACCATTGAACAGTTTGTAACACTTCAATCTGAGCATCTAAACATTGGGCTATGCATGCAAGACTTACATTAAATCTTTGGCATCTGTTTGCACATGCAGACATTTACATTGATTTTTATTTTTAGATACTGTCAAAGAATGCTTACACCAGACTACATTTTTGAAATGTTGAAATTTGAACTCAATTATAAAAGTGAACCCAGCCTACCAACAAAAAGAACCCAGCCTATCACAAATTGCCAAGGAAAGAACCCAGCCTATCACAAATTGCCAAGAAAATAAACGTTTTATAAATTATGTGTACAAGCGAAGAAAATTGATTGATTTTTCGCAAAACCATTAATGTAGGCATTCTGTTAGTATAGAATAATTCAAGATGATCTGTGTTTCTCTCCTGCAGGTTGCAGCAAGAACTCTTGGTGATCTCGTGAGAAAATTGGGGGACCGCGTTCTCCCAGAGATAATTCCAATTTTGGAGAAGGGTTTGGACTCTAAGGAGAGTGACCAGAGGCAAGGGGTGTGTGTTGGTCTCAGTGAAATAATGAATTCTACCTCCAGGGAACAGGTAAAGTATACATTTGTAGGTTTCTCTCGTGACAATCTTTCCCGGAATCGGACACACCTTCGTAACTCTTTTTACCTCCAAAACAATGTACTATAACAATAACAGTAAACACCCAGTCACCCTTGATGTTATGAATGAGTAGACATTTATGTGTGACTGTTCCTACTTCTACCAATCAACTGCTGGGGGACTTTCCTTTTCGAACCAAACCAATCCACAGCAGTTACCTGAGGAAAAAAGATTGTAAGCAACAATGTGTGCATGTTTTACCTTCATGTATAATGCACGTAGGATGAAGGTATCCAAAGTATTTTTTTATATGTGTGCACGTTTTACCTTCATGTATAACGCACGTACAATGAGTATCCAAAGTATTTTTTTAAATGCTTGGTCCCATACTGTTGCGTAAATTGTGCCAAGATTTCCTAAGTGTGTGATTGGTCGATATGATTCACCTATTATATGATTGGTTGATTATCACAAGTGATTTTTGGCCATGTGACAATATTCAAATTAGTTTTCTGGAAATTGCCCATTCAGATTTGAAGAGGTCTAGCGATGTTGATTAGAAGTCTGGATGAGTGGGAAAAATGCTTTACCAGAAGCAGCTACTTCACTTTCAAGCATGGTGGCACAGGATTAAAATGCAAATGGATATACACAATAAAATACAGAGGTCTGCCTGGTACATACTTCCATCACAAATTTATATAATTAAGACTCCAAAATTGTCAATTTTGGTTCCATTTAGTTCTGGCTAGTTACTTAACTACCTAAGCTTATATTGCATCTATTTGTGCATACACGTTTGTGTACATATTATTCTATTGTTTGGAAAGGTGTTAAAGGACTGGTTTAGTGGTCAAGCAATTCTATATTATATGAAAGAGGATTTCAAAGGAAATGAAAATATTGAAGAAAGCATTCTTAAATCTTATTCTGTTAAGGAGATATTTAAATTTAAAGTTTGGTATCACTTGTGTAGAAATGACTGAAATCAGATTAGTTGTGACATCACTGCCTCAGATTCTTCAAAGTCTTAATATATTATATCATTTTTGTCCTGCAATTTTGTGGTCTAAAAATTTTGGATATGTCAGGAAAGTAGTCAAACAGAATATACAAAGGTGAATTATAATTTACCACCTGAAGAAAGTTTAATGAAAAGTGATTCAAATAGTAAAATGGTTATAAACATTTTTTTTTAAATACATTAACAATTGTTAAGAATGTGAGGATGAGAGCACCAACCTTCCATAGTAGGCTTACAACACCAGTCGTTTCTACACAGATAAGCAGAAAGCTTTAAACTTGAATATCTCCTTAACGGAAAAAGATTTTAAATCCTTTTTTCACCAGTATGTTTCTTTTAAGTTTCTCTTTTATAGGAGATCAACTAATGACCTCTGAATTAATCCTTTAATGTATGTGGTCTGCCTGGACATTGATCACAAATTTGCATAATAATGCCCAAAAGTTTTTAAATGGTCAATTGTTGACCAATATGGTTCTGGCTAGTCACCTGACCAATTAAGCCTATATTGCCTCCATGTGTCCATGTATCTTTATATATAATTCTATTTTTTGACAGGTGTATGTGTATGTGGACAGTGTGGTGCCCACGGTAAGGAAGGCTTTGTGTGACCCTCTGTCAGAGGTCAGAGAAGCAGCTGCTAGGACGTTTGAGAACCTTCACAACACAATAGGTGGGTATCCAACACTTCGTCTGTTGCCAGTTTACTTATCAATTCAAATACTCCTGACTGTTAAGTTGTTTTTTTAAGTGCACATCTATTTAAGTGTACAGTTGTACTTCACTTCACAACACATCCTCGTAGACTGCCCACTCCCTACCCTCCCAAGAGCCCCTATCAACTCCTTCAAATTCATCGCTGGGAGTAAAACCCAGTTTGTAATTTTTAGTGATATCCTTGAAAGAAAAAAGCCTTTTATACCGCAGTCATTGGAATTAGTGTAGTAGGTGGTGCTCCCACAGTCCAACTTCTTTCTTTTTTCTGATACACATTCAAGATGTTTAGGACATACCTCCTTTTCTAAGTAGGACTTGTGCATCTTTCAAAAAGGATTGATGTGTGCAAATGCTTGAATTTAATTTCTATGGATCCAAATACTTCACTCACCTAATACTTCAAACACCAAATACTTTAAACAGACCTCCGTGGTGTAGTGGTTAGTGCTTTGTCCTCTCTCACCTGCACGTCCCGGGTTTGAATCCCGGTGGGTCTGCAACCAGTGAGTTCACAACTGGTTATCAAAGGCCGTGGCTGTCTTGATATGATGTCCAGCACTGGATGCTTACCCGCACGTCCCGGGTTCCAATCCTGGTGGGTCTGCAACCAGTGAGTTCACAAGTGGTCATCAAAGGCCGTAGCTGTCTTGATATAATGTCCAGCACTGGATGTTTTCGGGACGTTAAACCTTGCTATGCTATGCTAAATTATATTACAGGTCACAAGGCACTAGAGGACATTTTGCCAGTGCTACTTGAGCAGTTAGATGACCCAGAACATGGTGAATATGCCCTGGATGGCCTCAGGAATGTGATGGTGGTCAAGAACAAGGTGGTGCTTCCCTACCTGGTACCCAAGGTAAGGATTTCATGCATGTTTTCTTTTGGAGGGGGAGGGGGGGCGGATGGTGAAATTATAGTATATCGATACTATTTTGGCAAAATGTGTTTCTTGTAATACTACTTTATTCCGTTATTGAAATAACTGAAAATAAAAAAATGAAAAATTGATGATTTTATCCATGTTTTTTTTTTTGAATAATAATTATAACTAAAAATATTCATCTTATATTTTTGCATTCAAAATGAAATTCCTGTCCAAGAATAAAATAATAATTAAAAGTAAAAAACACATGGTAAACTTATTTCATTTAATTCTATAATGAAATTTACTTTAGCTAGGTTTTTTTCTCTTTATGTCAACATGAGAAATATTAGTTCATTTTGTAGAAAGAAAGATTTTTAGATCCTCATTAATTTTCTGTTTGGTGCTTAGCAAAATGGACAGAAATTAGGTACCAAAGATTGTGTCGATTGTAGAGTTAGTAAACCAAAAAGACAGCATACATTCATTGTTTTGGGGGTGTAAGTGGGGTATTTTGGTTTTGACTGTTACTGTGTCTACAAGACTCCTCTATCAATCAGTTGGAGTGTGGTTTATTTATTTTCTATTTTTTTTTTAAATATTTTTTTACATTTTACATGTATTTTCCCCGTTTAACACAAAAAAAGCCAGTAGGCTAGGGGACCTCCTCCATGGGCACTGTGTCATGGAATAAAATAGAAAAGTAACACAAGAATGCCAAATTTGTCTGGTCTCTCTTTGGGTTATGGTTGGTATTTAGGTAAGTCCTTAGTATTCTAAGATTATAAATGATCCAGTTCTGCGACGATAATAATATTGATCAATGCGATGATTTTTCTCAAAGTTTTAAGTCCGTAGGAGTTATGAGCTCATTAAAAGTTTTAATAGGCCTGACAGCTGTAAGATCCACTTTTTATGATATATATCGGCAGCAACAGTTTAAGGAAAAGATTTTCTATGATGATTTCTGTCTTAAGCAGCAGTCAATGAAAATTCAAGTTGACTTTTATAATAAATATCCACACACTGAATGAATGAAGGTAGGTATGGTAATTCTTGATGTAAAAGAATAAGACACAGTTAATTGTAAATTGATAAAACCTCGACGATTTTCTTGAAAACAGTCTCTTATATAGACTGAGTACGTTCTATATTTAGAAATAAGCGTAGCAGGGGGTACCTCTGAAGAATGTTTATTTTTAGGATATATTGTCATAATGTTTCAAATCGAGAAGATTGCATCAGCAGGTCAGCATGAGTCACTATGATATCATCGTATTGAATCATAGTGTCATTGCGCAATTTTTGTCTCCCTCTGGAATGTCGGTGGAATTCTGATATATGGTCGCATATAACAACTGTACATGAAAACATTGAGATAAGAACTACTGGTGGTTGATATATTGGGGCATCATGTATAGGTTATGCCTGCGGCATGGCTTGAAGTGGACGTTTGTTTGTTTGTTGTTTATTAGTTTTTTGTGGCTAAGGATTATTTTTGAGAATTTCACACATTCAGAAAAGGAAGTTGTTAAGTAGTCATTGCAGTAAGATGGACCAACAGTACGATTCCACATTGTAACAAAGCAGTTAAGAATCAACATCCCTTACCGACATAATTATTATCTGAAAGCAAGTGTCACAACTTTAGGTTCTTGAATGTTGGATGTAATAAACTTAAAAGATGATATTTGTAATTTGTATTACCTTTTTTGAGTATAGAAAGCAATTTTTTTTTTGCTTTTTTAAATTTCGAAGGATTTTTCCAATCTATCATTTTCATCTGTAAGAACACTATCTTTGTGATTGAAATCCTTGTTACCATAACAGGCGAAGTATCTTTTCCCGTTTTTTGTAGCTGATTGAGCCCCCAGTGAATACCAAAGTTCTTTCAATCCTGTCGGAGGTCGCGGGTGAGGCTTTGACTCGTCACCTCCCGAAGATCCTTCCAGCCCTCATGTCCGCCCTCAATTCAAGCATGGGAACGGATGCCGAGGCTAAGGTTGGTATTAGACTAAAACCAGCAGTTTTGTCTTAACATAAATATCCTTTAATTATTTGTTTTGGGAGGAAGTATTTTTTAAGGTGTGTAGTCTTTAGTTCTTTCAATGGAAGTTTTACATTATGAAAGGGACCAATTTCACAGCTATTTTTTCATAAAACATGACATGATCATCTATCAGGTTCTCAGCATGAGTGTCCTATGAAATTTTCTTTTCTCTTTGTGATCAAAGATTTATGGACAGGCAGCAACAACATTTTGTTTTCTTTTTACTTTTGTTCTCTCTTTTTCATTTAGTTACAAAAAACATACACAAATATAAACAAAAACAAATAAACATTTAGTTGTGACCATTGCAAAGACGATATAAAAAAACAGATATTTCATATCAAATAAGGAAACACGTTTACACATTCTAAGAATTCTTACAGATCAAATCAAACCAAGGTTTTTTCCCACTTATTAGAATTAATTCCTTCATGATAACTATTTGCAATAAAAAATGATCTTGTAAATATTTGTACATTTCAACCACTGATGGTATTTTACCCTTTAATTTTGTCTGAATAATGTAATACTTAATTAAAGTTATAATCATATTAAGCAACTTATCTCCGTTAATACCGAATATAATTAAATCTGTTAGACTTTACTCTTCTCTATGGCTGTGAATGCTGGACAATTACCAGTGACATCAAGAAAAGATTAGAAGCCACGGACATGTGGTTTATTAGGAGAATGTTGAAAATATCTTGGAAATGTTGAAAATATCTTGGACAGAAAGAAAAACAAATGATGATGTCCTGAGAGCTTCAAGCATTTACAGGTCCCTACTCAATGCCATCAGAAGGAGACAGATGGAATTTTTTTCGGGCATGTTTATCGGGTGGGTTGGAACAGCTTGCAGTATGTGAGAAAATTGTGGGCAAAAGAAGCATAGGAAGGCAGCAACTTAAATATGTCCAAAGCTTAAACAACTGGTCAATCAACAACAGCCTAAGTAACAATAAGTTTATGCATTTAGCTCTAGACTGAAGTGGCTGGAGGGCCATGATTGCCAATGTCTGTTCCAGATTCGGCACCTAAAGAGAGAGAGAGACATTAATGTGGAACAAATGCTACTTTTCTTAAGAATATTGTCAAAATGAATACATAATGGACTAACCAGTGAACAATCAAAAAATTAATGTTGCAATGACTCGAGGTAGCAACAACAACATTGGAAGAAAACATGCATCAATTGTCATCAAAATCAGTTAACAATGGACTGTTTTAAAGCTGACAGCATTGTTTGAATAAATTATGTGACAAATTTGTGACATCAGAAAGAGAAAACCTTTGAATTTTCCTTCTTAGCTTATTGTTTCTTCACTAACGTTTTTTGAATGGGAGCAAATTTTGAATCTCTATATACCCTCAATCAAAATATAGCAGGAGAAAACAATCTGATGATTTTCAGTGACTGAAATTTTTTTAAATGTTAAAAAGTTAGATATTTTAAGCTGTCTTCCCTTTCATGTAAGTGTATAGTAAAAGTTCTTCAAATTTTGATTAACCATATTTTTCAGAAACTACAGGTTTTTTTAGCATTAAGACTATTTTTTCAGAATTTAAACATATTTTCCCCCTCATTTATGCACTTAAATATCACAATAAATTACGTTATAGAAATTTACAATACAATACAATTTATTATAGTGCTCTAGGCCATCTGGCCTTTGTCACAAACATAAACGATAAATTAAATGGTACATGATTGAGGTTCTTACAACAAACAATAATCAAAGAGAAAGAAGCACAGTCTTGCTTCCATTGCTTGTAAAATAAAGTGTGATAACCGCAAAAATAAGTATTTAGAACTAGCTGACAATAAAATATTCCATTTTGATGTAGTTGCAGATTAAAAGAAATGTTTTGGAATAAATTTACAGCGGATTTCAGAAAGGAATGGACAAATTAAGAGAAAATGATATTCATCTCCAACTTCCTTTAAATTGCAAACCTGACAAAACCTCTGTTTATAGAAATATAATAATGTATGAAAGGAATTAAATTGGAACAATGTTGGGCAATGGTTAAAATAAAAAGCTTTTTATATCTTTCTTAGCTTCATCTTTCATCAAAATATGTTTTTCAACTTGCAAAGAAAATGTAAAATTATTGCAAAATTTATTTAACTGAGGCAAGGAGTCACGAAACTTACAATGATAGATATGATGTTTAAGATGCAAAGTGAGAAAGTTGTACGGGTGGTCGGCATGAAGTTTATAACCAAAGAATGAATCGCTCTTAGAAAAGAAAAACTGTTTACCCAAATACATCAAGAGTAAAAGAATAAATCATGTCCCGATCCCAGACTTTACAGAGGGCAATAAGCTCTGTTCATAGTTCATAGAAAATAACTCGTTGGTATAAAGGACACGATGCAGAAAACAGAATTAAAAATATGGAATGCCATTATCAGACAGGAGAAGGCATTTGAAAAATCTGTTCAGAATTTAAAGCCCATTCTCTACCTTTCTATACACCTTTAAGAGAAGAAAATATCCATATCATTTGACACATTTAATCTTTTGATTTTCTATGCTCGTAACAGGAACTGGAGTATTGCCAAATAGTGGTGTTGTCCGTGAAGGACCAAGGGGGACTGCAGACCATCATTGATGAGCTGGTACCCGCTCTGAAGGACAAGAACCCAGGGATGAGGCAAGCCGCTGCCACCATTTTGAATGTCTACTGCAGCAGAACCAAGTGCGACTACTCGCAGCACATCAACCTGCTGATGAGGGCAATCATCCAGGTGTTCACACACTCGGAGCAACGGGTTTTGGAAGCAGCGTGCGACACTTTGGCATCTATTACTAAGGTAATGATGGCTGCAAATTTATTTTGAAAGGTCTTGGGGCAATTAGCTGCAGTGTTAGCAAAATTGTTTTCATTTGTTTGTTTTTTAAGCAAGAAATTGAGCAAAACAGTTCACAGACTACCTATTGAACAGCTTTTTTGTGTTTTTAGGTTTTACCTAGTATTCAAACTTTGATGGAAATTTGTGGGCAGGCATCTCTTTGTTCTTGGGTTATTCTAGTGTTGTTTGATCAATCAATATTTCTGTAAAAAATGTAATAAACTGTATCAACTAGTTTAAACTTTCTGCTCTTTGGTAAATCGCACATTTTGTATGTATGGAAAAGGCCTCAAATTCTAGCCATTACTTGAAATTAAACATGCCTAAAGGTTTGTTGATCAAAATAAACATTTGTAATTACGTTGTTTTATCTTTTAATTGGTGAAATATTTTTCTGGGTGTTCATTTATCCTTATCACAACTGAGGATTATGTGAGTTCATGTACTTCATTGGTAAAATCTGCATTTTCTTCTAGAGTATGATGAAGTGGCTTGTTGTAAATAGTTTTCACAATTTTGAGAATACACGCAACCTGAAATGCATACTGGTTTTGAAATTTAGAAGCTATTCAGTTGAAATGTATTCTATCATAATTCAATATTAATTGTATTTTATGTTTGTTTTGGTGCCAATAAAGTATAATTAAAACAGCTTAGTTGAATGAAGTCATATGCTTGTTGTTGTGTATAGACTTTTAAAATCTCTTTACTATCCTCAATGTCGGACCTTTTTGAAAACAATTCTTCCTCAAACATCATCATCCTCCTCCGCAACAACAACCTCTTCCACCACATTTAACTTCCTACCCCTCCCTTTCTACCCCTAACCTTACATACCCCTTTTTTTCATTAAAAGATTTTTCTTTCTTTTTTTCTCCTCACATTCTGCTTTTCTCCCTTACAAACCTTCCATCTCTTCACTATCCTAACTCTTACACTATAATTTATTAACACCCTCTTGGCACATTTGACTCTGACTGTGGCGGTGCCGTTAAACATCAACAAACCAAACCAACCAAACCTGATTTAGCAATTTCCGGAAAACTAATTTAAATAATGTCACATGGCCAAAATTCATGTGTCAATAATGGACCAATCGTATATTTAGGGAATCCTATTGACCAATCAAATACTGGGGGAATCTTGACTGTCTACACATTTCAATCAAACACGATATGGAACCAAGCACAGGAAAAAATGCTATTAAACGTTAATCATGTGTGGCGTTGTACATGAAGGTACAATGCTTGTACTCCATGTTTTCCTCCAGTAACTGCATCTAAAGTGTTGGATAACAACTGTTCCCCTTCTTCTCTGACAGAGTTTGGATGAAGCCTCGAGGTTACAGCACATCTCATCTCTACGCCAAGCCATCAGGTACGCAGCGTCTGAAATGCACGGCAAAGAGCTTCCTGGTTTCTGCATTATAAAGAAGGTAAAAAAGAACAATTATTTGCTTATATGGAAAAGGTTTTAAGTTCTTTTAGAAAAGCATGCGACCAAAATTTAAAAGTGCATTAATCTGGAGTCTTTAGATAGGGGTGGGGGAGGTAGAGGGGATTACATAGAATGCTGGACTTGCAGAAAGTTTTTAAAAGGTCTATTATTGGTAAAGAAAATAGTACAAAGGGGACATAAATTATTCTTATTATGAATTCTGAAAATGGAATTGTTAAAAAGTCAAAAAGCTAGTCCTTTGGAGGAGTTATCGGGTTTATTTTTACAATTATTTGTGTATTTTTACTACAGGGTATTGGGCCCATATTGCCCATCTTCAGGGAAGGAGTCCTCAATGGGCCACCAGAGCTAAAAGAATCAGCTGCCATTGGGTTGGGAGAAATCATCAACCTAACAAGTAAAGAAGCGTTGAAGCCCCAGGTGGTCAACATCACAGGTCCCTTGATCCGAGTGTTGGGGGATCGTTATGTGTGGAACGTTAAAGTGGCTATTTTACAAACGCTGACCAAACTGCTTTCTAAGGTGAGAAAATTATTATTATTATTATTGTTAATGTTTTTTTTAATTGTTTTTTATTATTCTCTTTATTTTATTATTATTGTTTATTATTATCATTATTATTATTATTATTGTTTTATACTGGTGGTAAGATCTTTTGTCATATAGATTGCCACCCGTGTTTGTTTTCACACTGTAAACGTCCTGATAGATTATCCACTCCTTATCGAACCCTTCCACTCCATTGCCGAGCTCTTCCACAATAATTCCCCCCACCAATCTTCTCCATCCTGCATCACATCAACAACAACATCATCTAAACCTCTCCTCCCCTTTTCTATTCTATTATCACCTCACTATTTCCTCTCAAACTCTCCCTTATTTATTCTATTATCACCTCACTATCTCCTCTCAAACTCTCCCTTACCTATCCTATTATCACCTCACTATCTCCTCTCAAACTCTTCCTTACCTATTCTATTATCACCTCACTATCTCCTCTCAAGCTCTCCCTTACCTATTCTATTATCACCTCACTATCTCCTCTCAAACTCCCTTACCTATTCTATTATCACCTCACTATCTCCTCTCAAACTCTCCCTTACCTATTCTATTATCTCCTCTCAAACTCTCTATTACCTATTCTATTATCACCTCACTATCTCCTCTCAAACTCTCCCTTACCTATTCTATTATCACCTCACTATCTCCTCTCAAACTCTTTTCACCTCTGACATAATCTAATCTCTCTGGCACAATTTGACCATCAAATGTGAAACCTCACCAACTGCCGCCAACCTGCAAACATTTTATAAAACATTTTTAATGTTGATGATGAAAAAAACCCATATTATCCCTAATGCAGAGTTGGAACTAATTATAAAATTTGTAAATACATTTTATATTAATGTAGTAAATTCCCTCTTTTGCAATTTAGTGAACTTTTTATTGCACAATTAACCTTTCTGGGTTTAATGATTGACAGCTTGTTTTAACCAATCACCGCACGAATTTGCCTAGCAACAAAATCCGCATAACTAAGTGGAGGTAAACATCCTATGCGATACTGGTACAATACAGCTAGCTAACAGCGCGCTCATGTAGTCAATGCAACTTACTGTTCAAAACAAATTTCTGCACACACAGACTGAGTGATGCGAAATGGTGAACAAAAAATTGCTCTTACGGACCCGCTGCGGGCTTTGTAAATCTGATTGCTGTTACCCAGAACAGTTAGCAAACTGAATTTTGTTTATCCTATTTGCTAAAAACTCTAAAAATTCGAAGAAGTGCCATAAATGGATCAAAGCTTGCGGCAGTCCTCGCGAACATCTAAATGTCAACGCATTGGTAATGCATGATTGCAGATTTGAGGTTTGTTTGCCCCACATGGTTACCGCGTTGCTATGGTGGGCGTGGCCTATTTGGAAACCTGGAAAGGTTAATTACATGGGGGACGTTTACTCAAGGAACTTCAACAATAGAAATAGGATAAATTTCATCAATGAAAAAATAAAAATAAAAATCTCTCTGCGAATTTCTGTTTCTCCCAAAGGTCATAACTGCCAGAAGCGTATAATTTTGCCAGGTCTGTTCTTAGGAATAAAGTGAAGAATTTATTATGCATGAAAAGAAAGTGGATGGAACAAATAGTTCAATCACATGCTATTTGTGATTCTGTATCTTGTCTTGTTTATTTACCTTTGCTCTCTAATGATCCCATCGCCAACGAAGCTGGTGAATCGGGGATATATCTTTACCGTTTGTCCGTCCATCCACATCTATTGTCTGTCTGGCCTCATGCATTGTTCAGCTATTAGGGAACAAAAGATTGCTGCCATAGGAAAGGAATTCCAACTCTATTTTTATGAAAAGAAATTTATATAAAGGAGAACAAATACATTCCAGACTTGAATAGCAGCTATAAAAGGATTTGTTCTGGGATGGAAAAAAAGTTGAATAATAGAACAGACGACTGAATAAAATTTATAATGAAGTGTCTTGGAAATGAATAGGGAAAAAACTATAAGGTTTTGCTAGAATAGAGTGGAAACATAATAGACTTATGATAAACTCTTAAGTTAATCTGCTATAAATTTTCATTCTGATTTGGTAAATAGAACAGCCCTGTTTGGTTTAGAATGGAAAAAAAGTTGAGCATGTTTCTATTGGAAGTGTCAGATTTAAGTTAGGTGAGTGGGGGATGGTTGGTGAGTGGGGATTGGTAGGTAAGTGGGGAATGGTAGGTGAGCGGGGAATGGTGGGTGAGTGGGAATGGTGGGTGAGTAGGGAATGGTGGGTGAGTGGGGAATGGTGGGTGAGTGGGGAATGGTGGGTGAGTGGGAAATGGTAGGTGAGTGGGGATGGTAGGTGAGTGGGGAATGGTAGGTGAGTGGGGGATGGTTGGGGAATGGTAGGTGAGTGGGGAATGGTAGGTGAGTGGGGAATGGTGGGTGAGTGGGGAATGGTGGGTGAGTGGGGAATGGTAGGTGAGTGGGGAATGGTAGGTGAGTGGGGAATGTTAGGTGAGTGGGGAATGGTTGGTGAATAGGGGATGGTAGGTGAATGGGGGATGGTTGGTGAATGGGGAATGGTTGGTGAATGGGGGATGGTAGGTGAATGGGGCATGTTGAGGAATAAAGGATGGTAGGTGAATGAAGGATGGTAGATAAACGGAGGATGGCTTGCGATGGGGGATGGTAAGTGAATGGGGTCATGTTGAGTTAATAGAAGTGAGGGGATGGGAGTTAGGAGGAAAAAATGTTAGGTGGAAGATGGTAGAATAATTGGTAACTGTAGGAATTAGGATGAAGGTGGGATGGCATGGGGAACAGGATGGGATGAAATGTGGGATAGGGTGGGATGGCATGTGGGACAGGGTGGGATGGCATGTGGGACATGGGGTGGGATGCCATGTGGGACATGGGGTGGGATGCCATGTGGGACAGGATGTCATGGCATATAGGACAGGGTGGAATATCATGTGGGACAAGGTGACATGGCATATGAAATAAGTTGGTGTCATGGCATTTATAAGAGGCTGGGATGGCATGGGGACAAAAAGTAATATGTAAGACAGGATGGCATGTCGTCTGGATTTCAGGTGGGATGGCACACAGGACAGGGTGGGATAGGATGGAATGGCTGGGATAGCATGTGGTTCATGGAAGGATGGCATGTGGGACAGGGTACGATGGTACAGGGAGGGATGGGATGTGGGACAAGGTGACATGGTATATGGATGAGAGGGATGACATGTGGGTCAGGGTGGCATGGTATTTGGGACAGGGTGACAAGGCATATGGTGAGGTGTCATCTTGATTGCATATGTGATGGCATATGGGTCATGTTGTGGAATGGTATCTGGATTTTCTGTAGGGAGGGATATAGGATGGAACATCATGCAGAACAGAGGTTGGGATGGCAGTTGTGACATAGGGTGGAAAGCATGCTATTAGTGGTGAGGGGAATTGTATTGTTTGCGATGTCTGGTTTGTAATTGAAACACCAAATGACACTTAATAAAACATTTTTCTGTTCATGCACATATTATTTATATTTACCCGCTTTTCGTAAATCCTTGTTTCATTAATGTTAAGTGCCTCTTACATTTGTTTAGTGTGCACTTGGTAAATGGCAGCAACACTGTTGCATATTAATTTTGTTCTTGGAATAATTTGATTATGGATTAGAAAAGAAACCATATTTGTGAACATGCTTTTTGGAGGAAAAGTTCAAGTTGAAAAACTTGCATGTGATTTAGCCTTTAGTTTGTCGGAATGGAGAAGGTGTCAATAGCATTTTAATGTTTTTCTTTCTTTAGAATGTAATCTGGAATGCATCAGGTTGCGTAAACTTGTCTACGAAAATTTACTTAATTTTCAACCAAAATGTTTTCATGACCAACAAATTAAATGAAGGAACAACATCTATTTGCACAAAAGACAGTCCATAGTATTTTGGAGCCGTTAACCTATTTGCGCCATGTTTTTAATGGCAGATTTATAGTAAATATTGTACTTTATTGTCGCTTTACTGGACGTTTATCATTTTTATTAAGTTTTTCTGCTCAATATTTTTGATTGAAGGTTGGAGTCCATCTCAAAGCTTTTCTGCCACAACTCCAAACGACGTTTCTGAGAGCACTTTCAGACCCGAACAGAGCAGTGCGATTGGAAGCTGCAGCGGCATTGTCTCAGCTTGTCATCATACACACGAGAGTAGATCCGCTCTTCGTTGAGCTCCTCAATGGGGTCAAGAAACCTGAAACTGAGACGAGTGTGAGGTGAGAAGAAAAGAGTTGTTTGTATTAGACTTGAGATGAAAATGATTTTCCTTTTTATAGTGGTTAAAGGACAGAGGTGTAGGAGGTGGGGCCCCCTTTGGTGGGGATTTTACAGAGTTGTATGACCCCTCCTTTGGTGAGGATTTTACAGAGTTGTATGAGTTGGGGCTGCAAACTGCCTCCCTGTGAGGAATTTACCTTCCCAGTTGCATACCTCCTGCCCGGTTGGGACGTAAAATTGACAAATTATTAAAATAAAATTGAAAAAATTGCGGTGAAAGTTTGCGAATTATTTGGGATTTTTGGTAAAATTTTGCAGCATTTCCCAAAAGTTGACAAAACTGCCTGACAATGAAAGAAATTTGCCTTGAAATAAAGTAAATTTCCCAAAAATTAAAGGAAATTTTCCTAAAATTTAGAAAATTTCCTGAAAATTAAAGAAAATTTCTCGAAAATGGGCCAAAAATTCCAGAAATATGCAAAATTCCCTGATAGTTGAAGGAAATTTCCACAAATAAAAAACTGCCCAAAAATGAAAGAAACAAAAAGGGAAGAAAATGTACTAAAATTTCCCAGAAAAAAAAGAAATTTCCCGAAAATGAAGGAAAAGTATCCAAAAATTGAGGGATATTTCCCCAAAATTGGGGATTACTTAATTAGCAGCAATTTGAACATTGATAGAAACATGATTAGCCAGTGCAATTTTTTTGCTTGTAACTGGCAAATTATTGGGTACTTGTCACCTTCCCCCCCACCCCACCCCTTAGAGGGAACCATTCCACAAAAAACGTTTAATGAATATTCCCATGACATTTCACTTTTATGTATATGATAGAAGACTACACCCCAAGATTTAGAGCAGTTTTAGCTCATGCAGAATAAGGCTCGTATTCTTTTCTGTGTACGGAAAATGCAAATCCCTAACACCCTTTTGTAATTCTGTTACATCGGTTGCCATTGAGATAAAGAATTAACTGTAAGATACTCCTACTCCTTTACAAGATTAGGAATGGAATGGCCCAAAATAAAAATTAAAAAATTTATCACACATAATCCATTAGGAATAAAAGAATTTTAAGTGTTTTGCAATGTTGAAAATGAATTACATTCATGATAAGTAAATGTAGTTGATTGAACATTTCTTAGAAAATTATATTTGTTTATTGTAGGGAACAAAAATTACAAGCGTTCACGTTTTGGAGAAGTGCTTCTTAAACTGATTATAGAAACTAGATAAGGAATGGACCATGTTTATGATATAAACAAAAATGTGTTTCTTTACTATCATTTATATGTTTTGTATTTTTTGTTTCAGGGAAACAATGTTGCAAGCTTTAAGGGGTGTGGTCGTTGGAGCTGGCCAGAAAATGAGCGAAACGACTAGAAAGAGTCTAACTTTGACTCTGTCATCTTTACTATCAAATGATGAGGTAAAGTCTTTAAAGGATTAGTTATTGTTCAAGCATGGTCACCTAATATCAGTGGCGTAACCAGGATATTCCATATTGGTTGGGCAAGTAATAGAAATAAACCGACAGGATACAAAATATGGCCCTGCCGACAACTGTACTAATTTTGAACCGATAAAAGTGGAATAATGAGGAATATTGGTGGGGTGATTGCCCACCCTTTGGCTACACCACTGCCTTATATGAATGATATTAATAAATTGAATGAACTGATGAACAAAATATTCAAAGCGCTTCTGCTATTAATAAATAGATATTTTACTTGAAGGAAGATTCATGTGAATTTTCATTTTCATATATATGATAGAGGACTATTAAAGAAACAAATTGCTGTAAAAATTATATTGATAACTTACTTTGTTTTGGAGTTAATATGTTTCAAAGATTTCACCAGTTGAACCCTTACTCTACCACGCCACGATATTATTGCCGTTTTGGGTGCCCCATCTTTTACTCCGTCTCCCAGGCGCGTTTAAAAAAAAGTGCTGATAGAATAAGGGTTAATCAGCCCACGACAAGTGTGCCAACTCAAAAATATATGCAGCATGGTCCCAGTGGATCACTGAAGCGGAACAATCTTGACTCTGCTGCACAGAAGACAGAGGACCCTTCAATAATCAGCCTGTGCTTAACCCTTACTCTACCACGCGGCGATATTATTGCCATTTTAAGTGCCTTATCTTTGACCCCACCTCCCAAGCGCATTTAAAAAAAAATGCTGGTAGAGTAAGGGTTAATCAGCCCACGGCAAGTGCGCCAACTCAAAAATATATGCAGCATGGTCCCAGTGGGTGGCGGACTGGGTCACTGAAGCAGAACGAACCCAACTCTGCTGCTCAGAAGACAGAGGACCCTTCAACAATCACCAGCCTGTGCTTAATCTTTACTCTACCATGCGACGATATTATCCCTGTTTTGGGTGCCCCATCTTTGACCCCACCTCCCAAGCGCATTTCAAAAATGCCGGTAGAGCAAGGGTGAAAACATCCATATTTTGTATTAATATTTGCAGGATGCAGTAAGACTGAGTGCTGCAGGGTGTATGGGTGCCCTGACCCCATACCTGCCAGAGGAAGAGCTAGATGGTCACATCTCAAGTTTAACAGGTATTGACCTTCTCAATCTGAATTTAGCTGAACATTATTACCTTATTACCTTTGGGAGTACCAGGTTGTTTTTGTATTCTTCTTTTAAACATGGAATATGAAAGGGGGGAAAAAAAAGTTAACATTTTTTTTTTTTACTACTTACACCAATCCTGCTGGGAGAATTCTCCCCTTTGTTACCCAACCAACCAGTTGCAGTTCCTGCTTGAAACGTTGTAATCAACAACATGTGTCATGCGTGTGTATGACCTTCATGTATAACACACATATCAATAATGTTTAAAAATATTTTTTTCTTCCCCCATACCCCGCATGAATTGTGTAGAAAGACAAAAACCACCCAGTATTTAGATTGCTCGATAAGATTGTCCCAGTATACAATTGGCCCATTATGGACACATGAATTTCGGCCATGTGACTTTAAGTTTAGATTAATTTTCAGGAAATTGCTGATACAGATGTCTATTAAAGGAACAGTGATCAAGCATGTCCATCTTATATGAAAGAGGATTCAAAAGAAACAAAATGAAAAAGAAGCATTGGAACATCGTATTCCGTTAAGGAGATATTCAAGTTTAAAGTTTGGTATCATTTGTGTACAAACGACTGAAATCAGACTAGTTGTGATGTCACAGCCTCAGATTCCTCAAAGTCTTTATATATTTTAAAGATAGTTTATTTAATTTTTTCACTATTTGAATTATTTTTCCTTAAATTTTCTTCAGGTGGTATATTATAAATACCCTTCCTAGATTCAGTTTTACTACTTTTTTGACATATCCCATGGTTTTTAAGCCACAAAATCGCAGGACAAATTATGATATAATACATAAAGTCTTTGAGTCATCTGAGGCTATGACATCACAACTAGTCTGATTTCAGTCGTTTCTACACAAATGATACCAAACTTTAAACTTGAATATCTTCTTAACGGAATAAGATTTTTGAATGCTTTTTTCACCATTTTGTTTATTTTGAAGTTGTCTTTCATTTAAGATAAACACGCTTGACCACTGAACTAATCCTTTAAGGACATGATTTTGCTTTGATCCGAATTAATTTTGATGAAAATAAAACGATAGATTTGTATGAAAGCTGCAGATAATTCAAATCTTTAGAATGTAGCAATCAGCATGAAGATTAGAAGTGTTTAGATTAATGCTCGTGATCTTGTAAATGATCAGTGGCGTAAAGGACCTCTCGGGTCAAAAAGTGAGGGCGTCGTTTTTTGCTGAGTCATCAGAATTGAATAACACAGGTCTAATATTTGATACTCGTGTTATTGAAAATTACTTACGTATTTAGTAGAAAGGATTTTGATTCATTTGAACATTTGTGTCAAAGGTTTTCAGTACCATCACATGCATGAAAAGTGTGGTGGAATATTTTTGAGACTCTAGAAAAATACGCCATCACTTTTCGGCTGCCAGCTCCTTTGATATAATGTAATAATACAGAAAAAATAGTGTACCACATAATGTATTCTAAAAGCTAAATCCATCCGTGTCATTAGCCTCATTGAGCCGGTGCTAATCCCTGGTTTCCATGGCGCAAGCGGATGAGAGTACATTACTCCCTTTGGACTCCAGTCCATCACAGGTCAACTCCCCAGCAGTGCTGATACTCATTTTACAGCTGAGAGGACTGAAGCAAGTAGAATAAAGTGTCTTGCTTAAAGACACAATGCAGCGTTCATGGTGGGAATCCAACTCGGTACCTCTCGAATACAAGCTTGACTTCTTAACCATAAGGCCACAGCACCTCTTAAAATAATGTATTCAGAAGGTACCTTTTCAAAGAATATTCCCATGGGTTTTTATCAAATTATATTTGAAAGAGCATACTTTTAGGGCCAATTTTGTACAAAAATCAGGTTAACAGCATGTTCCGTTCATGAGATATGGATTTTTAAAGATTTCCCAATTGCATTTTGGGATTTTTAAACTAAATTAGTTCTAAAATTTTCTGAAATGAGAGACTACGAAAAAACATGGGAATATTCCTTTAATGGTGATCATTAACAATGACAGATATGCATATGCTGATTATATCATTCTTAACATCAGTTTTTCTTCCCTTCTCTTCCTTCCCTTCTCTGCCTTGCCTTCCTCCTCTTCCTTTTATTACCTTCTTTTCCTTATCCACCTTCTCTCCCTCCTTCCCTCTATCCCACCTCTCCTTCCTCTCTGTCTTAACTCATGCACCTTAGTTTTTAACATTCTCTTGGCACATTTGACTCTGATTGACAAACCAAACCATTAGTCTCTGATTCCATCATATTTTGTTTCAGCAAATGATTCTAATTGGCTTGTGGTGCACAGCAGAAGTAATGCCCTTGCAGTGGCTCTAATGGACGCTGCAGATAAAGTATTGGCCGATAGCAGGAGAGAAAGCGTCAGGGAAGCTGTCACAAAGAATTGCACGAGTGATAAGGTATGTCCCACCCTATGTCACCCTTAATCTCGTAAGATATTTAAGTACAGGAGAGAAAGCATCAAGGAAGCTGTCACAAAGAATTGCACGAGTGATAACGTATGTCCCACGCTATGTCACCCTTGGTCTCGTAAGATATTCAAGTACAGGAGAGAATGCATCAAGGAAGCTGTCACAAAGAATTGCACGAGTGATAACGTATGTCCCACGCTATGTCACCCTTGGTCTCGTAAGACATTGAAGCACAGATAAATTGTAGATCTATGGACAGGTAGCGACAACTTGAGCTTGATCAGAGAAGTTGATAGACTAAAAACCAGAAAAATGGCAAAAGTTTCGTCCAAATTGGGTAAACATTGACCGTGTTACAGCTTTTTAAATTTTAAGACCTTATTGCAATAAATTATGCAGACTGGGAAACTACACCTGCCTTTCAAGTAATTTAAAAAACTATTTTATTAAGAAAATTTACAATCTCTAACTATCCATATATTTTTAAGATGCACTTCACTATAAAGGATATAAAAGCACCCTACCAAAAGTAAAGGGAAACATCTATAACTATTTCCAATCTCTAAAGGTTGTATGAAGTCACATTTTATGCAATTAGAGATCTCTTTCAGATGAATAATTTTCTTTGAACTGGAGCCATTGTAAGATTGACTTCAGTACCTGAACCTAACAAAACAATTTTTCTAGAAATGATTGAGGCATTAATAATTGTTGAAAATAGGGCATTTTAAACCAATGTAAGAATCAAGAAAGTTGTTGTACCTTTTGGAGGTGACATTGTCATGAGTACCATTCATTTCAAGAACTTCTTGCACTTATATGATAAGTTTCCTGTTATTTGCAATTTAGCTTGTTTAGTCAAACTGAAACCAGTCTTGTAAGTTGCTCACTCCTTCTGCTTTGTTATAATTTTCCTGAAATTTACAGACATTTTTTGAAATTGAAGAAAATTTCCTGAAAATGAAGGAAATTTCCCACAGTTTTAAAAAAAGTTTACCAAAAATAAGGAAATTTCCTGAAAATAAAAGAAAATTTCACGAAAATAAAAAAAATAAAAGAAAATTGCCAGGAATTCTGAAGGAAATTTCCCGATTAGCAGCAACGTTTAGCTTAAATTACCAGTGCAATTTTTCCACTTTTACCAGGAAATTTGGGAGTTTATTGTCCACCCCTCCTCCCTTCTTCCCCCTCCTGCTTTGTTATAAGTTTGTCAGTAATAGACATTGTCTAATTCTCCTCTTATGACGTTCTTCTCTTATTTTTTTTTTTCTTCTGCAGGTTCCTGTGTGCACGGCAGGTGTCCGAGCGCTCGGATTTCTATTGAAATATTGTCTCCAAATGAATGAAGATGTTCCTCAAACATATATTTCTACATTTATTAAGGTATAATTTTGGTTTTTTTTTTCTACTTGATAATGTAAAAGTCTTAGTTCAGTGGTCAAGTAATAACATGTTCATAAATGGTTATAAAATATACTAAAAACCATGCACACAGCAAAAGTCAGAATGAGAATCACTTAAACATTTTCCAATTTACAGCCTTATAAAAGTTATATACCTAATTAGCATATATTGCACAATATTTTGTGACTTCAGAATGGGACAGCTAGAAAATTAATCATGTTAACTTAATGTTTTTCGACCTTTCCCTCAAATATTTTGAATGGGAGAAGTTGGCTACAGTGAACAGAAAAATTGGATAGTATTATAACATTGGCCTAGATGTAACAGTAGAATGCAATTTAAGAACCTTTGATATTTGAAATTTGGGAAAGAAATATAAAGAATTACATGAAATAATTTTAGCTGTATTTCTTTTCATACATTATCCTTTTTGCTTATGCTGAAATTCGTTTGCAAACTTTGATTTGTCCGAACTTAATCACTATAGGTGCTATTGCGACTGTTTAAAGACGGTTCTGCTCAGACTTTCGTGCCTTTTCATATGTTTACCTGTCCATATACCTGGGTACCAGAGATATCTGTTTCATTTGTGTAGAAACGACATGATAGCTTAGTTCTGTATTATCAGTACCATGATAGCAATTCTCCAACTGTGTGCTAGTTGTCAAATATATTACAACAATCATATAGCAACTGATATAATGTGTTATGTAAATTGTGTTGGAAATTGATATGTTGTTATTCGGGCTTTTTTTTTCTACAGGGTTTAAACCACACGTCAAACGATATCAAAAAGGCAGCTGCCCAGATGATATTCCACATTTGTCAAGAAATACATCATCCCCTACCTCAGAGCACTATAAATAGCTTGGTGGTCGTGTTGGTCAGTAACACCAAAGACAAGAACACAGCTGTGCAGGCCGAGAGCGAATACGCGCTGGTGTCCTTGCTGAGAATGAAAGAGGGCAAAGAATTAGTCCAGGTGAGTGTTTGTTCATGACCAAAAGTGAAGAAAATGCTTGAGAGGATAAATGTGCTTGGACGTGTTTTTATACCATTTATTCTTTAGATCGCAAGAAGTTGCTATGAACAGTTATAAGAAGTTTGAAACTACACACCAGTCCAATGCTTAGCAATTTTCTTGGTGATAAATAATTGTTATTTTGAAGGATTTTTGTTATTTTCTAGTTAATGGTTACCTGTATGCTTTTGAACTGCTTTAACCCTTACTTTACCAGGGCTTTGGAAAAAACGAGCCCAATTTTCGTAACTTTTTTTTCATATGCATTTTTGACAACTTTCCTTTACATTTTCTTTACAAGTTTGATTGGAATAGAGGCTAAGATATTTTTCTTTTGAGTTATTAAAACCAATTTAGGAAATATTGGACAAAAATATGCAAATTGTGCAATTTTCGGCTAAATTTGGTTAACAAATGGTCAATATTTGCAGAAGTATAACCTCTTGTCAATATTGAAAACAGAGATTTGTGTTACACATTTATATTCTTTATGAAATTTCCTTTCCAATGAAACTAATCTATGATTTTTAGAAAAAAAGGAAAGATGAAAAAACATCAAAAATGATTATAGTCAAAAGACCCCTGAAAGCTGCAGCAGAAAAATGATTACGCAGTGTTCACGTTGAGACTCGAACCTGCAGCGCTCCATGCTAGCCGCGTACATTACCTTCGTGCCACGTAGTCGTTCAAATTGGAAAAGTGAAATATTATTCTTTTAGGAAAGGTTCTAAATAGAGAAGGTATGCCTTTATTTATATATTAAATGAAAGGAAATTTCAAGCACTTTCGAATGGCAGTTCAACGAAGCATGTGCGGTATACGGTTTGGGTACATGCTTTTTAAAGAAAATAAACAGGTCAAAAATGACAGAAATTCAAGAAATTTTGAAGAAATTTTTCTAGAACAAAAGATTGCAGGTAGGGATTATAAAAATTAGACCAGAAACAAATACTATCTTGTCTTAGAATTTGCGTGTTGATTTTGAAGCAAAAATGTGATCTTTAAGTTATTGTAAGATTTGAAAAAGAAAAAGAAAAACATTTTTTGAGTTTTACTCTTTTTCAATGTACTTTTTTTCAAAATTATAAAATATGACCCCTGTAAAAATAGTTACATTGTGTGAAAGAAATATGCGAGTACTTTCAAATGATACCAAGAATACTCCTATAGGACTGTGGTAAAGCCCCAATTTTATTTTTAGAAAAAGGTGGTTTGAAAACGGCTATACCTATCACTGCGTGGTAGAGTAAGGGTCAAGTAACAAGATTTTTTCAGGGTGATAACACTTGTAAGCATATTTTGAAGAGTATTTATTATAAGCACAATTGTAAAATCTTTAAAATTGCACCAATAAAAAGAAACTAAAAATTTTAATTAGCATAGTCGTCCATGGCCCTGCTAGTAAGTAATGTATATGTACGTACAAAACTTAGAAGAAAAAGAAAACAAAATTAATCCAAATATTGAGAGAATTTGTAATTATTTGTACTTCCTTTTGTTTCTTCACAGGCAACGATAGAATCCCTTGATTCAATCCCATCCAGTAACCTGTCTGATATAATGAAGAGACTCAACAAAATTGCATCTCAAGCCATCCCCAAGATACAAATTGATGACACCATGCTCCTATCTTGACAGAGCTCGTAACATTAGATCAGTGTTAGAGATTGTTTATCTCAAGTTGAGCATATAGCCCTAATGTAATAGCGAATTCCATTACGAAGGAAATTACTAATGTAGGATGGATTCCACTGACTACGAGGAATCGTGCCACAAATTTGACCATGCTGAGCTTAGAGTACATTCTATTAAAGTTCTATTCTTTTCTCTGGAGGTGAAAATACGAGTGAGATTTTCATGGGAATGCTAGGGAAGGGGGACACTGATATTAGTCCTGCAGAGATGTGAAATATTGAATGTAATATTTAAATATAGACATTTGTGAAACATATGCCCTATACTCCGCTATAAATATCAGAATCATTTCCCGACTCGGCATGATGCTGACAACATCATACTTGGAGAGTGAGAGTTTCATGGGATTAATGTATCTCTCAAACATTTTTATTATTCACTGTGCTAGCTAGCCCTTAGAATTCTGATGTTTTGTTTTGGTTTTGTCTGGGAAGCGGTCGTGATTATTTCTCTGCAAATGTTGTTAGTACTTTTTGTCAATGTGCAAAATTTTGAGTCGTAGCTTCTTTAATTCTTCAGAAAAACCATTTATAGGTGTGAGTACCTAAAGTTTGCTTGGGGCAGGCAAGATCATTTTGCCAAAATAAGATTTTTGTATTCTTGTAAACCTACCAGCACATAATTAGTTTTTAATTCTTTTCATGCTTTTGGTCCCTTTTCACTGAGTTTTTAACCCAAATGTATCTATTTATTTTGCTCATGTTTCTTTTAAATGGTGGAGAATCACCCCCTTCCACCCCACGTCCTGTAAACATGCAAAACCCAACTACTTTTGTCCTACCCTTTGTTTTCCATGGGGACTCAAATCTTTTGATTAAGGACTTAAGACCAAACGTGTCTGAAGGCATTTATTTCTCAAAATATGCTCATAAAATTATCTTGTATTGGTTAGAAATAGTTAAAGGGACCCTCACTTAAAAAGTGAAGGGGTGATGCAAATAAAATTGTCGTATTTAGGATCCCACTGATAATCTTTCATTTGAATATTCAAATGAACCTGTAGTCATTCGGCATGATTATATTTGAGAACCAAGCTGGGTGCTCAGCTCAAAAAGACAGAGTGCACGTTAGAGATGCAGTGGTTAAGGAGTCATGCTCGTATTCAAAAGGCACAGGGTTTGATTCTGGTAATGAGTGCTGCATTGTGTCCTTGAGCAAGACAATTTACTCTACTTGCTTCAGTCCGCTCAGCTGTAAAATGAGTAACAGCACTGCTAGGGAGTTAATCTGCGATGGACTGGCGTCCTGTCCAGTGTAAGTCATGTACTTTCATCTGCTTTCGCCATGGAAACTGGGGATAAGCACTGGCCCTTATTAACCTATAATGGCTCAGATGGATTTATATTTAGCTATTAGCAAGACAAATTTCTGCTCTTCAAAATTCACTTAAAATAGCATGGAAAAAACATCATTGTGTGTTAATTCTCTTTTAATATAAATATTCTTAGGAATACAGTGAGGACTTCAGAATTAGGCCGTATGTTTCTTTTCCAAGCGTATCTTAAGGCTTGTTTTTTGCAATTCTCAAATTATGATCACAAAATACTCCTGTATTGATAAGAAATACTTAAAGGACCTCTCAGTCAAAAAGTGAAGGGGTGTTGTTCTGGTGTCCGCAAAATATTTAAATATGATTGTCGTATTAAGGACATCACGGATAATCTTTCAAATGAGTATTCAAATTAACTGTAGTCGTTCGGCATGATTATGTTTTAGAACCAAGCTGAGTGCTCAGTGTATGTTCGGCTTGAAAGGTCTGGGGAGACTTCTGTTCTTCAAAATTTACTTAAAATATCAGGGGGAAAATGCCATCTTTTTTTTTGTCTTGAGTTCTGCTTGTGATATCAGTAGTTTTTGTGTAAAGTGTGAATCTTGTGATAAGATATTGCATAAATCTTTATCAATGCACACTATAGTGATGCTACTTCCAGGGCAGCTCATGATCGGCTTGTCAGTATTAATGTAAATATTTCAACCAATCAGAAACGTTGAATTGTATTGTATTTTAATCCTTTTGCTACTTTCACATTGTGGGGATTGTTGTGGGTTTGGCGTTTTTGCACAAAATAAGTACAATGATTTTGACCTTCTGTTCTGTTCACCAGATATGAAGGAGTGCAGTTTGACGAGCAAATGTAAAGAACGATTAAAAGAAATGAATGTAATTGTTACATGGCAAGGAAGTATTGTATTTCATGATTTTAATGAAAAAATATATATCTAAAATCCAGAAACGGTTTTTATTGTACTTCGGTAATATTTTTATTTCATTTTTTTGGTCTGATATGCTCTTATCCTTTCAACTTTCACTCACACATGCACTTGTATTTACTTCTGCGGGATAAGGGCCCCTTATTTGCTTGTCAGATTTGATTTACTTCTGTGCCACAATAAATTTACTTTTGGGGAATAAGAACCCCTAAAATTTGCTTGTCAGATTGTATTTACCTGTGTGTCACATTGTATTCACTTCTGCAGAATAAGGACCCCTTATTTGCTTGTCACATTGTATTTACTTCTGCAGAATAAGGATCCCTTATTTGCTTGTAACATTGTATTTTGCGCAATAATGACCCCTCATTTGCTTGTCATGTTACTTTGCAGAATAAGCATCCCTTAGTTGCTTGTCACATTGTATTTCTGCAGAATAAGGACCCTTATTTGCTTGTCACATTGTATTTACTTCTGCAGAATAAGGATCCCTTATTTGCTTGTCACATTTTATTTGTGTGGAATAAGGACCCCTTATTTGCTTGTCACATTTTATTTGTGTGGAATAAGGACCCCTTATTTGCTTGTCAAATTGTATTTGTGTGGAATAAGGACCCCTTATTTGCTTGTCACATTGTATTTACTTCTGCAGAATAAGGGCCCTTTATTTGCTTGTCACATTGTATTTACTTCTGCAGAATAAGGACCCCTTATTTGCTTGTCACGTATTTACTTCTGCGGAATAAGGACCCCTTAGCTGCTTTTCCAGATAAAATTATCTTCTTCCTTCATCATGCTTCCCTCTTCAACCATATTTAGTCCTCCTTCCCCCCCTTCTCTCTACATTATTTTTTCACCCATACACCTCTCTTGATTCCAGCTTTCTGGCTTTTAGTTCTCGTGTTTCTCTTAATCTCCCCCTGTTTACTCTCCTTCCTACCTCTGAAATAATCTAACCTCCCAGGCACAATTTGACCCTTTTGTTGTGGTGCCGTTTAACTCTCATCAAACAAACACGTTACTTCTGCAAAATATGGATCCCTTAGTTGCTTGTCACATTGTATTTGCATGGAATAAGGACCCCTTTATTTGCTTGTCACATTGTATTTGTGTGGAATAAGGACCCCTTATTTGCTTGTCACATTGTATTTACTTCTGTGGAATAAGCACCCCTTATTTGCTTGTCACATTGTATTTACTTCTGTGGAATAAGCACCCCTTATTTGCTTGTCACATTGTATTCACTTCTGTGGAATAAGGACCCCTGATTTGCTTGTCACATTGTATTTACTTCTGTGGAATAAGCACCCCTTATTTGCTTGTCACATTGTATTTGTGTGGAATAAGGACCCCTTATTTGCTTGTCACATTGTATTTCTGTGGAAGAAGGACCCCTTATTTGTTTGTCACATTGTATTTCTGTGGAATAAGGACCCCTTATTTGCTTGTCACATTGTATTCACTTCTGCAGAATAAGGACCCGTATTTGCTTGTCATATTGTATTTACTTCTGCAGAATAAGAGCCCCTTATTTGCTTGTCATGTATTTACTTTTGCAGATTATTTGCTTGTCACATTGTATTTACTTCTGCAGAATAAGGACCCCTTATTTGCTTGTCACATTTGTATTTGTATTTCACTTTTAGGCATATGCCTGGGAAAGCACCATAAGTCACAATAACTTGTTTTCAGTGTGGAACCAATGAATTTGCCAGGATGGAAAGTGGATGAACACCAGGTAAACACCCTTTTCGAGAAGTGTTCAAAAAACCAGGCAGGGGTTGAAACTCCTACCATTGGGACTGATGCCTTTACATCCCCTTCAAAGGACGGCGAGGCCACCCAACCATTGGCCACTTTTCACTAAGGTCGGTGTGATGCAGAAGACAAATCTCTGCGCTTGATGTCAGCGTATATCGATCTGCATATCTGTGGAAAATTCACTGGTTAAATTGCTGTTGGACTTTACCTGGACCTCAAGAATCTTAGTCGACTGAGCTACCTGCCTCCCATTATTTGGTACATTGAATATTCTGATTCATGATCAATACAATTCAATTAACTAATGGTCATGATCTAAATCTTTCCGATTTCAAGATAATCAATTTCCCAATTTTTGTAGATCTTTGTATAAAATTCTCCTAATTTCCTGAATTTTGGTCCTAAATATGGTGGTCTAAAATTGCTGTGGCTTTAAATTTAACAAACAGACAAAAGGAACAGAAAAGTGTCATCAGTAATTTTCAGACCAAATAAAACTTCATTAATTTTTCGGGGGGTGGGGTGAATATTGTCCCTAAAGCTATACTGCTGTCGTACATGCTTTCAAAATTAGTGAATCAGAAAGTGCTGCTAAAATAATATGCCTTATCATATTTGAACATCTTCCACCACTCCTGGGCAGAGTGGTGTTTTGAAAGCCTTTGCATGATGTGCAGTTTTGCAACTAGGGAGAGTTAGCACTTTGCAATTTTATTAGGAAGATTAAATATTGCAGCTAAGTGACAGTGGCAAAAGGTGAGGATCCAGCGCCTTCCATTAACTGGAACATGTGGCTAAGGGACGGAAACTGACAGAAAAGTCTGGTTCTCCAGGTTGAAGGTTGATCGCAGGGCCAACATCCCAGCATCATAAAACAAACCTTGATTACAGAAAACAAATGTAAATCCACCTAACCTGGGAGATGCTGTGGTACCTCGGATTAGAAAAAGTATGACGCTTCAGGGTGAAAGCCGAAAGGAAGCTCAGGAGCTGAAAAGACCACTACTTGATCCAAAATCTCGACTTAGACTAGGCAACTGGAATGTGAGGACCCTGTATGAGGCAGGAAAAGTTGCACAAGTAGTGAGAGAGATGAGAAACACCAGTATTGACATGGGGATAAGTGAAATTTAATGGACTGGATCAGGGAAGATAAAACTCTGCACTGATGAAATTATCATCTACTCTGGTAGAAATGATAGCATACTTCGCCTAGGGGTAGCTATCATAATGACCAGTGAAGCTGCAAAATCTATGATAGATTGGACGCCAGTGAACGAGAGACTAGTAGCCAGATTCTACTCAAAAGTATGTACAACTGACCATAATACATGTCTATGCTCCCACTGAAGATGCAAAGGACCTCCTGAAAGACACATTCTATGATTACTTTTAAAGTGAAATTGACAGAGTCCACAAACATGACATGCTGATCATATCAGGGGACATGAATGCAAAAGTAGGCTGTGATAACCTTGATTACGAGAGAGCAATGGGGAAACATGGAGCAGAAACCCTAAACAACTATGGCACAAGACTGCGAACTCCTCGACATAAATGAACTCGTCATTACGGGCACACTTTTTTCACACAAAGAAATACACAAACTAACGTGGGTATCTCCCCATGAATTAACATCAAACCAAATCGATCACACATTAGTCAACAGAAGGTTCAAAAGCTCAGTAAGAAATACAAGAGTCCTGAGATCTGCAGACATAGCAAGTGACCACCATTTAGTCAGAACTGCAATACAAATAAAGTTAAAGAAAGCTCCACTTCAGGAAGTGAACAGAAGGAAAAGGTATGATACAAACAAACTCAAGTCTGTAGAAGTTAAGAACCAATTCAGCATAAAGTTGAAAAACAGATATCAGACACTGCAGGATGAATACACCCCTGAATGTGAAGAAACAGATGATGGAATCGATAAGGCTGAAGAAATAATGGAAAAATCATTTACAGAGACAGCAGTAGAAGTAATAGGTTACCAGAAAAAGAAAAGCAAACCATGGTTTGGACCGGAAGCATGGACACTGGTTGAACAAAGATAATATATAAAATAGAAGGCACCAGATCGGAAAGGGTGAAAGACAAATTGAAGAATGACTACAAACAGAAGGATAGAGAGGTTAAAAAAGAAATGAGAGCTGATAAAAGAAGATGGATATATGAGATAGCTAAGCAGGCAGAAGATGCAGCAAGATCGCATCAAATGAAGGCACTGTACACACTAGTGGAAACCTTGAGCAATGCAAAACCTAAACGGGAGTATGCAGTGAAAGACAAAGATGGAAACGTAATAATTGGAAGAGAGGAAACCCTAAAGAGATGGAGCGAGCACTCTTAAGAGGTGCTCAACAGGGAGAAACCAGACAACATTGTCATGGAACAAGAGGAAGCAGAAATTACAGAGAAGGACATAAACCCACCAAGGCTGACAGGAAAAAAAGATGCCATCAAGCGACTCAAGAATGGCAAAGCACCAGGAATCGATTGTATCACAGAGTTACTCAAAGCAGACACTGATTTCACAACCATAAAACTGAAGAGTTACTAGACAAAGTATGGTTACACAAAAAATCCCAAGTAAATGGAAAAGAGGACTAATCATCAAGCTTCCAATGAAAGGTTATCTAAAGGAATGCAAAAATTGAGAGGCATAACAGTTATTAGGAAGAATCATCATCGACCGGATAAGTGAAGGAACAGATAACAAACTGAGAAAGGAACAAGCAGGGTCCAAAAAAGGTAAAGGAACTACTGAACAAATTTTCATACTGAGAAAATCATTGAACAGGTCAACGAATGGCGAGCCCCACTGTACGTACACTTCATAGACTTTGAAAAGGCATTTGACTCAGTTCATAGAGAATCCATATGGTTAAATAATGAAGCACTACGGAATACCCAATAAATTGGTCTGCATCGTGACAGCCATGTACGACAGTTTCAACTGTGCTGTAATTTATTGAAATGACAATAACTGGTTCCCAGTTACCACTGGTGTGAAACAAGGCTGCTCAATGTCAGGTTTCCTCTTCCTACTTGTCATAGACTGGGTGATGAGGAGAGCAATGCAGAATGGTGATGCAGGAATCCGATGAAAGTTCACATCCAAACTTGATGACCTGGACTTTGCAGACGACATTGCTCTCCTGTCCTCTACCAAACGGCATATGCAAAGAAAGACCATTAGGCTAGCAGAAGAGGCTAAAAGAACCGAAATAAAATTTAACACACAGAAGATCAAGATCATGAAATTCAATACAAGAAGCAAAACAACATTACAATAAATGGAGACATTGTCGACAACGTAGAAAACTTCATCTACCTGGGTGCTACAGTAGGCAAAGAGAGAGGAGGATCGAGTGATATGCACAATAGATTACAGAAAGCAAGGAGCACATTCCTGAGACTCAAAAAAGTATGGAGCTCAAGCAGTATTAGCAATAATACAAAGATTAAGCTGTACAAAACCCAAGTAAAGCCTGTTCTCCTGGACAGAAGGGAAACCTGGAAAATGAATAAAGGTGACGAAAAACGTATTGACATTTTCCAACACAAATGCGTACGAAGAATCTTTAACATTAGTTGGCAGCAGAAAATTTCAAATAAGGAAGTACTACAAAGGGCTGATATCCAACTCCTCGGCGATGATGTCAGACAAAGGAAATGGAAATTCATTGGTCACATATTTGGGCACGAACAAAACGACGACTGTGTGGCAGTTCTAACATGGGCACCTGATGGAAAACGTAAAAGAGGGAGACACAAAACGACTTGGAGGAGAACCGTTGAAAAGAAAAGAAACAAGGCAGGGTGGAAAACATGGAACGAAACCAAGATTGTTGCAGCCTGCAGGACTGAGTGGAAACATTGTGTATAGGCCTTATGTGCCACTTGGTTCGAAGCAGCTAGGTAAGGTAAATATTGAGCGAAGTTTTTCGTCGCTCAAAAGGATCAAAACACGCTTCCAATTTGCAAGAGCGACTGCAATTCCTTCTTACATGTCTTATGAATGTAGAAAGACAAATTTTACTCTCTATAGACGCTCACCGCGTTATTAATATCTTTGGAAAAGGATCTGCTGAATTGTCTAAAGCTCAGCAATTTTTTTGACAATGAACCTTTTTGTACCCAATATTTTATTTATTTTTTTCATTTTTGAAATCCTTACCATATGATTGTCATGTTCCAAATGGGAACTCAAAAGGACCTGGCTCCAAACAGAAAGTACATATCACAATAGTTTATTAGATGGTGTACCATACCAAAGCTCGGTGCTTAAAAAATGCTAAGAAACAATGCGTGAAATATATGCTGTATATTCTTCTGATGAAATTCACAGACTTTATGAAATAACAACAAAACATGAATCACACAATCCTACGCCAAAAACTTTAAAAAATGACACATCAAATTTGTTACGAGACTCATTACCCGTAACGTCTTTATGTCTGCTACAGTTCTACTACAATTGTCGACCAATTTCAAAGAGCAATTCAGCAAGAGCTTTTACAAATTTTGTATATAATGCACACCTTCAGACTGTGTGACACATATCTCACAGACAGTAACCCCCAAAAAAAAAAAAAAAAAAAAATGATGATAATAATAATAATAATAATGATGATGATGATGATGATGATGATGATGATGATGATGATGATGATGATGATGATGATGATGATGATGATGATGATGATGATGATGATGATGATGATGATGATGATGATGATGATGATGATGATGATGATGATGATGATGATGATGATGATGATGATGATGATGATGATGATGATGATGATGATGATGATGATGATGATGATGATGATGACGACGACGACGATGATGAATAAATAAATCTGATGATGAATAAATAAATTACGCCAGTGCCTAATTCCCTTCATGTCCCGTTGCTTTCTGGAACTTCGCTGCTTGAAAAAATACCGAGCGATTTGGCTTCAATTTTAAGGCAGAGTCTTATCTCTAAAATGCGTAATTTCTTAGAGCTTCCGGGAGCTTTCCCCCCAGGACCTCACCGGGCTTCGTCCCTGAACCCCTTTGGTGGGCCGCGATCCAACGCTCCAAGGCTTTACGCTATGCGCAAAGCAATGTCGCCTTACGGCGACATACTTTTGGTTACCCCCATCAAAAATACCTCTCGCCGCTCATGGTTGGCCCCACCTAAACAAAAATCTTGGCTACGCCAGTGTGTACAACCAATTTTCTTCTCAGATCAATCTTAGATCGAAGTCGCACTGTCGAAACTGTCGACATACAGTGACTAATTATATGCCACAATCAGTGAGTGACCTTGATTAAATTCAATAGATGCTATATAGTACTTACATTTAGCGTTCTTCCCTATAGACAGCATGATGGGGCGCTGGTTTAGTCCTGGTTACCCCAGATAAAACAGCCCCACGCCACCACTGCTTTCCACTGAACATCAAAATCATGAAATACAATGAGGCTGTAAGATTGAGATAATGTGTGACAATGGTTGATTTCATGATCTTATTCTTTAAATGTTACATTGTTGGACCATGGGAGCCAATATTTGAACTGTTTTTTCCCCTTTTTTTTCATGATGCAATCTTGACTGGTTGTGATCAGAAGGCGACAGACTCAAAAGCGTATTGGAAGGAAGGGGAGGGGGGGGGGTAGAGAGGCTGTAGCTGGTACCACCATTTTCTGAGGTTGCCTTTTCCACCTTAAGCTTTTCCTACCTATAAGGGTGTTTCAGCAGACGTCATGAGATCACATGACTTTGTTTACATCGCCATTTTGTCTGTTAAAAAAAAAAAAAAAAACTGTCGTCTGCTGTATACTTTATTAGACTTAGTACGTTTGCATGTTGTTAAATAAAAAAAAAATTGTAAGATGATTATGCCGGAATTTTGCTGTGCCGTTGGTTGCACTAATAGATGTGTGCGGCGGAATAAAAATACCTTTTTCTCGATTTCCATTTGATCGTGATTGACGTTCGAAGTGGGTTTCTGCTGTACGACGCGACGGTTTTTAACCTACGGTTCACATTAGGATTTTCAGCGAGTACTTTATATCAGGTATGTATGTTTGTCTGAATATAACAATAAGATGGCGTATTGGCGTTAACATTAAAATTACTCTTTGTATACCCGATGAATATATAAAACTTAAGGAATATATGAAGTAAAATCGGCCTACTTAGTAAAAGTCGCTGAACTGGTACTGGTAGGTTAGCATGTAGTATCTTTGTTGTACGTGTGATGTGACTGGGCCGTGCCAGTGAAGACGCATGAAACGCAACGACGCCGCCTCCTGCAAAATGGCTTCTAAGTAAGTTAGAGTCACGAAATCCCTCTAGCATTACCATTTTATTAAATCTTTTGAAGTCTCTCTTGTGCTGAGTTCACCCTTAATTAGTGGTCCGAGAATCATTTTTGGACGGACATATGTGTTTGTGGTGGGAGGATCATATACAGTTCTCTAACCTTTGAATTGCAACCGTGTGTTTTGCTGTCAATGTCTAAAAAGTTAGTGTTCTAGGGATTATTATTATTATTAGGCCTATTATTATTATTATTATTAATATTATTATTATTATCATCATTATTATCATTGAGGCCTATTATTATTATTATCATCATCATCATCATTATCATCATCACCATCATCATTATCATTATCATTATTATTATTATTAGTAGTAGTAGTAGTAGTAATATAATGCTAACAGAAATAAGAAAATATATAAAAAGCAATATAAAAGGATAAAATCTTTATGACATTATTATTATTATTATTATTATTATTATTATTATTATTATTATTATTATTATTATTATTATTATTATTATTATTATTATTATTATTATTATTATTATTATTATTATTATTATTATTATTAATTAATGATAATAATGATAATAATAATATATAATATTATTATTATTAATATTATTATTATTATTTAAACAAATTATTATTAACTTAATATAGCACTAATTGAAATAAAAATTAAAAAATGCAATGTAAAAGGATAAAATCTTTATGACATTGTGTCTGAAAAAGTAAACGGCCCTCCCCATCCCATCTCCCCCCTTTTCCCCTCCCCACCCCTCCCCCTTCCACCTTCCCGGTCACGCTTCTGGTATCGTCATATTAATATATTTCATGAGCACACCAGTTGGCCCCTAAAATCAGTGAAATTTACTTCAAGTTATAAAACCTTACCTTCCATGCTATAAATATGCAATCTGGTCCATGACCTGATTCTAACGCTTATAGCATGGAAAGTAAGTATAACTCTCGTAAATATCCCCGCTATGCTTAGCGGGGTAAATGTGCCCAAGACATTTGCACTGTAGGTGGTTGATAGGGGAAGTCTAACAAAAGTTTATTTTCAATTTTACTTAAAAACATGCAACAACAAAACATTTCCCATCACATCAATTTAAAATTGGCTGTTTCACAGCTCTTTGAAGTTTTCAGCTGATTATATGCAAATTTAATTTTGTGATTTATGATGTATGGCTGAGCAGCCCCTTCAGTGGGGTAGCTAGACTTTTTTGCAGGGGCCAAATAAAAACATTCCAAGCTACCCCCCCCCCTCCCTCTCCCCCACTCCCACCCCACCCCTTGTTACCAGGAATAAGTTTGAGGAAAAACCTTGTTGAATAATTTGAGCAAAACCGTCAAAAATATTTAGAAAGTCAGATATTTTGAAAAAAAAGTTTAATATTTTGAGAAGAAAATCGGATATTTTGAGGAAAAAGAAACTTCTTAGATTTTAGAAAAAAGCCTTCGGAAATTTTGAGGAAAAAGTCAGATATTTTGAAGAAATTTGCTAACTCTAAATAGACTGCCGACTTTTTAGAAGCTTCCTGCATTAGCCCTTCCCCGCCCCCACCTCCTTCCCACACACACACACACCCCCACACCCACACCCACACACCTTTAACCTACACCCACTGAGACGCTTCTTCATTTTTATATACTTGCAAGTTTTTTTTGTTGTTTTTTCAAATGCGCTGTCACCAAGGAAATCATAGTTCCTTGCTGTCCCTTTTAAGAAAGAGATTTGCTGATTTTGCTGATTGGGACAAGGTTACGTTTTTGTTTTTTTGCAAAGAGTTTTTCAATCATATTCAGTGACTGGAATTTCGGAAATGATATAAAGAACTTACAGTTGTCTACCTTTGCATCTATCACAAGTTTTGCACGTATTGAAAATCTCCAAACTTTGCCAAAAACTATGACATATCCCATTGGTAACACCCCCATTCCTGACACTTTCGTCTTAATATTTATTGTTATCTAAAGAAATGTTGGCAAACCTCTTGGAACCAAGAGATTTTCAATCCCCCCCCCCCTCCCACTTCTCCCACCCCACCCCTATGATGAAGGTCTGACAAGACTATTTTCTCATTCCATATTTGTGCATATTTGGAATATTCTGGATAGGCCCATATATGTAAAGCATTGTAATATTTTGTGTTTTGATGTGTTGAGCTGACTTTAGGCACCGGCCGGGCTGTAATTATCTAATGAAATTCACTACTATGAAGAAAATAAGGATTTGACAAAGGACTGAGATTATGTTTCCTTTTACATTGGGACATCAAATCATGTTACAACTGTCTGACTGTCCAATAGCTGATGTAAGTTCCCAATATCTGGTACTTTTATCATTTTCGATAATACTTTCAAATAGGGCCTTTTACCAGCCTGAGTGTGCGAACCACCCCGCATTTCAACAGTGAGTGATTTGAAGCCCTGGCATGGGCAATGTACCAACTAAATTTTAAGCCAAAGATTTTAATGATAATACCTCCCTAGACCAAGCTTAAAGGAGTGACGCATATATCATGAAGGGGGAAACGTTTGATTTAACATAATATAACATAACAAGATGACGGGCTGATAAAGGTGAATCACCTTATAAAAAAAGCCCAAACTAATACCACCACCACAAAAAAATATAAAAATCAAAGACGCCCAGAGTTAGTAAAGAACTTATCAATATTGACTTTCAAATTGTGAACAGAATTGAAGCTAACTACCCACTGAGGCAAACTATTCCACTCATTAACAACTTTTTGCAATAGCTAAAACGCCGAATATCTATCCGTGAGGACTCTTTGGTCAACTTCAAACTGTTGCTAGGTGTCATATGAGGATTAGCTGAAACATGCAAGAAATTACAGGAAGTCAAAGCATCACTACCAGATAGGAATTTAAAAACCTGAATCATATCGCCACGTACTCTTCTCAACTCAAGCGTGGTCAAACCAAGAATTCGCAACCTAGATTTATAAGAGAAATTTCTTACTTCGGGAATAAGTCTAGTGGCTCTGCGCCGAACCTGCTCCAAAATGAACTTATCCTTTTCATAAAAGGGACTCCAAGCCTGAATAGCATACTCAAGGTGAGGCCTAAATAACTGCTTATACAAAATAAGGACAACCTCTCTACCAAGAACACAAAAATGTCTTTTAATCAAAGCAAGCATCCTATTTTCACTTGCAGCTACTAAAGCACACTGTTTAGGGGCTTCAGATTGCTAGTAATGAAAACACTTAGATCCCTTTCTTGATCAAACAACCAAGATTTGAACCATTCATGCAGTAATCAAAAGCCAGATTGCTCTGACCAAAATGAACAACTTTGCATTTATCAACATTGAATGATATCTGCCACGTTTGGGAACAAGAAACTAACTTATCCAGAGTTTGCAACAGTGAAGAATCCCTAGCATCATCAACAATCCTGTAGGGCCTACAGCTTAGTGTCATCAGCAAATTTACAAATCCTGGAGCCAGGGGAAACATCAATATCATTAATGAAGATTAAGAAAAGAAGTGGATCCAATACAGAACCCCGAGAAACGCCATTTGTAACCTTCTTACATTAAGATACTTTACCATTTGCGCTTACTATGTCTGTTGTGTAAATTGGGTGCCTTCAAACCTCCGATTCATATGGTTGACGAGCTTTTGCATGTTGTAATGCTTGAGTTTTCTGAATACCAGAGTAACTTGGCAGGTGGAGTTGGTATTTGGCATCCCTTTCTTAACAGGTAAGGTTATATAGAGATGTCCATGGCCGTTTGTTGAAACAGTTTTAAAGCACTGATCATTATAAACCCCAAGAAATTAAACGTTTACCGTAACCTGATGTCGAATAACAACCGGCCGTGTACATCTCTATATAAACTTACCTGTTGAGAAAGAGATGCCAAATCATATGCAATAACTTAGGGATTAGACACAAGACAAAGAACAAAAAATGTATTTTGTTAATTTGAAGATGCATATAATTCGTCTGTTACATATATGTATTATTATTTGCTAGAAATAAATTATGTCATTATCATTCAATACATCAGTTTGCAAGGCTATGATTACAGTAAATTACTTGTGTACTACCCCTCCTTAGATGATTAAAGCAGAAAATTGAGTGATTGAAACTCAGAACTATAGTAGATTAGCAAACTTTCGCCTCTATTTTTCTTCATCTTCAAGTTCAAGACAGTATGATACTCTGCTTCTGCTTCTCAAGAATGGTTTGACAGCTCAATCACTTTACGATTTCCAGGGAAGATGTTCTGGCTTTACTTTTTGATTTTGGTTGTAGTTGTCGCTGCAGGGCTTTACTGCTTATCAAGGTACTGTACTGTACACACTAATGTTAGTTAGTACTCCCCGTAGTACCGTTGGACCGATTGAGGAGGAAATGTTGTGGTGCACGGCGACATAACAATGCTTTTTTGACGATCTCGAACTTTAGTCAAAGGGGAAAACAAACAGTCAGTTATCATTGCAGTCAATGGGAGGAAAACCTATTTTTTGTCATTTTTCAACAAATACTGGACATAATTTATTTTTCTTCACAAATGTTGTGTATAATAGTTTCCAACATATATGAGTACCATTAATTCCCGCTGACTGGCTAAGGCGACACAAGTGTTCATAAAAAATATCCCATTAACTGTGATGATAAAGTTTCCCCTTCAACTTGGCAAAACCGTACTGAGCCTGTACACGGTTACGCCGAACCGACCACCTCAATGCCAGCCGTGTATGGTGATGGCTGGCGTCCGAGGCACAGGTGTTCCTAACGTTATGGCAACTTATGTACTTAATACTTTAAAAAAAAGGTAGGGTCGAGGTCACTTTTTAACTCGACTTTCGAACCATATATGAAAATAAGATTTTTTAACCGACTCGCGAATCCTAAAAAGTTAGAAACATTTTCTGACTCAACTCACATTTGCAGTCACAGATGTTCCTAGCGTTATGGCAACCTATATGCTTACTAGTATATATATAAAGAAAGGTAGGGCTCTTTCTAATGCGACTTTCGAACCGTATATGAAAATTCCTTTTTTTGACCACTCGCGAATCTAATTGCACTTTTTTACTCTACTCACATTTGCTACTCATTTAGTTAACAAGAAAGTCAAGTGTTACACTTTATATTAAACAAATATATCTTAAAGTTCATATATACTAACTAACAGTAAACAACAGAAAAATTTACCAGTTGGTAATTGTTCCTGAAGAATCCATTGCTCTCTTCGACTTCATATACACATTTAAAAGCTCGTGTTTGAATTGTCAATTTTCGACCAATCGGATCAAATTTCGTTTGTATTCACCATGATGTCATCGTAATCCCAGGCTCGTTCTTGTCAAAATGATACTGAAGTGTTGCTGCTTCATGGCGTCATCGCAATGTTTCTTTAGTTTGCAGCAAATTGTTGGGCGGATAGACTGTCTTGACAGTAATGGGGTAGAAAATTCATCGTTTGTACATCTAATCGGAAAAAAACTAACAAATACCGTGGCTTATAAATGAAGAAGGGAGTCTCCAGCAAATGTGAGTAGAGTAAAAATGTGCAATTAAGATTCGCGAGTGGTCAAAAAAAGGAATTTTCATAAACGGTTCGAAAGTCGCGTTAGAAAGGGTCCTACCTTTCTTTATATATATATATATATATATATACTAGTAAGCATATAGGTTGCCATAACGCTAGGAACACCTGTAGATAGGCCTAGGCCTACTCCCATCTTCATTTATAAGCCACAGTATTTGTTCTTTTCTTCTGATAAAATGTACAAACAATGGATTTTCTACCGACATTTACAGTCATGACAGTGTAAAAGCCCAAAAATTTATATATAGGGCCTATATGTATTCAGTATATAGGTTGCCATATTACGCCAGGAACACCTGTGGTCCGGGGGTACTACTAAATCCTATACCCTCATGAGGTGTACCTCCGCTTTCCGTTTAGTATACACTGCAAGCGCCGACGGTTGCACATCACACGCCTCGCCAGAACAAGGGCAACCTAATATGATATCATTATTTGCTTGGCCTGGCACAGCTACGATCTAATTACATTGCTAACGCGCATGAGTGTAATATGATGCCTCTATCTGATGCACGTTGGGCATATTATTAATGCCCCTATGATAGCATGCTGAAAGGAAAGGGCTTGCACACTTAATGCTCCTGTACTGTTTTAAGAGAGGTGTTAGACAATCTCAGTTTTAAGATCTTTATAAAAACAAAACCATTATACCTTTTTTTGCCCACAATGATTAAAATCGATGTTTGAAACCCATCTATGTCTTTAAAAACTGTTTTTAAGGTGATTTTAGTCACTTTTATCGAAGTATTTTGGACTAGTTTTCCTTCCTTAATTGAAAATCGTCAGTTGAGCTCTCCAAAGTACGGTCAAAGTTCAAAACACTGCCATCGGGGCCATAGCATTTTAACGGGGTAATATGTTTTAGATTATTTGAGGAAAAAATCAAGATAATACTTATAAAGTACAATTATATAATCTAAATATTTCTCGATGTTTTATTTTATTTTTTTCGCACACACTTTTTTTTTACCAAAACTATTTGATAAAATTATATGAACAAAAAATGTTGTCATCGAAAAATCAACTTGCACTTTAGTGGAATATTCTAAAATTCATTTGCAGACGTTGATTAATTAGTCACAAATGTGCAGTGACTAAGAAAATGGCGATGAAAATATGAATCTTGGAGTACTTTTTCCCGTCGTGGTGCTAAATAGGTAGAGATTTTGGAAAAGTGTAATATTTAGACTAATTGACATAAGAATATCCAAAATGTAAGTTATTTTTCAATCATAAATTTTCTACAATGTGTGAATTTTAGAAAACATAGGATCTGCACCTAATCTATAACAACCCTCGTACGGCAATCCTAATGTCAACCCATACAGAGAGATCAAAATGTATCATTTTTGGGCGCTAAGTAAGTTAGGCCTCCAGTATGTGCACCAGATGAGCGAAAAGACCAGTTCCAAGGAAAACGTTCACAAAAATTCCGTGTTCATAGAAAAATTACCAATGCCACCGAAAATTGGTAAAATCTATTGCTTTCCACTTATAACAAGCATCGATATTGTTTTCATTGAACTCTAAGAAATTGTAATGCTATTTGTGAGGGTGATTTTTCTAGCCATACTGCCATAACATATAATATAACAAGATTACGGGCTAAGAAGGGTTAGTTACCCCATAAAAAGCCCAAACTAGCACCAGCACCACCACAAAAAAAACACCCAGAGTTAGTAAAGAACTTATCAATGTTGAGTTTGAAATTGTGAACAGAATTGGAGCTAACTACCCACTGAGGCAAACCATTCCACTCATTAAGAACTCTTTGTGAAAGCTTAATTGCCGAATATCTATCCGTGAGAACTCATTGGTCAACTTCAAACTGTTACCATGGTGTCACATGAGGATTAGCTGAAACATACAAGAAATTACAGGAAGTCAAAGCATCACTATTAGATGTTGTCTGTTTACTCATAACTACTCAGAAACTTGGAAATTATCAAATATTTGTTTTTTGCATATAGGTTTTCTTTATAACATTAAGAACTGCAAGTATGTCTTCTGTCTAAGAGTGTAATTTTGATTTAATTTTGATATTATGTCAAGATTTTATTGTGAGTTTAAAAATTGCAGTCATGAGACTAACGTTAGTTCCACTAAAAATTTAAGTTCCAAAATGTGTGAAATGGAATATTATGAAGTGCTAATGGAGAATGATGGACTTTGTTGTTACATGCACCATTATTCTAGTCTTACCTTGGCTTAATGCATTAAGGGCAAATTGACTTACTTGGGAAAAACATGTTAAGCCCTACCTAAGAAGTCTACAAGTTATGCAAAAATATTGGTGATCAACTGAAATTTTGGCACTCTTTGGATCAAGATTGAAAGAAAATAACATAAAATGCCTTGAATATACACATTTTGTGCATGGAAAATATAATTACAAATTGTTCTGCAATCCTAAAAACTAAATATCTAAAGATATGAGACAATTTAAGAATTATGAAATAAAAAACACATTTTTCCTTGAAACTTGTCCACATACTGTAGGCCTACATGTACACTGTATCAACATGGTATTAATGCTAGTTGCTACAACAGCTTTTGATATGTAAATACTACAGCCAAATTACAGGTAATTATTGTTGTTTTTATTTAAAACTTTGCTGACAGTTTAACAATAGTGTCACAGACTCTTAGTGATTGCTGTTTTCTAAGGCCTAGCAGTAGCATGAACATTCATGCCCAAATTTAGTGCAACTCAAATTGCGATATAAAAACTTTCAGACTTTCTTCTAAAAATTCATTTATACATAGGCCCTACTCTGATTCCATCTTTAGTAATCCATTGAAGAAAAATTATGTTAGGCCATTCAGAAGACAAAGTTTTCGCTCTTTAAACAAAAAGTTTGTTCAGAAAAATGATCGCGAGCATAAACCGAAATGAAAGAGTGTTCGCAAATGATTGACACTTTTTTGGTAACAGCCCAATGAAACACGTTTGCGTTTGCACATACATGTACGTATATCTACTATGCGCTTCTTAGCTTTAAGCATGCTCGTGCGCATTCCGTAAATATAATAGCAAACTTTACGCAACTCAATATCGAATATTTTCGCTTATCGTGAATGCACCATCATGTAAGCACCTGTGAAAAGTTTTTGTACCTCTCATTTAAAGGATTAGTTCAGTGGTCAAGCATGTTCATCTTATTTGAAAGAGGACTTCAAAAGATACAAAATGGCGAAGAAAGCGTTCAAAAATCTTATTCCGTTAAGGAGATATTCAAGTTTAAATCTCTGTTTTATCCTTGTGGAAATGACTGGTGTAGTAAGTCTACTATGGAAAGTTGGCATCTTTATCCTCACATTCTTAACAATTGTTTATGTATTTTAAAAAAAGTTTATTTAATTTTTTCACTTTTAATTATTTTCCTTCAAACTTTCTTCAGGTGGTATATGATAAATACCCTTCCTAGATTCAGTTTTACTACTTTTTTGACATATCCCATGGTTTTTAAGCCACAAAATCACAGGACAAAATGTGATAGAAAACATAAAGACTGAGGAATCAGAGGCTATGACATCACAAGTAGTCTGATTTTAGTCATTACTACACAAATGATACCAAACTTTTAACTTAGATATCTCTTTAACAGAAATAAGATTTTTGAATGCTTTCTTCCTATTTTGTTTCTTTTGAAGTCCTCTTTCATATAAGATAGACTTCCTTGACCACTGAACTAATCCTTGAATTGTGTACACCCGCGTGATATGAGCTAACTTACACAATGCACGCAATTGCTATATTATATGCGGTGGACAATCAGTAATGGTGGACGGAGAAAATCTTTCGCACAACTTCTCGATAAAAATACTATATCCTGCCAAAAAAGTTCATTTATTATAAAAAAAAAGGCTCTGTATCTCAAAAAAGTTCCAAATCATCAAACAAGCTGTAAAAGGGTATAATTACGCATTATTTGCATACAGTTGCCACCAACAGCTTTGATCTTCGCACATCAAAATCCTCCGATGCATGCATCCACTCTTGACTCTAAATGCAACTTATTACATCGTGGAAGAAGCTTTATACTAAAGAAATGAAAAATGAAAAAACCTTTTTGAAAAATGTATGGACGCTAATCTAAAACTTTCATTCTCATGGCCTAAATTGCTGACATATTTTACTGATGACTGACTTCACCAAAAAATATTGTTATCAATCATCAAAAAAAACTATAATGATGTAGTGTAATTAAATTGAAATGATATTAACTTTCTTATTATTTATCAAATTTGAGACTTTATTAAAGCAAAGCACACCATGTATTTGAAGGAAATTGGAAGAAATCATAGTCGTGAGTGTGTAAGATGTTTTCTGTATGTAAGTTATCCTTGTTTATGTGCCATAGTCAGATTTTTTCATTTCCAAATTTTAGTCCTAGTTTTATTTGGGCAGGCTTGGCGTAAAATTCTGTAAATGTCAAAATTAAACTGGGAAATCTCCATTGACTTCTCTGTGCAAAGTTATCAAAATCTCAAAGTTTATTTTTGAGTTACTTTGGTTTTTCCTATATAATTTTTGAATGTTGCAGAAATTAGATTACCTTGTAATGTTCATTAACCTGGTAGGTTGATGAACTAAGCAACAATGTTCTTATAATGTAGAAAAAGCAAGGTTTTTTGACCAAATTGACTCAAATCTGTTCAACAGCATGAAAATTGTATAATGTGATCTAAACAAATGTGTGATTGACGTGAGTGTACACACAATTGAAGAGCAAGTGGAGCGTGCAGATCTGCTGGCTATTTGAAAGAATCTACCTTTGCATGTGTTGAGCATTTTTATACCTAAATGTTTTGTCTTTTCTTCAAGCTTGCGTACCAGAAAAAACACACAAGGGCAATCCACATTCATTGCAGCGTCTTTACTATAAAAACAGTCAATCATTTAAAATGCACCCACCCAATTGATTGTGCATGTTTGAAAGATGCATTTCTGTGCGTGACACTGTATTTTACTATTTTTATGTACGCGGAAACAAAATGGGTCAAAATTTTTATTTTCTTTACCAATATTTGACATATTCTCAAGCAGATTTAGTTTTTATTTCCAGGTGAGATCGTATAAAACACATTGAAGCGAATGTATGAATTTTCATTGATGTTGGTGTTTATTATGATAATGAAATTTTAGTTGCCGTAAATTTTTAGTAAAGGGCAACTTTTTTGAGCACGTGTTAAATCCCATTGACTTTTGCTTCAGCATGAGTAATTTTTTTTCAACAGGCAATTTCCTATACCTAAAATCAGCAAACTCTGTGGAGTGAAGCTGATGAAGGTATAGTTTCTGTACTAGATTTGCCCAAGCAGGCGAATACATCTACAGCCAGATTGCATGTAGTTTGTTTCTAGTGTGGAAGATGATGCACATTTCCAATACCAGGAAATACAACAACACAATGACTACCATCTGTGCAACCAAACACTCACTGTTGTCAAATCCCATCTGTACCTTGGACTACACCTTCAGGATGACTTGAGTTGGAGCACCTATATTGGTCATGCAACAATCAAGGCCAGTAGGATGTTAGGAGTTGTCCGTCGCAATTTCTATAAATGCCCTGATAAGCTGAAAGAAACTGCTTACCCCAGCTTGGTTAGACCCCATGTGGAATATGCAATCATAGTGTGGACTCTTACCAGATAAACAAGAAAAAACAAGTGGAAAGAATCCAGAGAAGTGCAGCAAAGTTCGTGAAGCACAATTACCAACCAACTGAAGGCACCATCACGACAATGTACAAGATCGTTTACGATGAAATCGATATCCCAGCAAGCCTAACCTAACACCAGTTACCCGTCATTCTCGCCACAACAACTCAAAAAGTTTTTTATTATGCATCATTCAAGACTACAGTCACACAAATTTTATTTTTTCCCCTCCTCCATTTCGAGTTGATCAGCCGACCAGAAACAGGCCTACAAGTCTTCAAAACAAGACTAGTTCAATAATTGCAGCTTAACCCCCACACAAGCTTGGCTATTTATACTCTACCAGTCCAGCCAATATCCCCACACAAGCTTGGCTATTTATACTCTACCAGTCCAGCCAATATGCGAGTTGAAGTTAAAGATCTTCCACTCTCATTTTGGATTTAATAAGGGAAATATATCTGAGTGATTTTGGCTCATATTTGTTATTCTAGGTACAGAACACATCTTTCAATAGATATTTTCTTCATAGAAAAGTCACGTTCTTTATAGCCTAACACAGTAAAGATTATTTTTATATTCAGCCTAGATAGTATTATATATTTTGTTATGAGTTCCGTAATCAAATAGAGGACTACTGGCACACATTTTCTAGACATTGGTGCACATTTTCTAGACATTGGTGCACATTTTCTAGACATTGGTGCACATTTTCTAGACATTGGTGCACATTTTCTAGACATTGGCACACATTTTCTAGACATTGGCGCACATTTTCTAGACATTGGTGCACATTTTCTAGACATTAGCGCACATTTTCTAGACATTGGCGCACATTTTCTAGACATTGGTGCACATTTTCTAGACATTAGCGCACATTTTCTAGACACTGGTGCACATTTTCTAGACATTGGTGCACATTTTCTAGACATTGGCGCACATTTTCTAGACATTAGCGCACATTTTTTAGACATTGGCTCACATTTTCTAGACATTGGCGCACATTTTCTAGACATTGGCGCACATTTTCTAGACATTGGCGCACATTTTCTAGACATTGGCGCACATTTTTTAGACATTGGCGCACATTTTCTAGACATTGGCGCACATTTTCCAGACATTGGCGCACATTTTCTAGACATTGGCGCACATTTTCTAGACATTGGCGCACATTTTCTAGACATTGGCGCACATTTTCTAGACATTGGCGCACATTTTCTAGACATTGGCGCACATTTTCTAGACATTGGCGCACATTTTCTAGACATTGGTGCACATTTTCTAGACATTGGCGCACATTTTCTAAACATTGGCATTTTCTAGACATTGGCGCACATTTTCTAGACATTGGCACACATTTTCTAGACATTGGTGCATATTTTCTAGACATTGGCGCACATTTTCTAGACATTGGCGCACATTTTCTAGACATTGGCGTACATAGTCCAGACATTGGTGCACATTTTGTTTGGGAGTCAAAACTTTCGAGCACATTGAAAAATTACATTGTTTTGTTTCTTGCAGACTCTGTGCAATTGTTCTTTCAAATTTGCTCAGCAAGATTTCAAAGAAGGACATCAGCATAGACTATGTGGGCTTCTTCTCTTTGAAGAACATATCTGCCAACTTATTGGATAGCAGTGCAGTAAGTTGACATTGTATTACCCAGATATACATAGTTTGAAATCAGTTTAAAAAAAAGTTTGAACAAATATTTGTCATTTTGCTTAAATTTGCTGTGTAGCAGATGGAAGATGGTAAAATATGTTCATAATCTCAAGGTTTTGCTTTTTAGTCAGTGATTTAGAAATAAAAGTTCTGCCAGCTGATAGTTGATCATACTGTTGAAGTGTGACAAATTTAATACAGATTCTCAGCTGAGTTCCTATCTAGGCCTAAAAGAATATGAACATGTAGTTTCCAGTGTTCAAATTAAGATGCGGGATTGCGGGACTTCCCGCAAAAAATACACACAAGCAGTACTTAATTTTAGTTTTGCATATTTATATAACTTTTCTTTCTCTTTTGCATGATACATGTATTAACTATGAACCTGTTTTTACCCATGATGGTTACTTTTCAGATTGCTGCAAGTAACATTAGAGTGAAGAAATTGCTTAGCAATAAGTTAAAGAAACCTTTGTATTGTATGTTGGAATATTTTAGCATTTCGAGTCCTCCCCCCTTTTTTCTTTAACATCCCCCAAAAAAATTACACAAGGGGGGAAAGTCCCCCGAAATTTTGAACCTTAGTGTGAACATGGTAGTTTCCACGTTATGGGCTAATCAAAGTAATAATCATTACCATATGTAATTAATGTACCACGTGGCGATATTATCGCTGTTTTGGGTACTCCGTCTTTGACTCCGCCTCCCAGGCGCAATTTCAAAAAAGTGCTGGTAGAGTAAGGATTAATCAACCCGCGACAAGTGTGCCAACTCAAAAATGTATGCAGCATGTTCAGGTGGGCCGCCCACTGGGTCACTGAAGCGGAACGAGCCCAATTCTGCTGCTCAGAGGACAGAGGACCCTTCATTAATCAGCATGTGCTTAACCCTTACTCTACCACGCGGCGATATTCTTGCCATTTTTGGTGGCCCGTCTTTGACTTTGCCTCCCAGGCTCATTTAAAAGAAAGTGCTGGTAAAGTAAGGGTTAGTCAACCTGCGACAAGTGTGCCAACTCGAAAATTTATGCAGCACGATCCCGGTGGGCCGCCCAGCGGGTCACTAAAGTGGAACAAGCCCAATTCTGCTGCTCGGAGGACAGAGGACCCTTCAATAATTAGCCTGTGCTTAACCCTTACTCTACCATGCGGTGATATTATTGCTGTTTTGGGTGCCCCATCTTTGACTCCGCCTCCCAGGTGCATTTTCAAAAAAGTGCTGGTAGAGTAAGGGTTAAAGGAGACATTAAGTTTGACATAATCCTAACTTCATATTGATGTGCACATGATGAATGGCTTTGAAGGTGATAACTGCCTTTTATTGCATAATATCAGGTTATCTGGCTAGCAATACATTTCAAAGATGAACCTTTGAAGTTGTACATTTCTAATTAATAAGTGATAGAACAAACGTTTTTTTGCATCCACAGTGTCCGTACATGTGTATCTTTAGGGACAGTCACAATATCTGGTCTTAAACTTAAAACTAAGACCCTCAAATCATAAAAGTTTGGGGATAAAATTACCCAAGAAAAACCACTCCAAATTGTGTCTGATGCACACATATGTATCATCTCTGTTCCTACTTCTAGAACATGTTTTAAACAACTACTGTACCAACAATGGTAACACTGTGCCATTTAGTACCTCTCATTAAAACTATTTACAGTGTTATCTGTGCATACAGTTTTATTTGTTTTCTTGGTTGTATACTATTTATTACACTAGTATTTGTTTTGTAAAACACATTGTCTCATGCACAGTTTTTTTTGCCTTAATTTTATACCATTCATCCAAGTAAAATGTTTTTGTCTTATCTTTAGGGCTCACTTTAAAACAGTAAGGTGTATTGCACTATATTTTACAGAATTAGTTCAGGGGTCAAAGAAGGTCCATCTTATATGAAAGAGGATTTCAAAAGATACAAAATGGTGAAGAAAGCATTCAAAAATCTTATTCTGTTAAGGAGATATCTAAGTTTAAAGTTTGGTATCACTTGTGGACAAACGGCTGAAATCAGATTAGTTGTGATGTCTCAGCCTCAGATTTCTTAGTCTTTATGTATTCTATCATATTTCATCCTGCGATTTGAAATCATTGAATATGTCAGGAAAGAATAAAAACAAAATCTTGTAATGGTGATTATAATTTACTACCTGAAAAAAGTTAAAGAGGTAAAAATAATTGAGATACTTGAAATAAAAGTCAAATAAATTTTCTTTAAAATACATTAATAATTGGTAAGAATGTAATGATGAGGGGCCAACCTTCCATAGTAGAATTTTTACACTTGTCATTTCTACACAGTTAAGACCAAACTTTAAACTTAAATATCTCCTTAACGGAATAAGATATTGAAGTAGTTTCTTCACCGTTTTACTTCTTTTAAAGTCCTCTTTCTTATAAAATAAACTTGCTTGACCCCTGAGCTAAACCTTTAAAACAGCATAAGGTATATTGCACTCTATTTTAAGAAAACAATTTGTCAAGTTTCACATTAATTTTTCATTGCAGCATATTGATCAGATCTGGATCTCATGGAAGGTGTTCAATGCAAACCAAAGGTAAACAAGCCATTTTGAACGGAAGAGTTATTTTGGTGGTTGTATTCTCTAGGATGTTCAAGGGTGTTCTCTTACCTTGTACTGTTATGAAGGATAGTTATATTTCATGAATGTTACCCAAACATACTTGTCCCATGAAAAAAAAGGATACTTGTAAAAGACTACCCTATTCAGATGCAACTTTTTTCAGCCATTAAAGATTATTGAAAGATGTATTGCAAAAAAAAAGCTTACAATCAGGTGTGTGTATTGGTGTGGGGTGGGTTGGTGGGAAGGGAGGAGCTTACACCAGTGTCTCTTTTCTTTCTCCACAATTATTTTGCTTTCACATCTTCATTTTAATTTCTTCTTTCTTCTTCTTCTTCTTCTTTTCTATTCTCTCATTACCTTTGTCCTTAGCTCGTTTGAATCATGAGGTTTGATCAAGTTTAGCAAAAACCTTCATGACAATCTCAACCTTGACGAGTACATGCCATACAACAACATGAGACTCAACGATGCAATGTGTTGAAATACACCAGGTGTCTTTAATCAGTTTTCGTCAAACATTTTTCGCACTATTTGTCGATACGGACTGAATTTAGGTTCATGCAAAATCACACCAAAGAAATGTTGAGGGTTCCCTCTCCATCCCCTACCCCTCTCCCCTTCCCACATGTGACAATTTGTTGGGAAAATTGTGTATATTTATTTTGTTATGAGGATAGGTATCCTGCAGTTCTTCACATTGGTGACATCACAGTCCGAGCTGACGTGTCAAAATGGGAGAACTCAAACAGACAGAGAACAGCCGACAAACCATCCAGTGGCTCCCAGGGAAGTGCCTCAGGTCAGTTGGTTTGATGGAAATTTTTGAGTGGAAAAGAAAGATAAGAAAAGCATTTATTTCCCTGCCGTGAGGAATTGATGAAATTTCCAGAATCAGAATATTGCATAAGTTTAAAAATCTATGGGCAGGTATAGCATCAACGTAAGGTTCTTTGGAAAGAAAATCTGCAATGAAGATAGCAAACATTTTCATCCAAATTTGTTAAAAATTGACCATTTTACAGCACTTTGAATTTAAAGGTCTTATTAAAATAAATTATACAAATCTTATTAAAATTTTGTGACACACAGCAAGAAAACCTATGAATTTTCTTATTGTTTTTCAAATGTCCACCAACTTTATTTGAATGGGAGCAGTTGAATATTGAGGAAGACTTTTTGAATCTCCATTAACTTAGCGGGGAAAACAGTCTGATGATTTTCAGTGACTAAAATTTAGGACAACAAATTTTGAACTGTTGTTTATTTCATGCATCACAACTTTGAAGAATTCTTCCAACTTTCATTTGCTGTACTCAGTAGCTACAGATGCTATTGATGTAATTAAGAAATTATTTTGTTCAGAATTAACCCTCACTCTACCAGGGCTTTGAAAAATGCGAGCCTAATTTTTGTAACTTTTTTTTTATATGCATGTTCCTTTCATTTTTTTTCATTGCAAGTTTGGTTGAATTGGAAGCAAAGATTTTTTTTCTTTAATTAATGAAAGCCAAATTAGGAAAAATTGGACAAAAATATGCAAATTAAGCAATTTTTGGCAAAATTGGTCAATATTTGCACAAGCATAACTTCTTGTCAATATTGAAAACAGAGATTTGTGTTACATATTTAGATTCTTTATCAAATTTTCTTTCCAATGATACTAATCTACAATTTTTAGAAAGAAGGGAAAGATGAAAAAACACCAAAAATGATTTAAGTCAAATGACCCCTGAAATCTGCAGCAGAATTTTTTAATGCAGTAGTTTTGTTGAGACTCGAACCTGGTGCGCTCATGTGCTGGTCGCGTGAATATCCACTACCCACTACTATGTAGTCATTGAAAACACTGTGGTGATAATGAATTATAGAAAAGAATCCAAATAGAGTAGGGTATGCCTTTATGTATATATCAAATGAAAGGAAATTGCAAGTAGATACAGCAATTCAATAAAGCATATGCAATGTACGGTTTGGTACACGATTTTTGAAAAAAAAGGTTCAAAAATGGCAGAAATTCATGAAATTTTGAAGAAATTTCTCCAGAACAAAAGATTGCAAGTAGCGATTATAAAAATTAGACCAGAAAACAATAATATCATATCTTAGGACTTGCGTGCTTTGTTTTTGAAGCAAAAATATTATCTTGAAGTTATTGTCAGATTTAAAAGAAGAAGAAAAAAAAAAAAGTCAATTTTTTAGCAATTTTTAAGTTTGACCTATTTTCAAGCTATTTTTTCTCAAAATTCTGTAATATGTTCCCCGATAAAAAGTTTCATTTTGTGAATGAAAAATCAGAGTATTTTAAAATGGTATCAAGATTTTGATAAATAATTTTTTTATAAGATTTATACGATTTGATAAAGTCCCAATTTTATTTTTAGAAAAAGGTGGTTTGAAAACGGTGATAAAATCACCGCGTGGTAGAGTACGGGTTAAAGCTCTTTTGGTTCTGTATAAAAGCTCTACCTGTCCATACACCTTTAAGGGAAATTTCACCCCTTTGCAATTGCACTGTAGATTGCGAGTGATGATAATGATATGATATCTGTATCTAGAACAATATCAATAAACAGATAATCCAGAGAAAGGATTTGTAATAAAATGCTTCAATCTAATGAATTTTACAACATGACAACTTCAGGGGTATTTGAGAGGGTTAAGGATATGATTGATAATAATTTGAGCTCAGCTGGGTAGACATGATTAATCCCAATTACTGTTCATTTTTAATTTTCATATTGTATTTTTGGAACTAAAGAGAGAAAAGTCCCATTTTACTTGTCGAGGTGTATATATATGAAGATAACAAATATTGTTTCTGTATAAGAAATCTCTAAATCTTGTAAATGATTGATTTTTTTTCATTCCAGGTTTTTCAAAAAGAATTTCTGCATATGCAGTTTCTTTCCTGAAGACAATCATACAGGTATGACATCTGTTTCATTAAAAGGATTAGTTCAGTGGTCAAGCATGTTTATCTTATATGAAAGAGGACTTCAAAAGAAACAAAATGGTGCAGAAAGCATTAAAAATAAGGAGATATTCAAGTTTAACTAGTTGTGATGTCGCAGCCTCAGATTTCTTAAAGTCTATGTATTTTAAAGAAAATTTATTTAATTTTTTCACTATGTAATTTAATTTTTCTTCAAACTTTCTTTAGGTGGTATATTATAAATACCCTTCCTAGTTTCAGTTTTACTACTTTTTTAACATATCCCATGGTCTTTAAGCCACAAAATCACAGGACAAAATATGATAGAATACATAAAGACTGAGTAATCTCTGAGGCTATGACATCACAACTGTCTGATTTCAGTCATTTCTATACAATTGATACCAAACTTTAAACTGAAATATCTCCTTAACAGAATAAGATTTTGAATACTTTCTTGACTATTTTGTTTCTTTTGAAGTCCTCTTTCATACAACATAGACTTGCATGACCACTTAACTAATCCTTAAAGTCTATTTTAATCTTTGACAAAACTTGTTGGAACACTTCTTAATTTTGTACTTCATTTATAAACTTATTTTGCTTTTCCATATTCAACATTTATCCATCATAAACTAACATTTTAGCACTCTGTGGAGCACATACTCTGCCCACTTGATAATTCCAACATGCCTACAGTATCTGCTTATTGCCTAAAATGTTGTAAAGTTCCCCGTATTCCAAATACAATCTATCTCAGAAATCCTAGATTCACTAAGTTTTCAAGTTATCCCAAATCTCTTTCTCACTTTTAATCAGTATTTTCCATTTGCATTATAGACACTTTAGGGTTATCTACCTTTATTGTTTTCAGTTTTATTCAGGCTAAGCATTCATTGTATCAGTTCTTTTCAGGAAAGATTTACATTCCATCTTTTTCCATTCATGCCAAAAGCAATTGTTTTGATTTTTTTGATATCCAACCATTAGATTTAATTTTCTTTGGTGTCCAGAAAATGGATTGTTTGGAAACCCTTTTAGGGCATGAATGCATTGTTCAGCACATTCCATTGGAAAGTTTGAACTAGAAGTCTTGACAGATCTTGTCCAAAAACATCCCCACCCCTCCATTTGTGTCCTTTCCCTGTTCCAATATGCCTCAAATTTTAATCATCTCTTCCTTAAGCAGCAAACACAACACACACAATTGAATCCTAATCCAATCATCAGTTCTTACCTAAAACAAATGCAGGCGAAAACATAACCTCTGTCCAACTTTGTTGGCGGAGGTAATAATGGTAGATTTTCATGGTTATTCAATCTGTATTCTCTTATTTCTAAATCCCCCAGTGTTCCCTACCCTTCCTTTCTACCTCAACTCTTTCCCTCTCTCCCCACCCAATTCAATTATGACCATTACTAATGTTTGACTTTTTTCCAAGATTGGAACGGGGGAGGGGTGGGGAGTTCAAAATTGGAGAGGAAGCAATCAAGAGGTACAATGCTAACTAGCCTAATAACAATGAGTTGTTCCAACAGCATTGAGAATGTAGCTTTGTGATAATGGAGTAGTGGTTTGTAAGATTGATGCTTGTATGATACAGGTTATGAAAATGTCAAGCACTAGAAATGTTAGAAGCTCACTTTTGGACATTTTTGTGTGCAAAATGACAGTAAATATACTTTTATTGTGCTATCAACATACCTGTAACATATACATAAAGAAATAACTTGTACATATATAGACTTGCTGTTAAACAGATAAACATTTCCAAATTAGCCACCTCCTTTCAATTTGTCCTCCAGGACAGAGGTTGTTAATGAAAGTTGAAACTATCCAAAATATTGTATAACATGTTTTAAACTATTGAAGGAGATACAGTAGTTCGATAGTTAATGTGAACCTTTAAGACAGTTTGCCAAATAGTATCAATTATCATCTCTTATTTCCATCTTGAAAAGTATATATGGAGGCAGGTAGCTCACTTGGCTGAGCGTACCACTGAGATGCTGGAGGTCCCAGGTTAGGGTCCTAAAGCGATTTAACCAGCGATTTTTCCACAGATATGCAATACGATATACGCTGACATCAAGCGCAGAGATCTGTCTTCTGCATCACACCTTCTTCCCCACCCGACCTTTGTGAAAAGTGGACAATGGTTGTGTGGCGCTCACCGTCCTTCGAAGAGACGTAAAACCATCGGTCCCGATGGTAGGAGTTTCACCCCCTACCTGGTTCTCTGGACACTTCTGGAAACGAGCAGGGTGTTAATCCGGTGTTTATCCACTTTCCATTCTGGCAAATTCATCGGGTACACACTGAAAACAAGTCATTGTGACTCACGTGTTCGTTCCCTGGCATATGCCTAAAAGTGAAATACTAATATTTTTTCTGATTAAAACCATGTTATCTTATTCCTAGAAGGAGTTATTCAAGTTTATTCAAAGTTTAAACAGATGCCAACCTAAAACTTTCCCACACCTCCATTTCTGCCCTTCTCCTGTTCCAATTTGTCATCAATTTTGATTAATTTTTCTTTCAGCAATCACCAAAACTACACAACAAATTTCAGCAAACTCCAATCCTCAGTTAATGAGATGTGTTGATGACCAGACAATTCACCGTAAAATATCTCCACTCCTCCATTTTTGCCCTTCCACTGTACCATTGTGTCCCAAATTTTCGTCACTTGTTTTGTAAGCAGTAACAAAATCACACACCAAATTTGATTAAAATCCTATTATCATTTCTTGAGATATGTTGATGACAGACAATTCATCCTGAAACATCCCCACCCCTCCATTTCTGCCCTTACCCTGTTCCAATATGGCCCAAATTGTAATCACTTCTTCTTTCAGCAATAAGCAAACCACACACCAAATTTGATTAAAATCCGATTATCATTTCTTGAGATATGTTGATGACAGACAATTCATCCTAAAACATCCCCACCCCTCCATTTCTGCCCTAACCCTGTTCCAATATGGCCCAAATTGTAATCACTTCTTCTTTCATCAAATTTCAGTAAAGTCTTGTAAGTTCTTGAGATATCTTGATGACAAATAAACACAAACAAACGGATGTGAAAAAATCCTTCTCCGTCAAATTTCAATGTCGGAGGTACTAAAAAAGCAGCATGGTCTTACAAAACTGTTGATCCTTACTGTTATACTATTATTTTTTATTAATATATTATTCAACTTTACTCTATTATGGATATTGTATTTTATAAACATTCAAATTATTTATAAAAAAATAAGATCTACTTTTATTGATTGCACCACGAGATACTGGGCTCAACAAAGCAGTAGGTAGATTAACTGTACAGTTCCATTTCCGTTCTCAGCTGATGTCCGTGCATCTAGAAGTGGTCAATTTCATGCTGTTAAATGCTGATGGAACAGACTCCTTATTGCATATCACTATCAATGAAACAGAGGGGTTTGCACAGATCAATGACAATAGGTAAGCATTTCATTTTATAAGTGTCAAAATATATTATTAAGAGATTCTTAACTGTCTGTGGATGAGGACAGGAATAATGAGCTAAATTGTTTTAGATCTGTTAAAAACCATGAAAGTAGCAAAAGCTTTTAATATAATCATTTAAGAATTGATCATTAGACAGCATTTTTAATCATCAACATGCAAATTTCTGGCCCTAATTAGTAATCTATGATTAGGGAACCCTTGCTGTTATGGTATAAAAATCCTTTGTTTTTTGATTGTTTATTATAAATTAGAGGTGCGACCATTTATCGGTTAACGATAAACGATCGATACTATCGTTTACCGTTCTTTGTTTTTCGTCAGAAAGATGTGTTTCTTAGAGTAAATTGCCAGATTTCTGATGCCACTCGTGCTAATTGTTTACTGCTGTACTAAACAGGCCTATACTGTACTGTATGTACACACAGTGTGTGCAACAAGATACAACATAAACAACGGGCTTGATTCCATCAGACTTTTCGGCGTGTTATCGGTTAACCGATAAACGATCGATTAAGATGATTGTTTATCGTATAATGAATAAGACGAAAATGCACACCCCCATTATGAATCTATAATCTTCTCCTTTAAAGGGGTAAGGGCATAAATGGAGGGGTGGGAATGTTTTAGTGTGAATTGTGACCAAAAGGTTTTGAGTCTTCACCTTACCCCCAATCAAATTCTAGTAGGAATCATCTTCATCATCACAAGTGACAGAAATTAAGGTGGAGGTTTTGAAGAATTTGAGCTCTCCACCCATCATACATTACAAATTGAGCATATAGTGAAAAAAATTTGATCCGATGTAGCTCAAAAACTAAAAGTTGTAGTTTCAAAATTCAAAATCTGAATCTGATCAAAGTTTGAAGGCATCACTGAGTCATAATAAACATTGCTGATGTCCATAGACCATCAAAGAACTAGTGACCTTACCGCTCCATTCTCCTGGTTATGGAGATTGAGGCTTCCTTTCTTCTGGGTATGGAGATTGAAGCTTCCTTTCTCCTGGGAATGGAGATTGAGGCTTCCTTTCCTCTGGGGATAGAGATTGAGGCTTCCTTTATCCTGGGTATGGAGATTGAGGCTTCCTTTCTCCTGGGTATGGAGATTGAGGCTTCCTTCCTCCTGGGTATGGAGATTGAGGCTTCTTTTCTCCTGGGTATGGAGATTGAGGCTTTCTTTCTCCTGGGTATTGAGATTGCAGCTTTCTTTCTCCTGGGTATGGAGATTGAGGCTTCCTTCCTCCCAGGTATGGTGATTAAGGCTTCTCTAAGCAAATTCTTCCATCTCTTTCTGTCTCTTGCTACTACTGCAGCTTCCCCCCAGCTGTTCCATCCAAACTATTTCTCTCCTTTTCTGCCACTCTTCTCGATATAGTCTTAGGTTGTCCCTTCTTTCTTCTACCTTCTGCTGTCCAGGTGATGGATATTCTGGCACAGTTTTCTTCGTCCTTCCTTAATACATAATCCAACCATCTCCATCTTCTCTTAAATAATTCCTTATCTCCACTGCCTGTTCTTTCATATAGTTCTTCATTGGTAACTTTCACTGGCCACCATAATTTTAGAAATAATTCTAAGGCGTCTCCTTTGGAACACATCTAGTTTCTTCTCGTCAGCTTCCAGGTTACACATCCATAGAGGAGAATTGAGATTACATTTGATTGAGATATTTTCAGTTTAGTTTTTATCTGGTAGATGTTTAATTTCCAAATCTTGTCAAGTAGCCAAATTGTAGAAAATGATAGAAAATCATATAAATGTTTAAAAATCCCATCAAAATTGATTAGTAATTGATAATTTGACAGCTTTCAGAATTTCTTTTTAGAATTCTTTAAAGAAGTGGTGACACCTATAGCTATTTGCTTTTAAAGGTGTATGGACGTGTAAAAGCAACCTGAGCTAAATTGCTAATTGCTTTAGGATCTACTGAAAATCATCCTAGTAGCAAAAAATGTCATCAAAATCGGTTATACATTTTACAACATTAGTAAATCTCAGGCATCAATTTGCATATTTTATGAAAATTTGGTGATGGATCACAGGGCGACCTTGGTATTTTCTTTTGTAAATCTCTTCTTTTTTTTTAAATGTCTTTATTAATTCCTTGGAGTGTTACAGCAATTTCTTTGCAGCAGTCTTTGTCATGTCTGCAATATATAGACCGTTACAAAAAAAACAATTGAAAATAAGATAAATGTTTAAAATCCTATTAATCTTTATTAGAAATTGATTAATAATTAATTAATTATTCACAAAAGTATGCAAATTTGTAATGTTATTGGTTGAATTGCTATGTATTTTTATTATGGAAATATAATGGGTCTTTCTCTTTTCATTTCTCAAGACTCATCTCAGAATTGAAAGTAACGAGAACCTCTCTAAGAATAATTAAAAGTGCTGCTTTGGTGAGTATCATATTTCAACATTTTCATTTAGTGATATGTAAACACTTTTAATATGTATGAATTATATTGTTGTGTTTATTGGGTTAATATCTCCTTGCCAACAAAGTTGGTGAAGAAGGATATATCATCTTTACTATTCATCCGTTTTTCTTTCCGCACATCCATTGTTCAGTTACAGGAAACGATGGATATCAGCCCTTAGAAAGGAATTCCAACTGTTTTTGTGTTTCACTTGAAAGGAAATTTATTGAATGGTGACTCTTGCCTCAAACAAACTTAAAATAATGCATTCCTGCAATGAAAAACAATGAAAATATTTGTCTCTGGTGCCATGGCATGAAAGAAAAATCTATGGATTGGATATTTTTATTTTTCACTCTTACTTTTGTTGAAAGAAATTGTACCATTTTCTTTTTGATAGAATGATGAACATTTTTTTAGTTAATACAATGTGTATTTGAAACCTTTTTTTTTTTTCATAGGATGTAAAGGATTCATCTAACATCGTCCAGGCTTCAACATCCGTGAGCACAACCATAGAATTTGACCTACTGCAAAAACAACTGAAGGTAATAATTGATTTTATTTACTATATTAGCCAAATATGAGGGACAACAAACCTAAAAATTATCTAGAGAGTTTTTCCCTAGGCTTGCTTCTCTTCTTAAATCCCACATGTCAAGAAATTCCCCCCAAGCACCACTTGCATACTTGTACTACACAGGTCTGAACATTTTATGCACTTCAGTGCACAACTGAATGCTCTGCTCTGCACAACACAATACACTGCACTGCACAACAAAAAGCATTGCAGTGCACAACTGAATGCACTGCAGTGCACAACAGAATGCACTGCACAACAGAAAGTACTGCAGTGCACAACTGAATGCACTGCACAACAGAAAGTACTGCAGTGCACAACTGAATGCACTGCACAACAGAAAGTACTGCAGTGCACAACTGAATGCACTGCAGTGCACAACAGAATTCACTGCACAACAGGAAGCATTGCAGTGCACAACATAATGCACTGCACAACAGGAAGCATTGCAGTGCACAACTGAATGCACTGCACAACTGAATGCACTGCAGTACATGACTAAATGCACTGCAGTGCACAACTGCACTGCAGTGCACAACAATACACTGCACAACAGAAAGCATTGCAGTGAAGAACTGAATGCACTGCAGTGCACAACAGAATGCACTGCACAACAGAAAGCACTGCAGTGCACAACTGAATGCACTGCAGTGCACAACTGAATGCACTGCAGTGCACAACTGAATGCACTGCAGTGAATACACTGAAAGTTCTCAAGTGAGATCAGTGTAACACTTGGTGTTTAGAAACTTCAGTTGTTAATGAGTTCAGTTGTAAAAAAAAAAAAAAAACTCGGGCATTTTTTACCAGTGTTCCAACCATTAAGACACCCTCATGCCATCATAACAATGTTAGAAACAGCATAGGAAGAGTGTTGCCCATGTGGTTGAGTGAAGATGTGGCCATCAGGGGAAACAGCTCTGACACCCCCTCCCCCTCCCTTCTTCTCCCGACACCCCCACACACCTCATTTCAAAGATTTTCAAAGTAAATCAACTGAAAATGTCAATTATTTTAGGTTTCCATCAAGTTATTCATAGGGAAATTTTTAGATCATACTTTCGTCTAAAAGTTAGCAAGATTTGTTCGAAATTTATTATATGTTAACCGTTTATATCTTTAGTATTGTGCAAGTTTTGTTTAATTGTACTATTCCCCCCCCTCTTCCCTCCCTTTCCTACCCTTCCACTTTCACAATGTTGTATAGCCACACACCTGGATAAAAAATCCCTGATTGGTCAGTTTAGATCTTTAAAAAAATGTTGCTTTATTCCTTGTTTTTTTTTAGAAATGAAATATTACAAGCAAACAACCAATCTGCTGCCAAAAATCAAATAAGGTGATACATCAAGACTCTAACAAGCACCATAGTTATATGTTTCCTTTTTTTTCATATTTGAAATCTGTTTTATCGTTACAGGTTTGCAGTGTCCATGTAGGTAATCCTACTGTGTTGGTGCATGATGGTAAGTTGACTGAAATATGCATTGCCTTTCATGCAAAACTTCTACTACTTTTTGTTTTACTTACAGTCAAAACAGTTATACAGTACACATATCCGTCTACTTTATAATAGTGTTATACTGATGGACTGGAATGATGTAGTTGCTTATTTTCCTCAATTCTGCTTCGCTCCATGTTTATGGATTGTCTGAATTTACGAAGAATATTCTGCAAAACAAGGAGGAAGAACTATTGATATTTGTAAAGGTGGAGATCACAACGAATTAAAACTTATTACCGCAAAATTGTTTTATGTTTAACATGATTTTTTGTATTATGTGTTATCTTGGTTAGTGTAGCCTAATTGGAAAAATTGCTGCAATTGTTAACATTTGAATCACGTCCGTTCTGATGGAATCTGCATTTAGCACCAATTTGTTCTTATCACCCGCATTCGCCTCGGCCACTTCTCTCTCACCCACTCTCACCTACTTTCCGGCTCCCCTGCTTCTCTCTGCCCTACACCGATGTCTCGATTAAATATATCCTCTTAACCTGTCCCATGTTCCTGAACACCACCAGATCACACCTCTCCCCCTCCATCTCATTAGCTGGTCCTTTCCTTAAAAAAATAAACACTCAGACCCGATGTCAAAGTTAAGCAGATCGGGCCAGACATTTCCCTATCATTTTTCTATCTTTTTTCTTATTTTAAAACCACAAGCAATTGAGCTCAGGTTCCACTCGCTGATAATATTCCAGACACCAGTTACTCAAATTACACCCACATGTCCAAAGATAATTGCACACAGTAAATACAGTTCATAAAAGTTTACACAGTAGTTGTAACTAGTTCTGACAAAGGGAAGCATTGTTTTCTTTGATAACCCTAACTGACCTTTTAGTTAAACAAGGTGTTTCATTACATGCATGCCATATGAACTGTCAATCATTTAGCAAGAGGTTTATTTTAGGGAGGATAATTGGTTATATTAGTCACAATATTTAGGTTTGTGGTTCGTACTGGCTGGAACAGAATTTTAAGGAGAGCCACAGCTAATGTCCATCTCCGATCTTTTCAAGAACAATCCTACCTCGAACTTCATCACCTTTCTCCGTAACAACAATCTATTCCACCTGATCTAAACCTCCCTTTCCTTCCCTTCTCTGCCTTACCCTCCTCATTTTCCTTTTTATTACCTTAACTTTTTCCCTTATTCACCTTCTCTCCTCCCTTCCCTATATCCCTCCTCTCTCTTTCCTCTCTGTTCTAACTCAAGCACCTTAGTTTTTAAGACCCTCTTGGCACATTTGACTCTGACTGTTGCGGTGCTATTAAACATCAATAAACCAACCAGTTTCAATTCCCAATTATTTTTAAATGAGAGCATTTACACCTAAATCAGAATAGTAGTCTCTATGTTTAAAATATCTCAAACATGATCAGAAGATTATCTCATGGCTGGGAAGGATTTTAAATTTGTTAAAATCTCATTTTTAAGGTTTTATCAATTCCTTGGCCGCCCATGTTAATAACAGACCAGTTGCCACAAGGAAAAAGTAATAGTAACTTCATCATTATCATCAGAAAACAAAGCACTTCTTCTGCTTCAACAGCATTTTCCTGAGGTAAGTCATGAAAATTCATGTTGTGAAATTTATCATGAATATGCAACAAATTTGTAGTAGATAAAAAATTTGTAATTTGTGTACAATGCTTTGTAATGCTGTGATCATTTTTTAAAGGATTAGTTCAGGGGTTGAGCATGTCCATCTTATATGAAAGAGGACTTCAAAAGAAACAAATTGATGAAGAAAGCATTTAAAAATCTTATTCGGTTAAGAAGATATTCAAGTTTAAAATTTGGTATCATTTCTGTACAAATGATCGAAATCCGAATACTTGTGATGTCGCAGCCTCAGATTCCTCAAAATCCGTATGTATTTTAAAGAAAGTTTATTATTTTTTTTTCACTATTTAAATCATTTTCCCTCAAACTTTCTTCAGGTGGTATTTTATAAATACCATTGCAAGATCCAGTTTTACTACTTTTTTGACATATCCCATGGTCTTTAAGCCACAAAATCGCAGGACAAAATATGATAGAATACATAAAGACTTTGAGCAATCTTAGGCTATGACATCACAACTAGTCTGATTTCAGTCGTTTCTACCTAAATGATACCAAACTTTAAACTTGAATATCTCCTTAATGGAATAAGATTTTTGAATGCTTTTTTCACCCATTTGTTTCTTTTGAAGTCCTCTTTTATAACAGATAGACATGCTTGACCACTAAACTAATCCTTTAAGCACTTTGTAGGGGTGTGTGTAGTCATGTTTATTGTATGTATGTGTGTATGCGGGGTGGGCATCAAGGTGGGGGTCAGTGAGTTGAGGTAAGAAATAAATAATCATGGATGAATCTATTCATGGGTGAATTTATACATGATAGAATATGCAAAATTAGTTAGATAGTTTATAGCAAATCTTAAATTCTTGTGCAATGCTTTGTAATGCTGGGATCATAAATGTTTAAATACTTTGTAGGGGTGTTTCCAGTCATATTCAAGATGTGTGTAAGGGTTATCAGTGATGGGGGAGAGGGGGTAAGTTAGTTCAGAGAAATCAAGAATTTTCAAAGAGAGAAATACACCATGAGATTCAGGGTAGAAAATTCCAGAAAAGTTTAAAATCACTCCCTTGCATTCATATTTCCACATATTTTACCTTTCATCCTCAATCCTTTAACCTTTGGGACAGGTGTAATTTTCTTTAGGGGTAAGGGTATGTAATCCAGTTGACACACTGTAGGATTCATCCATGCTTTTTAAGAAGCATATTGTAAGCCATTGTTTAGTCTTTGGCTTTTTATAAATATGCCTAACAAATGGAAAATTTAACCAGTAAAAAAAAAGAACATTCTTTCTACAAATCTTTATTTCAGGAGGTGAAAATTCATATTGAAGATTTGACATTAAACCTTATTGCACAGGCAACTCACAGGTATGCCACCAAGTTTGTACATTATATTTTCTATTATTGAAAGTTGATGAAAATGATCTCTTTTATTACTTTTAATGACTAGAACGGGAAGCAGATTAGAACTTAGAACTGAAGCAGATTAGAACTGGAAACTAGATTATTCAAATGGTTAATGGAGTTGAATAGCCAATAAGAATGGAGTTTAAGATTTATGTAGAATTGGTTTGAAATTTTGATTGTTTTTTTAAAGTTATCTGAGCATATCAAAATTTCAATAATTTCATTTTATGCTAATTTTTTATGTATGACTGGTCAGACAGCTAAAAATTCTTTGAATATTGTTCCTAAATCTCAGTCGCCGAAATTCATGGGAAAGTCTTTTGGTTGAGGTAAATATTCAAAAATGATTTTGCTGCTCTACCCTTCTTATGATCAGCATTTAAAAAACAAAAGAATTTACATAAGAAAATACCAATGGAATTCAGTCAAACACTGTTAATCAGTATACAAATTTGCATATTTATGCCTTCAAATTAAAAAGGAACAAATTACGTCCCATAAAATAAAATAAAAATTATTAGCTTATCATCCTTTCGTGCATCAGTTTAAGAGAATCCCAGATTTACTTAATATTTTTAATAACTTTTTTTTTTTGTTGGAAAAAGTTCAATATTTTCCTCTCAGATCAATTTCTTTTATTGAAACACAAACGTTTCCTTACAATTGTTTTCAATATTTATTACACCTGATGTGATTGAACCTGATCCAGAATGCTGCAAATGAATTGATTTGGGGGAAAAAATAGAAAATCGCCCACCCAAATAACTTTTCCAACTAGGTTGGGGTGATAAACTAAATATTTATTTTTATGGGGCCTTACAATGGTCAATTTTTCACCAGTCTTGATGAAAATTGTTAGTACTCTCTTTGCTTTTATAGATTTTAAACAATTTAGTTTAATGTTCTTTTACATTCCCATCCTCCATAATTTGTACCAACAACAATTGAAATCAACCATATGTTTTAAGGACCTCTAGTAGTGATTGTAAGGCCTAAGGGCAATATCTCAAGAACGGTACGCTGGATTTATGTCAGATGTGCCTTATTGTTTTTGATGGTGATGTCATGCATATTAATGAGTAGGTGGAACTTAATGTAAAAATCTTTAAATGTTCTTTTTAACAACCACATGTCTGTTTTATTTCATGTTTGGTGTAATTATGATGTTAGCTGGTGTGTACATGTTCATGATGTAAAAACGTTGAATTTCATTTATGTGCGTAATGGGCAGGGCTTAATATCATTTTGTTGAAAAAAGCTGGTAAACACTGTATCTCAAGAACGGTAAGCTGGATTCATGTCATTCTCAATACACATATAGCCTGTAGCCTGTGGTTTGTAGATGTGCCCGATTGTTTTTGATGGGGATGTCATGCATATTAATGAGTAGGTGGGGCTTAATGTAAAAATATTGAAATGTTCATATTTTAACAATCGCAAGTCTGTTTTGTTTCATATGTGGTATAATTATGATGTTAGCTCATGTGTACATGTTCATGATGTAAAAATGTTGAATTTCATTAGTATGCATAGTTGGCGGAGCTTAATATGATTTTGCTGAAAGAGCTTTTAAAAACAGTATCTCAAGAACAGTAAACTGGATTCATGTCATATTTGGTATTTGATAGCCCATGGTCTGTAGATGCATTCTGTTATTCTTTGTGGTGATATCATGCATAAAAATGTGTAGGTGGGGCTTACAGTGAAAATTGAAAAAGTGATAAATGAGCAACTATATCTGCTTTGCATCATCGGCATGATAATTTTGTTGGTTGTTGTGCATATGCTTATGAAATCAGCAGATGCCATTAGCATGCATGGTGGGCGTGGCTTAATGTGAAAGTACCAAATGATGTAAACACCATACTGCATTTCATGAACAATATATCAGATGCATGCTATATCAGGTACACAGATGGGTGTCTGTACATATATGTTCTAATGTTGTGGTAGTGATGTCATGAATATTAATGAGTAGGCGAGGCTTACTGACAAATTATTGACATAAAATAAATGAGCAACCATTTTTTATCATACTTGCTATGATAATGTTGCTACTTATTGTGCAAATGCTAATGTTGTCAACATGTTTATTGATCTACGTGTTGGGTGTGGCTTATGAATAAATATCATGGAACAAATATTTCATGATATGCAATAACATAACAATTAATACAAATTTTGCAAATCAATTAGCTGATGTAGAAAGAACCACAAAATCTTTTGGTTCTGGTTAATCTGATGTGACTTTATAGTATAAATAACACACAAAGGGTGTGGAATTCAAGATGAGTAAGCCATCCTTGGTGTTGCATGAATGACTTCCTTTTTGCCACCAGATCTTTACAGCTTTCCACCAAACAATTGAATCTTACCAGCCAGTTGAAAGAGGACAGGCAGCTCATAAACTGTACTGCAGATAAAAGTATATCATTGCTGGCGTTGACCTCAGAGCTTTCATTGCAGGGTGAGGTATTTTCGTAAAAGCAATTTGTGAAATAATTTTATAGTCTATCGAGTTAAGGGGTTAGTTCAAGGGTCAAGGCGGTTTATCTTGTATTAAAGAGGACGTTAAAATGAATAAAATGTGTTTTCAAATATCCTTTTCCCATAAAGTAGCTGAATTTTCTAGTTGCTGGTCATGTTCCATTATGCTTTGATAAGTTTTCCCAAGGCTATAAATATTCGAAATGGAAGCAGATATTGAACCTCCCTGGTTTAGTGGTGAACCTTCGGTTTGGCAAGCTAGCATCCTGGCTTTGGTCCCCGCTGGGTCTCCATGCAACCAGTGCACCACAAGTGGTTAATAAAGGCTGTGGACATTGACTTGGTTGTTGATGTCATGTTTGTCTTATGTTGTACATGTGTTCTCGTCCAGGTCGTTTTAAGCATTTTGTGTTGGCTTTGCTATCGTAACCGATATATGCAGGTGACGACCCTATCATTGTAATTGTGTATTCATGGTGTGAGATATTGAACAATAACATTTTTTTCCTTCCCCATTTTCCGCACTTAAAAGAAAAATATAATAACAATCTGGTACTCCGAAGGCTAGCGGTGCTGCTGCAGTAGTATCTTTGTAATGATACTTATAGAATCATAACTACAAAACTTTCACATACATGATGAAAAACACAATAGAATCAAGAACACAATATAATTGTTAATACGCATTCGTATGTGGAATATTTTCTGCCAGGTCTATGTGGCGATTTCTATATTGGGTAGTAAAATCTCAGGATATCTCTTTTTTATTTTTCATTTTTGGAAGTTTTTGAGTTATAGCTCATTATTTTTGATCAATTTTTCCTCCATGCAAAATTGGTGATGTATGACAGGGTGAGCAGCTCAAAATTTGTACGTAATTCTTTCAATTTCTTTCCTAAATATCAGTCACTGAATATGGTGGGAATGTCTATTCCTGCTCATTTGATTGGGGCTGTAGTAAGACTTTAAATCTTTTGGTTAGAATTGTCTGCACACCTTCAAAAATTACTAACAAAAGGTCGCCCTGGAGCACCTATTTGAACATTCTGCTTTATTTTAAAGGAAAGGTATCTTCCCATAAATAAATTCATAAGTAAACGCCGCCAATGTAACTTCCGTTTTTCAATTTTCCTTATTAAATTCCAGAAATCTGTGATGTTATCGATATCACAGGTAGGCCCCTATGTTCGGTCTGGCGATTGTGTGAGCGATAAGATCGCAGATTTCTTATGATCAATAGGGAAAATTGATAACCAGAAGTGACGTTACGAGCAGGGCAGCATTCACTTCTGAACGTATTTATGGGACCGTACCTTTCCTTTAAATATATGCTGCATATATTAGACCAAAGTAATAAATTATTTGGTAATCTTGTGGTTTTAGTATAGAAGATAAGATGAATTGATTTCAAGTCTGTGCAATTTTTGATTCATCCTATTTTGTCTTAAATTGGTACTTAGTTTTGTTTTGTCTTAACTTGCTATTGTTGTAGAGAAACATTCTCATGAATATTCATACATATGATAGAGGGCTATCAAAGAAACAATTTGGTGTAAAAATCATGTTCATTTCTTTTTCTGTTTAGAAGTTGATGTATTTCAAAGATTGCACAAGTATTTTAGAATGTGACCTCATAGTAAAAAGTTTGATATCATGAAGGCAAATCCAAGACAATTTTTGTGTATTTCTTTATAAATTGATAGCCTCTTCCTACATTGCAGGAAGCATTTTCTGTTTTATATTTTAGATGGGGTATAACATGCACTTTATAAGACCATGCTTTGCCCATCTGTTAAGGAAACTTGCACTCATAAGTAAAACAAAAACATTTGTTTTTGTTTTATAGAAAAACATAAGAATTGTCTTGGATCTGCCTTTATGACATCACATTGTATTGCATTGTACACTGTGAGGTCACACTGATGAAATCTTTAAATGCAATAACTCCTAAATGGAATAAGATATCAACATGGTTCTTACACCAATTTGTTTCTTTAATATCCCTCTATTATATAAATTAGAATAACTTCATAAAATGAATATTCATTTAAATTGGTACTAACTTTTGTTTAAATTGGTACTTTCTTTTGTTTTGTCAAAATATTTACTTTTTTTTTTTTTAAATTGCTACTTATTTTTTCTTCTTTTAAAGGTATTGATATTGTTTCCTCTAATTCAAGAAAGATATTTTGCTTGAAGAAATGCGATGTTGGAGTTGATGTAAGTACATCCTATCATTAGTTATTTACTGGTAAATCATTCAAATAAGGTATGATAAGAGTATCTTTGTGTACTAAGATTAAAGGAGACATAAAGTCTAGTACAATCAATATTTCATATGATATAGAACAAAAATGTAAACCATTTACCAAAAACAGCAAGTCAAAATTGTATTCCTATCACAAGTTATTTATGTTTGAAGCTAAAATATATAGGCTGCCATATTGTTGAATTATGTGCTAAATCTTGGGCATGATGACATAATTTCTCTAACATGAACTGAGGATTGTAATGTATTTCTTTATCAATTCGATTAAGGTTTTTATTCCAAAATGATGTCATACAAACAGCCTCTTTTGATAATTTCATGTTTACACAAAAATTTCCTTAACCCTTTTAAAAGAAAAACAATTTGTTATGAGCTAGAAAACTTGAAATAGAATATAAAGAAATACAAAGCATTTCAACAATCTGCTGAGTTGATGACATCATTTTCTGCATGTTTTGAATAAAAATGTTGACTCTCATAGTAGTAGCATTAAAGTTTTTAATAATTACAAAAAATGTGTTAGATTGCATCTGGAGGTACATGTATGAAAGGTCAGAAGATATAAATTATTTTCAATTTTATCTTATAGAATAAGGATTATGTCAGACTGGCTCCTGTCAGATTTAATACTTTGAAGAAACGCACGTATTCCAGCAGGCATCATTATGATATATGGAATTTATGATATATGGAATTTATGATATATGGAATTTATGATACATGGAATTAATGATATATGGAATTTATGATATATGGAATTTATAATATATGGAATTTATGCTATATGGAATTAATATGGCGCATTTTCTAGTTTAAAGAACTATTCAAATGCACTCTACAACTAGTTCTATCTAGACTAGTTCTCCAGCTGCCTATCTGCACACATGAACTTAGTACTTGAAAGGAAAAGTGAATGAACGCCACCTTTTCATGCTTCTCTTCTCGAATAGTATTCAGAGAACCAGGCAGGAGTGACTCTCCTGCCATCCGACAGGTCTACCTCAATTTTTCCACAGCTATGCAGACAAATATGTCAAACATCAAAGTGGAAGTATTTCGTCCTACTCCTCATTCAGCTATTGAGAAAAGTGACAATGATTAAATGGCAGGGAGGGCTAAATTTCTCCTGATGATTGATGTTTGGCATATCTGTCTGCATAGCTGTGGAAAAATCAAGGTAGACCTGACCGAGGCTTGAACCGGGACCTCCAGCAACTTAGCCTTGCACTCTGCCAACTGAGCTACCTATTCTCCTTAAACTGAGCTACCTATTCTCCTTAAACTGAGCAACCTATTCTCCTCATTAGTATGGAATACCTTTTAGAAACTTAAGAAGAATTTGTTTCTGCTAGAAGATCTATTGATTAAACTTTTTTGAATAATTGCTCTCATATTGTAATGATTTAGGGAAGCTTTAATGTAGAATGTCTCTTAATAGTGACTCGGTTGTTGAGTTACATTGATGTAAATCAGATTGAGTATCTGTTCTTAGCATTGGGTTAGGGACTGAGGATGTGGTGGAGAGGAGGTTACAAAGGTTATAGATGCATGAGTTTTAGCAGGGGCTTAAGATCCTTTCTCTCCTAGATATGTGAAGCACAGTGACTTGATGCTAGAGAGTCAATATCTTATTCTTAAGGTCTAGCATTGTGTCCTTAAAGAAGACATTTTATTCCACTTGCTACTCAGCTGTATAATGGTACCATCAGTGCTGGGGAGCTAACCTGCAATGGACTCCTGTCCAGGTAGAGTCATTTATGCTTGCACCACAGAAACTGGGAATTAGCGTGGTCCTTCATGGCCTGAAAAAGGATTCAACTTTAAGTCTCTTAAACCTGTCATGCATAAAGATGCGAAGCAAAGTCCTCACTCTCAAATAAATGTCTTGTCTATCTCGAACAGCTTTCAAAAGATGGACTTCAGACTCAGGTGTACCTCCATTCTTGCCATGCAACATACCTAGATGATGAGATGCAATACTGGACTCATCTGGCCCAGGGGGAGCCAATCACAGAGCTAGATGAGAGCGGGGATCATTTTGAAGATGCATCCACAGTTTTTGAAGATAGCGGAGATGGAGCAGGAGAGGAGAAGAAGCAAGTCTTTTTTCTTGTTACTTTTGTGCTAATCTTTCCTTCATTTGATTTTGTAATTTTTTTGAGTTGTACCTGTGCTAAATGAACAGACTTTGTTGCTGTTCCAAAGGTGTATGGACTAGTACAGTAGTATACCAGCAAGAGCTTTAATCAGAGGTTGCGTTATAATTTTTTGTCAGGCATATTTGGTTATGACAAGCCCTTGATTTTTGGCGTATTTTGTAAATTTGCTGTCGTATGTACAGGGCACTGCGCTAGCGAAGCTTGCAAGTATTGTTCACACACACTTATGTAGGTAGGCCTGCTTTGCTAAAGTGAATAAAAGTAGAATCCTAGCTAATGATATTGTTGACAATTGACAGCCTGCATTCAAAATATCATCAAAACTTTCACGTACAGTGTACATGTATATACTGATTATATATACTAGCCTATATGTGTTGTGTACAGTACTAGTACGAACATGTTGAATCATTCGGCTGTTAGTCTCGGCCTTTATATGAAAGAGGACTTCAAAAGAAACAAAATAGTGAAGAAAGCATTTCAAAATCTTATTCCATTAAAGGATTAATTTAGTGGTCAAGCAAGTCCATCTTATATGAAAGAGGACTTCAAAAGAAACACAATAGTGAAGAAAGCGTTCAAAAATCTTATCCATTAAAGCATTAATTCAGTGGTCAAGCAAGTCTATCTTATATGAAAGAGGACTTCAAAAGAATCAAAATAGTGAAGAAAGCATTCAAAAATCTTATTCCACTACCAGATTATTTCAGGAGTCAAGCATGTCCTAAAATGGTGGAGAAAGCGTTCAAAAATCTTATTCCGATAAAAGAATAATTCAGTGGTCAAGCATGTCCATCTTAAATGAAAGAGGACTTCAAAAGAAACAAAATGGCAAAGAAGGCGTTCAAAAATCTTATTCCATTAAGGAGATATTCAAGTTAAAGAAATTTCAAGTTTCTTATCTGTGTAGAAATGACTGGTGTAGTAAATCTACTATGGAGAGTTGGCGTCTTGATCATCACATTCTTAACAATTGTTAATGCATTTTATAAAAAGTTTATTTAATTTTTTCACTATCTAAATTATTTATCCTCAAACTTTCTTCAAGTGGTGTATTATAAATACCCTTCCTAGATTCAGTTTTACTACTTTTTTGACATATTCCATGGTTTTTAAGCCACAAAATCATAGGACAAAATATGATAGAATACATAAAGACTGAGGAATTGAGACTATGACATCACAACCAGCCTGATTTCAGTCATTCAATAAACAAATAATATCAAACTTTAGACTTAGATATCTCCTTAACGGAATAAGAATTTTGAATGCTTTCTTAACTATGTTGTTTCTTTTGAAGTCCTCTTTCATATAAGATAGACATGCTTGACCACTGAACTAATCCTATAATGGAATAAGACTTTTAAATGCTTTCTTCACCATTTTGTTTCGACGACGATGACGAGTGAACACACAATTACAATGACGGGGTCGTCGCCTGTGTATTCGGTTATGATAGTAACAATGCTATCACGAAACGCTTAATACAACCCGGACGAGAACACAGGTACGACGTACGGACAGACATAACATCGACAACCAAGTCAATGTCCACGGCCTTTGATAACCAGTTGTGGCTTGAACCCAGGGCCTCGTGGTCTATAGACAGGTATGATAACCACTACACCACAGTAGGTAGACAAGACTTGCTTGACAACTGAACTAATGGAATAAGATTTTTGAATGCGTTCTTCACCATTTTCTTTCTTTTGAAGTCCTCTTTTATGTAAGATAGGCTTGCTTGACCATAGAACTAATTCTTTAATGGAATAAGATTTTTGAATGCTTTCTTCACCATAGTGTTTCTTTTGAAGTCCTCTTTCATATAAGATGAACATGCTTGACCACCACTGAACTAATCCTTTAATGGAATAAGATTTTTGAATGCTTTCATTATTGTTTTTTTAAGTCGTCTTTTATATAAGATGGACATGCTTGACCCCTGAACTAATCCTTTAATGGAAAAAGATTTTTGAATGCTTTCTTCACCATAAAAGTTATGATGTATCAAAGAGAGCACAGCTCACAATTTATAACATAATTCCTAAATTTCTGTCCTAAATTTCAGCCACTGAGAAACCAAAAGTTACGAAAGAATTTTTGTAGGTCTTTGTGTTGTGATGTCATGAAATTTAAAAGAAATTTACAAATTTTTCCAAAAGAGACCTTCAAATTTAAAATGCTATATGTGGTTTATAGCTTATTTTCTACTAGTTAAGCTCAAGTTGTTCCTACCTGCCAATAATAGATTTGTAAGAATTTAGGTGCATGACATCATAAAAGACATTCGGTCACGAGCAGAGGGGTAAGAGAGGCATCTGCCTACCCAGTTTGGATGTAAGATTAAATAATCATTAAAATAAAATATATATATTTTGTTGTTGTTAAGTTTAAGGAAAATCACTTAGCAAGAAGTATATTTCAGAATTCTTCTCTTGACCTGCTTTATCCCAGCAGATTTCAGACCCATTTTAAGAATTGGATTCTTCCTGTGACCTTAGAAGTAACCTTAGAGGAACTTTCAGATACAATGTCTTTCAAGAACGCTCCACCAACTAGTATTCAGATTTGTTCTGTGAAGGGGGAAGTGAATCTGGTGTCAAACACCAAACAGCAGACGCAAGTATTCAGGTAACGACAACACGTTCTGTTTGTACAACATCAAGCAAAAATATTCACCAAAAATGCAGCTTTGAACATTTATGTTGTCACATGTGACTTGCTAAAATGAAATCCTAAATTGTCCTCATGTGATTTATCATGAGGTCAAGGTTTATGAACCAAGTGACCAACATTAGTGTGACAAAGGTTACGAACCAAGTAAGATATTATTAAACGTAATATGTATGAGGAATATGTTTGCATGAAAAGCATAAATGAGCTCAACAGGTACGTACATTGTGCCCTTGTAATTTTTGTTTTTAGAATAAATTATTTTCAATTTGATAAAAGAGGTACTCCGGGCTTGTATGTTATCATATATAACATAGAAAACATGACTGTCCAACCAGTTACCCCCAATTGGTAGAGCACATGCTTTGGTTAGCCCCAATTGGTAGAGCACATGCTTTGGTTAGCCCCAATTGGTAGAGCACCTGCTTTGGTCAGCCCCAATTGGTAGAGCACCTGCTTTGGTTAGCCCCAATTGGTAGAGCACCTGCTTTGGTCAGCCCCAATTGGTAGAGCACATGCTTTGGTTAGCCCCAATTGGTAGAGCACCTGCTTTGGTGAGCCCCAATTGGTAGAGCACCTGCTTTGGTTAGCCCCAATTGGTAGAGCACCTGCTTTGGTCAGCCCCAATTGGTAGAGCACCTGCTTTGGTTAGCCCCAATTAGTGGAGCACCAGCTTTGGTTAGCCCTAATTGGTAGAGCACCTGCTTTGGTTAGCCCCAATTGGTAGAGCACCTGCTTTGGTTAGCCCCAATTGGTGGAGCACCAGCTTTGGTCAGCCCCAATTGGTAGAGCACCTGCTTTGGTTAGCCCCAATTGGTAGAGCACCAGCTTTGCTTAGCCCCAATTAGTGAAGCACCAGCTTTGGTTAGCCCCAATTGGTAGAGCACCTGCTTTGGTTAGCCCCAATTGGTAGAGCACCTGCTTTGGTTAGCCCCAATTGGTGGAGCACCTGCTTTGGTAAGCCCCAATTGGTAGAGCACCAGCTTTGGTCAGCCCTAATTGGTGGAGCACCTGCTTTCCAGCCTAAAGGTTGTGGGTTCAATCCTGATCGAGTCGTACAAAATACATACTTCACTTACAAATCCTGTAAATTATAACATAGAATAACATGGTCTAATGAATGAGCAGATCGTTTATACGTACAAAAACATTTCAAATCCTATCTACTTCTTACTCCTGATAGTACACGAGCAAATTAATAGAATAACATTTGGATGGAAATTAATATGGCTTTGTAGGTGGAGCCTACCTGATCCCCTGTATATAGAATGTCAGGTATAAGGATGTTTTAGCTGACGTCATGAGGTCACATGATTTTGTTTACATCGTCTTTTTGTAGGGCAGGAACACTGTCATCTGCTGTACACTTAATTAGATTTACATACATTTGCATGTAGTTATATTAGATTATTTTTGTAAGATGATTATTCCGGAATCTTGCTTGGTTCCACTAGTAAACATGTGCCGGGGAATAAAAGAAGTTTTCTCAATTTCCATTTGATGCAGATCAATGTTCGAAGTGGATTTCTATTGTACTAAGCGAAAGCCTACAGCTCACACTAGGATTTAAAGCGAGCACTTTATATCAGGTTTGCAGGCTTTGTCTGAGTATAATGAAGAATCAGCTGGCGTTAACATTAAAATTACTCTTCGTATACCCGGTGAATATATAAAACTTAAAAGAAAATATGAAGTAAAATTGAAAGTGAGTAAAAAATTGCAATTAGTAAAATTCGCTAAACTGGGACTGGTAGATTAGCATGTAGTATGTTTGTTGTAACCGTTTGTTGTACGTGTGATGTGATTGAGCTGTGTGAAGATGCGTGGAATGCAATGACGCTTTCCCTGCAAAGTGGCTTCCAGTGGAGTTAAAGTCACGTGATGACATCCCTCTATACTAATGGCCATGAGTTATAGGATCTGTACATATAATGTTACAGGAGAATGTTACAGGAGAATTTTGAAGATCAGATGGCCATATGTAATATCTAACGATGAAATACTGAGAAACACTAAACATGACAAAACCAGCACTGAAGTAAAATGGAGAAGGTGGAGGTGGATTGGTCATGTGATGCGCATGAGCACTATTAGGCACTGTGTGACAGCTATGACGTGGAAACCAGAGGAGAGAAGGACAGTTGTGTCATCCTAGAACGATCTGGAAAAGGACAGTCGAGAAGGAGAGGAATGTGATGGGATGGAGCTCGTGGACAGAAGCCAGACAAGTTGCAAATAACAGTCCAGTGGAGAGAGTGCACTGCAGCCTTATGGGCCAGGAGGCCTGAAGAGACTACTGTAGGTGAGGTGAGGTGACATATAATGTGGCCAGAGATCTTTTGATTTGACCTACATGTTAAATAGTGCCATGAGTAGAGAACAGGTAACCTGTGATGAATTTGTGATTACATCGTAATTGAAACCGCAACAAAAAAACCTGGTATAATCGCTTGCGTATTGGTGAATCACAAGAGATAATTGTTGCATGTTAAGTGCACAATTCTTGTCCACTGTTTATTGTCTAATTTGCATTTGATGAATATTCATTAACTTATATCTTTGTAGGAGTTGGCTTCATGTGGATGGCCTGTTATGGAAGTTTGGTAGTGCTCCATGTCCTGGTGAAGACCATCTTGCCACCAATCACTACTTTGGGTATCCTTGTACCCTCCAGACGTTTGACTTCCGAGTGAGTTTATCTCATACTTGTTGATGTTTGTTGCTGTATATGGTAGTTATTTACGCCACTTGTTGTATTTTTTTTTTATCAGTCATAAATCTGCTTTGTATTGTCATAGATATTTATTGTGCTGTACTCTTTGTAAAATGCTCAATCGAGGGATGGTCCCTGGCCCCCTGAGCATTGGATATGCAAAATGAGGAAAGTATTACCCCCCACTAATACAAAAAATAATAATAATAATAATAATTGTTTGAATAATTATTTTTCATTTCTCCTATTAGGAGTTTCTCTTGTATAGCTTGCGTTGGATTTTACTGATTATAATCAAAGTGAAGAAAGGTGTTTAAACTTGTTTTTTTCTTTAACCAATGAAACTATAATGAAGAGCTATTGTTGATGTATACTGATAAAGGTGGTTCAAAGTTATACCTCTGCTAGACTGTAGAAAATATATAATCATTATTTGTCAGAGCTTTTGCAGAATTATGAAAACTAAATCTAATTATTTAATATTGAGTTAGTCTGCAACTTTGAGAATTTCTTATTAGAAACTAAATTCTGTGATTGTAATGTAAATACTTTTGTTTTTTATCCTCTGTGAAAAACTGGACTTATTACCCCCTTCCCCACATGCAAACTCTCCCATCCCACCCTCATCTTAACATAAAAGTATTGGAAAGTCTCTTATGAGCTAAATAACTCAAGCTTGAGCAAACTGCAGGTCCCTTTGTACAGCGGAAAAATCCTGTTTTTTCCCTATTTTCATAAATATCATCATGGAAGCATGTTGATTATCTATGGACAGGTAGCAATAACTTGAGCTTAATTGGAAGAACAAAAGCTCTAGCCTATGAAAATAGCAAAGATTTTCATCGAAATTGCTTAGAAATTCACCATTTTATGTAGCATTTTAGATTTTAAAGACCTCACATATCACATAAAGCAATATCTTTCCTTAGGAGAAATGGTTCGTTTCTCATTCACAGTTAATGCACATATCACCTCAGCCATATGGTACACAGTTATATTTAACACCAGTTTGCAAACACATTTCTTCCACTCAGACACCTAACACAGATGAGTGATTTCAATCACAAAAGTGCCTTGATTATTCAGCCCTGGCTTCAGTAATTTTATACACACAAATAACTTTGGGCTACTTGGCTGTGGTTTGTATGGGAATGGCAGATAAATGATGTTTTGAGTGGAAACACAATACACTGAATAGGAAGTCGGGTTGGTAATTGTCATACCTGAGTTTTCAGGAGTAACTCAGGTGTCGGGTGCGGGTAGGCTTAAAGTGAAACTTTTCGGCATGCATGTACATATGCTTAAAATCATGCAGATATTCCCACTGTCCTCATTGCTATAGAAACACATTTTATGTACCAGCTACACTTATTGTTCAGAGATTAATTGGTTCTGTAAACAATTTATTCACTCAATATTCATATTTACTGTGCATGAGTAACTTGGTAGTCAAGTGTTTTTTTTTTACTGAAGTGCAAAAAATAGCCAAAAATATCAGTTGGGGGAATAAAGGAGATGTACACAACATGCATAATAAAATTATGCAAATTTTGTTTTAATTTGGTGACAACACAAAGAGAAACCTATGAATTAACTTTTGATATTAATATTAACATTTGTTGTTTTAAATCCTTCACCCAACATTGTTTGAATGGAAATAGTTGAATATAAGCAAGAGGTCTTGTTAATGAAACCGTGAAGTAACAGTCTAATGATTTTCAGTGACAGAAATTTAGGACAATAATTTAAAAAAAATAATGATTTTGAGTTGTCTGCTCTTTCATGCATCATAACTTTTGCATACATTAAAAATTCTGGCTAACTTTGATTTGTCATCAAATTGGAAACTGCTAGTGATTATGATGTAATTTAGGACAAATTATGTTCAGAATTTGAAGCTCTTTCTGTTGAATTGATCAAATGTCTATCTGTTTATATATCTTTAAAGAGGTCATTGATCTCATGTAAAATGATACGTATTTGACGTAGTATGTGCCTGTGCTCTAATAAGCGCCCACCCAACATTTTTGACTGCTAAGATATGTGATATCTCAACATCAATAAATAGTAAATGCCATTTAGGCCTCCATGTCTTTTTGTTTTGGTACACTAGGTTGAATCCCTCTTAACCCTTTCACTGCTAGCTATATAAGATTGAACTAAGTGCAGGGGCTAGTATCATCAGCAAAACTAGTATAGGAGATATCCACACTAGACTGTGATTACTGTGAGGGAAAAAAGTTTTCAGATCACAGGAGAAAAAATCTAAGTTTTTTTTGTTTTTTTGAAAAGAATAGTTCCAAACTTGAACTTTGACTGTCACGGTGCCATTAAACATTAACAAACCAAACTTGAACAGCAAGTAAAAATGTTATTTCTAAACATTAAACTCACTAAAGCATCGTTATTACTTTCACCAATCAACCCGTTTTTGTATCGTCACTCGCTGGTATTTTTATACTTTTATTGACTTGACAACGAATCTTTTTTTGTAACTGATATAACTTGGAGGTACCAACTCTAAATTGAAAAGCTGAATGCCGCCTCCAATTCTTCTATTTTTGCCCTTCAATCTGTTATATGCTTTGATACAATACGATCAACGTACGATGATCGTACAATGACTGCTGTACCATTGAAAATAGTGTGTGGAAACGCATACACGTACGGTGTACGCACAGACATCCAAGTAAAAGACACTGCATATGTACGGAGTCAGCGGTGAAAGATTTAATGCAGGGAGTGGAAATTCACAGCAATTAGTTACAAAATAAGGATAACATTCCCTTTGATTCATCAAATTGGAGCTAGGCTACTTGAAATTCACAGTGAATGTGCAGTAGTCAGATAATATTTTACTGTGTCCTATAGCCATGTACTTTTTTCAGCCTAAAGGGTAATTTGAAATTTTAATACAGGTCCCTATTTAAGTTTTGTGACATTGCTTACTTATTTCAGGGCCGATCATCACGATGGTTATTGTTGGGCTAGAACTTCCCATATATATGTATAGTGCTAGTGTATTCAAACAGTACGCTACACGACTACGATATTCCAAGAATTGGTGTTTATTAGAAAGAAAATTAGGCTGTAAAAGGTGACACAAATTTAAATTTGTAAGCACCCATGGCCCTTATTACGTTGAGTATAGTACCTAATTTTTCTATCCACTTTTTTCAGATGGAAATCCACCAGAAACTAGTCATCCTTGATGTAACAGTGCAATCATTACAGCTCGAGTCCAGCCCAGAACTCTACCTACTTTGTAACTACTTGGTTGCCATGGCAGCACCATTTATGAAACAAAAGAAGAAGAAGAAAGTTGAACCAAAGCACAAGAAGAAACAGCAAACGCCTTCAAGATGATTCAGTTTTCCATTAAGATGGAGGAGGTGCACTTTTACTCCATTAGTAGTATACCAGGTATCAGCATTTTTGTCATACTTCTTGTAATAAAGAGGCCACATCTATGATGATTAATCATTATATGAAAAGCTACTTTTAATTGATAAAGTGAATGTTTTCTAAATGAAATTAGGGAAAGTAATGAAAATTGTGGAAAATAATGGAACTTTAGGGAAATAGAGGAAAATGAAGGAAATAGAGAGAAATGAAGGAAATAGAGGAAGATGAAGGAAATAGAGGAAATAAAGGAAATAGGGGAAAATGAAGAAAATAGATGAAAATGAAGGAAGTAAAAGAAAATAAAGGAAATAGAGAGAAATGAAGGAAGATGATGGAAATAGGGAAAATTAAGAAAGTAGAGGAAAATGAAGGAATTGAAAAAGATGAAGGAAATAGAGAGAAATGAAGGAAAATAGGGGAAATAGAGGAAAATGAAGGAAGTGGAAAATGAAGAAAGTACAGGAAAATGAAGAAAGTACAGGAAAATGAAGGAAATAGAGAGAAATGAAGGAAATAGAGGAAGATGAAGAAAATAGAGGAAAATAAAGGAAATAGGGGAAAATGAAGAAAATAGATGAAAATGAAGGAAGTAAAAGAAAATAAAGGAAATAGAGAGAAATGAAGGAAGATGATGGAAATAGGGGAAAATTAAGAAAGTAGAGGAAAATGAAGGAATTGAAAAAAGATGAAGGAAATAGAGAGAAATGAAGGAAAATAGGGGAAATAGAGGAAAATGAAGGAAGTACAGGAAAATGAAGAAAGTACAGGAAAATGAAGAAAATAGAGAGAAATGAAGGAAATAGAGGAAGATGTAGTGAATAGGGGAAAATGAAGGAAATAGATAAAAGTGAAGGAAGTAGAGGAAAATAAAGGAAATAGAGGAAGCTGAAGGAAAAAGAGAGAAATGAAGGAAGTAGAGAAAAATGAAGGAAATAGAGAGAAATGAAGGAAATAAAGGAAGATGAAGGAAATAGGGGAAATAGAGGAAAATGAAGCAAGTAGAGGAAAATGAAGCAAGTAGAGAGAAATGAAGGAAGTAGAGGAAAATGAAGGAAATATAAAAAATAAAAGAAATAGAGGAAGATGAAGGAAATAGGGGAAAATGAAGGAAATAGATGAAAATGAAGGAAATAGATGAAAATGAAGGAAATAGATGAAAATGAAGGAAATAGGGGAAATTAAAGAAGATAAGAGTAAAATAAAAGGGGGAAAATAAGGGAAATTAAAGGAGGTAGAGGAAAATAAAAGAAGAAAAAAGGCATGAAGCATTATCTTTCCTTAGAAGAAATGGTCCGTCAATTATTCACAATTAATGCACACATCGCCTCAGGCATATGAATGCAGCTATTTTCATCACCAGTTTGCAAACAAATTTCTCCAGCTAAGACACCTAACACGGATGAGTGATTTTAATCACAAAAGGGCCCTGATTACTCAGCACTGGCTTTTTGTAATCTTATACGCACAAATAACCTTGGCTACTTGGCTGTGGTATGTATGGGAATGGCAGATAAACAATCATAGTTTTGAGTGGAAACACAATACACTTAACAGGAAGTTGGGTTGGTAATTGTCATACATGAGTTGTTAGGATTAACTCAGGTGTCGGGTGCTGATAGGCTTCTAGAAAAACTTTTCGGCATGGAAATAGAGGAAAGTAGGGGATATTAAAGGAGATAGAGGAAAGTAAAGGACATAGAAGAAAATAAAAGGGAAAATAAAGGAAATAAAAGGGGAAAATATGGGAAATTAAAGGAGATAGAAGAAATTTAAAGAAGATAAGAGGAAAGTAAAGGCGATAGAGGAAATTAAAGGAAATAGAAGTGAAAAAAGAAGGAAATAGAGGATCATTTGTAGCATGTTACTTCTGATTTGAACTTTTGCCACATTTTTGTGAAATGCTGACTATCATAAAACTATTAGAACTGGCATTTTTTCATTCCAGTTTAACCCGAACTCCACCAGAGCCCAATTTTTGTTACTTTGTTTTCATATGCAGTTTTGACAACTTTCCTTTCATTTTCTTTTATTACAAGTTTGGTTGGAATGGAAGTTAAGAAATTTATCTTTTAAGTAGTAAAAGCCAAATTAGGAAATATTGGACAAACATTTGCATATTAAGCAATTTGTAGGCTAAATTTCGTCAACAAATCGGTCAATCTTTCCACAAGTATAACTTCTTATCAATCTTAAAAAGAGAGATTTGTGTTACATATTTAGATTCTTTATAAAATTTTCTTTCTAATGATGCTAATCAACAAAAGATGGAAAAACACCAAAAATGATTTTAGTCAAATGACCCCTGAAAACCACAGCAGAAAAAGCATAACGCAGTAGTCTCGGTGAGACTCTAACCTGGTGCTCTTGTGTGCTGGTAGCGTTTATATCCACTACACTATGTAGTCATTGAAAATGCTGAGGTAAAATTTAATTATTTTAGAATAGGACCTAAATAGAGGGGGTATGCCCTTATTTATATATCAAATGAAAGGAAATTGCAATCAGTTTTGAACGGCGGTTCAATGAAGCATGTGCGATGTACAGTAATGGCAGAAATTCGTGAACTTTTAAAGAAATTTATCCAGAACAACAGATTGCAGGTAGGGATTATGAAAATTAGACCAGAAATCAATAATATCTTGTCTAAGGACCTGTGTGTTTGATTTTGAAGCAAAAATGTGATCTTGAAGTTATTGTAAGATTTAAAAGAAGAGGAGAAACATTTTTTGTCAATTTTTTAGCAACTTTTTAGTTTGACCCATTTTCAAGCTACATTTTCTCAAAATTCTGTAATGTGACCTCTATTTAAAAAATAACATTTTGTGAAACAAATATCCGAGTACTTTAAAATGATACCAAGATTACTCTTATAGAACATTGTTAAAGTCCCGAGTTTAATTTGAGAAAAAGGTGGTTTGAAAACAGCGATAATATTGCTGCCTGGTTGAGTAAGGGTTAATCAATCCAGCCATTTTCTTTCCTCCCATACAGGTAGTCTAGTCTTTCAGTTTGATTCGTTAGTTGCAGAAACTGCCGATCTCAAGTTCAGTGCAATAGTAGAAGGAATGCATTTCTTCAAGTTCAATAAGAAGGAAGAGGTAAATTGATGACCATGGAAAAACAAAATCTTTTTAGATAAAACTTGAAGCTTAAATAAATACTTAACGGAATTAACATTTATGAACGTTTTCTTCATTTACTTTCCTCTTTCTTGCTTGAAGACGGATCAAGTGTTTTCTGAAAACGAATGTCGCGGAAAGCCTAATGAGTCCAAATGATGTCATACACTCCTTTGTTTACAATTAACCTTTCTGGGTTAGATGATTGACAGCCTTTTCAATCAATCACCACATCAATTTGCCTACCAACAAAATCTGCATAACTAAGTGGGGCAAACATCCTATGCGGTACTGGTTCAGTACAGCTAGCTAGCGGAGTGCGCTCATGCAGTCAATGCAATATACTGTACAAAACAAATTTCTGCACACACAGACTGAGTGACGGCAAAATGGTGAACAAAAATTGCACCTATGGGCCCGCTATGGGCTTTGTAAATCTGATTCCCGTCATTTAGAACTGTTGGCAAATGGAATTTTGTTTATTCCTTTTGCTAAAAACTCTAGAGATCCGGAGAAGTGCCATAAGTAGATCAAAACTTGCGGCAAGCCACGTGAACATCTAAATGTCAATGCAATGGTAATGCATGATTGCTGATTTGAGGTTTGTTTGCCCCACCTAGTTACCGTGTTGCTATGGTGGGTGTGGCCTATTTCCTTAATTGGAGAGGTTTATGTTTATGTGTCTCAATATAAATTGATCGACTTATTTTCACTGATTGAAAACCCCTTTTTTTTTGCAAAATTTCTTGACTCTCTGTTCTGTTTTGTTTCATGCTAACGTTCCCAGTAATTTAGAGCTTTCATAACGTAAATTCATTGAAGACGCGTTCCTTTTCGAATATATAAATTGAGACTCCACAATTATGACATAAAACATCTCCATCTGTCCTTCACTTTTCCCAAAAAAAGAACCCCCTTCTACACCCTCACCCTGCTTTTCGGATGTTGACTTCAGGGCGGGACCCCAACTTTTTGGAGGCTGGCTACAAGTAACTATGGTTTTCCTATATAAGCTATGTTACAGAAGTTAGATTACCTTGTAGCTAGAATGTTCCTTATTCTGGTAGGCTGGTGAACTAAGCAAAATTGTTCTTAAGAAGTAGAAAAAGCAAGGTTTTTTTGACGAAATTCACTCGAATCGGTTGAACAGCATGAGAATTGCATAATCAGATTAACCCAATGTACGATTGACGCGAGTGTACTCATGTAATCAAAGAGCAAGTGGAGCGTACATATATGCCAGCTATTTGAAAGAATCTTCCTTTGCACGTGTCGCACAACATTTTTGCATCTTTAAACCTTAGTTTTTTTGTCTTTTCTTCAAGCTTGTGTACCAGAAAAAACATGCAAGCGCAATTCACTGTCAATTCACAAGCATAGTTACACTGTACGCTATAAATCTGTCAGTCATTTAAAATGCTCCCGCCCCATCTATCGTGCACGTTCATCAAGATGCATTTCTGTGCGTGACACTGCGTGTTACCGTTTGTAACTTATGCAGAAACAAAATGGGTCAGAATTTTATTTTCTTTACCAATTTTTGACATGATCTCAAGCAAATTATATTCTAATAGCCATGGGAGATTGTACAAAATTTATTGAATGAAAAGTACAAATTTTCATGTATGTTGGTGTTTACTATGATACAGAAATTTTAGTGGCACTAAATTATTAAGGAAACTATTTTTGATCACATGTTAAATCCCATTGACTATTGCTTCAACACACACGTTTTTTTTGTGCTTTTTTTTCAACCGACTATTTCCTATACCTAAAATTAGCAAACTTTGTGGAGTGAAGCTGATGAAGGTATATTCACTGTACTACAAATTCACATGCCATAGTTGATAAAAACTCATTAATTTCTTTGTCTAATATGTTAATGAAAAAACAAGTATTTCACTGTTTCTCTGTAAACTTTCACAGATGGTTCCATTACACTCCTTGAATACCCTGAAGCATGTCAGTCTCGTAGATTTGAGAGAAATCAACATCAAATACCTTTCTGACGCCAATGTAAGTGCTTTAATTTTCATACCAATTATGATTTAAAGCTTTTTTTCTTTTAAAAAAAATACAATTTGAAATTGTTACAGACTTGTTTAAAGTTATTTTAAAAAGGTGTGAATATGCATTGCCAGGTCATCAATGTTACAATATCATTTTACTCACTTGCCACGATTTTTTTTTTTGTGATTTGAATTTTTCTCCCTAGCAAATGTTGAAAAGTTAAAAAATGAGGAAAAACCAAAAACCAACAACGATTTGAAGCAGCGGAGTTGGAATTAATTATGAAATTTCCCATGGTTTTAAATAAAGGTGGTGAAAATCTTCCCACTAAAAATCGTGACAGAAATAATATTATAGTGAATACATGTTTATATACTTCCCTCTTTTGCAATCTATTTTTCATCACACAATCACATGAGGGACGTTTTTAGAGCAAATATTTATTCAATGTACTGTTTATTATTATTATTTTTCAAATAATTTTTTTATCTTTAATTATTTTTATTTTTTAATGAATTTTGGTTCTTCCCCGAATTCCCAAATTTCTCACCATAGTTTTTTTCCAGCTCCATGAAGCAGAAATTCAATTTGCTTACGTGTGCAATTTCTTTTTGTCTTTGCAGGAATTAGAGTGTTCCATTCCTGATGGTTTAGATGCATCATGGGATACCACAAGTCACATGACGATTTTTCATCATGGGCAGGAAGTATTCAGATTTGTCAAAGATGTAGCTGGTAAGTTTAATTACCGTACCACAGTTCAGTGGGTGTATATGCACAAGATGATGAAAGATTGAATTGCTGAAGTTAATGAACTACTTTCTTGAAAGGAATAATCCCGTGAATTTTTATTTCTCACATCTGATTAGAGGACTGTTAAAGGAACAAATTGGTGTAAAAATCACGTTGACATCTTGTTCCGTTTAGGAGTTATTACATTTTAAAGACTCACCAACTTGTGTTAAAAAGTGACTTCTCTATGTCAAGTGTGATGATGAGATTCAAGACAATTTGCATGTATGTACTTCTTTGACAATAATTTTAAATAAGTGTCAAGTTACATAGAAATGAGTTCTGACATGTATGTATGAGATATGAGTTAAATGAAATGAGATCCGGTATGTATGTATGAGATATGAGTTAAATGAAGTGAGTTAATTGAAAGGTACTTGTGTAACATCACCCCCTTTTATAAAGAGCAAAGATACTTGACATAATGTATTTGTTTTTTCACTCTGTGCGATGTGTTGAGAGCAACGTGACTTCTTTTCTATCCTCTCAAACTTTTCATTCCGATACACTCTACCTCACACTTTTCCACCTAAATTTTGTTTTGCACCTTTATTTTCCGGGATTTTCTCTCTGTGGATGGGTGTCTGCTTTCAGTGAGATCGTTCTTTTTTTTTTTTCCCGTTGTGACCAGGTCTTCACGTCATTGTCAATACCTGTACAGTGGTTTTCATGTAGTAGTGCCACGATTTTTTTTTCTAGTTGCCTTGGGTCTCCCGGCCCTTGATATTTTTTTCCATCATGACCAAATGCTTCTGCCTTGACCATGACCCCCTCTCCTCTCCCCGTGACTTACCAGCTACCTCCATTGACCATTCCTCATCCCCAGTCCCCAAAATTGTATTCATTCAGGCCACCAATAAACCAGACAAGTTTTAAAAGTTTCCCCCTTCCTCATACACAAGGTGCTCCACGGATTTGTCGGTCGGTACCTTCCCCAAGGTTTCTACCCTCAGATCCAGTGATCTCATGGTGCACTGCACCAGGGACACTCAAGCCACCACCCTACTCACCACCAAAACCCTAGCTAATGTTAGTATCGACATAACAGTCACTCCCCACCATTCCCTAAACTCCAGCAAAGGCATTATCAGAACCAGAGACCATGCCTACTTGACCAATAAAGACCTCATTGAAGAATCCATTGTTGTGCTCCTCCAGAAAAACCCTCCGAATGAAATTATCTCCTTCCTTCATCAAGATTCCCTCAACATCCATAATTAGTCCTCCACTCCCACCTACTATTACCCCTTTTTTTGTACCCGTGCACTTCCTCTCTCGATCCCAGCTTCCTGGCTATTAGTCCCCATGTTTCTTTCAGTCTACCCCTATTTTCTTTTCTTCCTACCTCTGGAATGATCTAACCTCTCAGGCACAATTTGACTCTCGCTGTCGTAGTGCCATTAAGCCGTTATTAAACAAACAGACAAAATGCATCTTAGAATTTTAATGTTCAAAATCATGATTCTTAGCATTTTTTGAGGTACACTTCTCATTTTGCTGTGAATTTTATTGTAAATTTTTTACTCTATATAATCAGGTATGTATTGTGATTGTCACAGCTTTAGATATATCACCAATCTCAATTTTGTTCAGGTCTTTATGTGACGATTTTTATTGAGAAATTATTAAATCTGACAAAACAATTGAATTAACAATTAGTTTAACAGTGGTTACAACATTTTTGAAATCCCAGGCATCAATTTGCATATCTTATGCAAATTATTTTGATATCTTATACAAATCATTTTGATGTATTACACTTTCTTATGCACTTTCTTTTCTATACACTTTTGTTATTTAGATGTCTATCACAATTCTTTGAATTGGTACAGCAAGTTCTGGCCAAAATTTGTTGAGTCTTTAAAGTCTGGCCAAATTTTGTTGAGTCTTTACCATGTCATCAATCAAATTCTAGCAAGAACAGACTTTCCCTTGATTTTCAGTGACTAAGGTTTTAGAAAGAATTACAAACAGATTTTGCCCTGTCTGCCTATTCATATGTCCCAAATTTTGCATAAATAAAAAAACTTAGTCAAACTTGGATCTCAAAAACTAAAACTTGTTTTTCAAAATTCAAAACTGATCTGCTCAGCTTTCAATACTCTTTCAACTAATATGGTCCAAAGACCCTTAATGTTGCATCGCAAAAGCCAAAACAATTAATGTAAAGTGATGTTACATTTCAATTATTTCAGCACATTTTGCAAAGTCAGCGGATGTGATAGAAACAAAGTCAGAGAAACCAACGAAGGTGAAAGAGCTTCTCAGGAACATGAATATCACCGTCAGCATCACCATCATGAAGTTTGTTTACCAACTTTCAGAGCACAAAAGGTAAGTGACCAGTCCCTTGAGGCAATGACCAATAGGGATGTTTACAAGGGCGATGCATCATAAAGTTTTTGGGTACTTATAATGTAAACTAGACAGGAATCGTTGTATCAAGTAGTGTAGAGAGGCAGGTAGCTCAGTCGACTGAGCGTACGACTGAGATGCTGGAGGTCCCAGGTTCAAGTCCATTGGCAATTTAACCAGCAATTTTTCTACAGATAGGTTGAACGATATACACTGATATCAAGCGCAGAGGTTTGTCTTCTGCATCACACCTTCTTCCCCACCCGACCTTTGTTAAAAGTGGCCAACGGCTGGGTGGCGCTCACCATCCTTTGGAGGAAACATAAAGCCGTTGGTCCTGATGGTAGGAGTTTTACCCCTACCTGGTTCTCTGAACACTTCTCGAAATGAGCAGTGTGTTTACCCGGTGTTCATCCACTTTCCATCCTGGAAAATTTATGGGGTACACACTGAAAACATGTCATTGTGACTTGTGCTTTCCCTGGCATATACCTAAAAGTGAAACACAAAATATGGTGCGCCTAGTGTGCCATAAGTCCTGAAATAGACATTTGTTGATTTAAATCAACATATGTCGATTTTAACCAGCATATGTTTATTGTGATCAATTTCTTTTGTCAAAACTGGCTGTATAACTCTGGAAGCGTCAATCAGATATCAAACATATGTTTAATTTCTGACATGATTTTGAACATTCTTATTGGCTAAAACTTGTCATATATCACCCAGAAATTAAACATACATTCAATTAAACCTTTCTGCCTCACCTGCAATACTGAACTTTTGATCAATCATATCCTCTTAATCTGTCCTTTATACTTGAACTTCAGATCTACGCCACCCCCCCCCCCTTCATCTCTATCTCAGATCTCTTTAAAAAAAGCTCCTCCAACATCATTACCTTCTTCCGTAACAGCAACTTTCCATGATAGACTTACTACACCAGTCATTTCTACACAGATAAGACAGCTTTGAACTTGAATATCTCCTTAACGAAATAAGATTTTTGAATGTTATTTCACCATTTAGCTTCCTTTAAAGTCCTCTTTCATATAAAATAGGTGTGCTTGACCCCTGAACTAATCCTTGAACGAAATAAGATTTTTGAATGCTTTCTTCACCATTTTGTTTCTTTTGAAGTCCTCTTTCATATAAGATGGACATGTTTGACCACTGAACTAATCCTTTAATTGCATTGTTTACCTTTTTGTTATCAGGAATAGCATTTCTGTACATGAAGGGTACCTTCAGAAGCAAGGAACATCTGTTCTTAAAGCATCAGCTCCGAAAATTGTTTTTGGATTCGATGGCCACAATATCTTTGTTATGAAGGTAATATATTTGATATTTGTGTATTTTATGCATTAAACACAATTCCTTAAACAGAATAACATTAGTACAAAGGGAACAAAACTATGTTTGCATTAGTAGGCTTACATAAATATCTTAAATACTAATATAATTTGTTTATCTTTTAGAAAGAGTATTGGATTTAGAATCGATTATTACCTCAGCCAACGAAGTTGGATGGAGAGTTTGTTTTTGCCTCTATTTGTTTGTCTGTTTGCCATCAACATATGTCAAGAACTGATGATTGAATTTTGATTAAATATTGTGTGTGTTGTTTTTTTTCAGTTTAAAAAAGAAGTGATTAAAATTTGAGATATATTGGAACAGGGGAAGGGAACAAATTGAGGGGTGGGGATGTATCAGGTTGAGATCTGTCAAGACTTATATACTTCAAACTTTCCAATGGAATGTGCATAACAATGAATTCATGCTTGAAAAGAAATCAAAACAATTTTCTTTTTTTTGGCCTGAAAAGGAAATGATGGAATGAGAATCTTGACTGAATAGAACTCAAACAATAGATGCTTAGCCTGAATAAAACTGAAAGCAATGATCAGAGGGTAGATCCTGAAGTGTTTAGAATACAAATGGAAATACAGATCAACAGTGAGAAAGAGATTGTTTGGGGATATAGCTTGGTAGGCCTAGGATTTCTGATTATATTGGGGATGGGGAATGAACAAGGGCAGAGGTATGTGCTCTACAGCGTGCTAAAATTCTAGTTCCTCAAGTTTGTAGGAGGCTTATTTTGCATTGAAGCTATGGCCAGTCAAAGTTGCAGTATCACTTGGTATATTAAATTTCTTATGATTCTGAGCATCTATATATGATATACACAAATTGTTTGATATAGTCTGTCTATAAAACAACCTATAGATAATATGCCTAAACTAAACCTATGTTTACAGTGTCACTTTCCTTGTTAGTAGGTTATTGATAATGTGAGATTCTTGAGTTTGTTTTTTGTTTTGCAGTCGGCATGCATCGAAAACCTAATCAATAACCACCATCATTTGGAGGAGAGGAAGAGCCATGAGAATCTCAAGTCCCCCACAAACAGAGGATTGTAAGTCTTTCATTGGATGAAATAACTTTCAAACAGTCTCACATCTCCCACAAACACAGGAAAGGAAAATCCACAGATACAAATTGATGCAATCATTTTAGATTGCAAAGTGATAAATATAAAAATGTGTGCAGAACATGGATTAATTTTCAGCTTTTTGAATAATCAGGAAATTATTATTCAAGAAAAAAAATGAAAATGGTCATGTACAAAAGTAGCTGCATCTCACCATCAAGAAAATTTGTTCATTAGAAGAATCTGGCAGTGCTTAATCAAAGTATCATATTAAACTGTCCACGTATATTCCCAAAACTTTGTAAATAATACCTCTGTACAAATATATTTTTAACACACAGTTAAGCACCTTCCATCCACACGGACAACCTACGACTCATATTATACAGGTACACAGCTTTCCTGGAAGAAATTTCATACTTCTGTGAAAAAATGGTAACTCTACCCCAGCATGGCCAGAGCTCTGCATGCTTATGTAATGAACTTGGTCTGGGCAGCAAGATATTAATTATGTGGTGATATACGAGTAGAATTGGAAATAAGGTTAATAGAAAATTACTTTCACCCTTTAAGTGGACATTTTATAGAATGTGGCTCAAGTTTTGTTAAGTCAAATAGTTCCACGATGCTTCCTGCCTCTAACCCATTATTCATCTATGTTTTTCTTCTTTTAAAAACAATTTCCAGATAAAGCTTGTAATTATTGGTATCTCTTAAAGGTGTATGGACAAGTAAGGAATTTGTAGTTCACCAGAAAGTGCTTTAGATTCTAAACAGAATAGTCTTTACATTTGATCAAAAGCAGTCCTGTTTATTCAAAGTTTGAAGAATATCTTATGTATGCCAGAGTTTGAGAACAGTGATCAGAATCTTGAAAGTCTTTAAATTTTTGTCCTAAATTTCTATTTCTTCTCTGTCCTAACTCAAGCAGCTTAGTTTTGAACACCCTTTTGGCACATTTGACTCTTGACTGTTGCAGTACCGTTAAACATTAACAAACCAAACCTAAATATCAGTCACTAAAATCATCGCACTGTTTTCTCCTGCTTACTTTTGATTGAGGGTATGATGGAGATTACAAGCCTCTTCACCATATCCAACTGCTCCCATTTAAAAAAGCTGGTGAAGGATGGAAGAACAAAAAGTTAACATAAGGAAATTCATAGGTTTTCTCTTAATGATGTCACAAAATTAAAAGAAAAATTATAATTTTTTATAATAATGCCATGAAAATTCAAAGTGCTCTAAAAATACTCACCAACAAACCAAACCAACTCTATTTTTAATTAACGTTAATGAATTCTTTTTGCTATTGTCATTGTTTATAACATATTTGTTTCCAATTAAGCTCAAGATTTGGCTACCAGTCCATAGCTCTTTAATATGACTTGACTGTTAATAAACAACCTGACAAAAGTTTTCTTTTCTTTGGCAGTGGAGTGTACATCAAGTCTCTGGATATTAATTTCCCATGGCAGTATGACTTTGCTGCAAACTACAATGAGGTATGTGAATAATTTTACTTCATCTCTCTGAAAGATTTTCTGAAGGTTTAGGTCAGTGGTTGAGCAAGTTCATCTTATATGATAGAGGACTGTGAAAGAAACAAAATGTTGAAGAAACCATGATCTTATTTGGTTAAATCTTCATTTCCCATGTAGGCATGGCACGACCGATTGGACATACATTTTTCACTAAATTGTTTTACTTTCTTCAAATAAACCCACAGCAGTGAGTTTGGTATCATTTGAAAGAACTCTAATAGTTCTTTCAGAAAATGTAACTTTTTGATGGGGTTATGTTGAAGATTTTGATAAAAGGTGGGTTGAAATTGAGAAAATTAAAAAAATGCACAAAATTTACCAAAAAAACTTTTTCTTTTTTTCAAAAGCGTACTTGCCATACTTCCAGACCTTGCTTTTGCCTGAAACCCAATGAGGAACTTACAAAGACATCATGCATCCAATTTCCATTCAAATTTTGACTGCCCCTATCATCAATATCTTTTTTGGTAAAAATTATGAAAAACATCATGGTTTTTAGCTTTTTGAGACAAAAATTTGGCAAAAATTGTAGTTTCTGATCGCGATATAACACACCTACACGAAATATACCATTACAAAGGCCACTTCACCTATTTTCAATTGAAAACACAAAAAGCAGCTACCCTCTCTTTCTTCATGTGAAAATTTAAATACTAAAAGAAATCTTATGCATTCTATCATATATTTTCTGTGATATTGTAATTTAAGTACCATTGGATATGTTAGGAAAATAGTAAAACAGAAAAGGGAAATTGTTATTTACCACCTGAAGAAAGTTTGAGGATATATAATTCAAAATGTAAAAAAATTTAAATCAATTTTCCGGGATTAGGTGGTGCCAACCTTTCATATTAGACTTATTACACCAGTCATTTCTACACAGATAAAAGAGAACTTTAAACTTGAATATCCCTTTTACAGGATAAGAAAGTAGCTTCTTCCCCATTGTGTTTCTATTAAAGTCCTCTTTTATGTAGATAAACTTGCTTGACCACTGATTCTTTTTCAGTGTTTTTCTAGCATCACATTTGAAGAGGTGTTTTGAGAATTTTAGTGAAGTGTATTCTTTAGGATGTTTTGATTGCTTTTTGTGTTGAAATATTTCTCTCAACAGATAATTAACATCAACAAATGGTTGAAGAAACTCCACATTACGAAGAAACCTGGTGACAAGCCAGTGTATCCCGATTTAATCATAAGATGTCAGGTAAAACATTTGAGATTTTTGATGTTTTTTTTTACCTTGTGTGATTATTCTGTTGTTTTAGGAATGGTTACAGGCCTTTTCCAAGCTGAATCAGCAATTTCCGGAAAACTAATTTAAATAATACAACACGGCCAAAATTTACGATATGACTGGAAGAATCTTGTCGACTAATTAAATACTGGGATTCTTGGCCGTCTGCACAATTTACGCACAGTATGGGACCAAACATTTGATGCATTATACATGCATGTAATGCGTGTGCGCATTGTTGCATGATATTCTTCCTCTGGGGACTGCAGCTGATTGGTTGGGTAACAAAGAGAAATTTCCACCAGAAGTAATAAAGTTCGGCTAAAACCGGTTTAATTAAGAGAAAATGTCAAATGATATCTATCTTGTATGCTGTTAAATGAAATACAAGAAACAAGATGGTGGTTTTGCGACAACCTGTTGTGTGTTATTCATTGGAATGTAAGACAGTGTTTGAGTGACTCTTGCGTTGTGTGCACTGTAATAGCCACACATTGATAGAAAGTAAGGTTTTGTATTCATTTTCATGATCCTTCATGTAGGATGTAGGGGGCTTGCTTGCCGTTTATGGCAGACACACACTCTTTACAGCGTTGCATGACATCCCTTTAATCCTTGCCATCCTTTTGTACCTAGCGTTTTTTTTTACCTTTAGTAGATTTCTCTGCATTTAACCTATTAAGCTGTTACATTTTCTTTTTCTTAGACTTTGACAATGAAAATACACGATGATCCATTTGAAGTCAAACTTGGTGATAATTATGAGGTAAAGTTGAGTTAATTCTTTACTCTTTAAGTATGTATCGATATGTCAAAATGTGTTACTCCACATCAGTGTTTTGCCCTGCAAGCTGATTGATTAGTATGTGGCCTGCAGTACTCTTGCAGTTACATTTCCTAAAACCCTTTCTGACATCAAACCGCTTATTACTTCCCTTGTTCGTGACTGCTGGCAAACCTCATGGGACTACCAAGTTGATAACAAACTTCACGTCATCCAGCCCACCATTCTGATCAAACCCACCATCCACAACCTCTCTCGTGTCAACAACGTTTACATTACATGTCTTAAGAGTAGGTCACACCCACCTCACTCACTCCCACCTCCTTATTGGCTCCCCCAACCCCTCTGCAACAATTGCCATTGCACCCTCACAGTCCATCACGTTCTCCTTGCTTTCCCCTGTACAACCTTCCCAGAGCTTCCCTCGCCCCCCACAACTCAAAAGCTGAGCTCTTTCAGAAAACCCTCTGGATAAAATTATCTCCTTCCTTTATCTTGCTTCCCTCTGCAACCATATTTAGTCCTTCTCTCCCACCCCCTCTCTTAACTTTTTTTTTTTTTTTTTTTTTTACCCATGCACCTCCTGTCTTGATCCAAGCTTTCTGGCTTTTAGTTCTTGTGTTTCTCTCAATCTCTCCCTGTTTTCTTTTCTTCCTACCTCTGGAATGATCTAATCTCTCAGGCACAATTTGACCCTTGCTGTCATGGTCCTGTTAAGCCCTCATCAAACAAACAAACAAACTGTTGCAGTTATTTACTGTGCATGTGTGAAATGCATTTCAAATTTCATTAAAATTCATTTAATACTTTTCTATGTTTTAACCTTGTGTTGTTATTTAAAGATTAATTTTGAGGCAGTGTTTGTATACACATTTAATGCACAGGCAAAGGACTTGGCCCAAGTGGGCTGACCCGACTTTAGGAGGGACATTTGTGAGGGCAAAGTCCTCTAAACAGTGCATTAAATTGTGTATAAACAGGATGCCTAAACCTTATCAGTCCGTTTTCCTCTTTTGTCCATGTATGATATTATGAAGAATCCATTAATTGTATTTTTAAGTTGTTAGAATTGAATTAACATGATGGGAGTTTTTCATTGGTTCACTTCATGGAACTTTTGAACCTCCCAAAGTCTTGAGGTCATAACATCAGCTTGACTTCCATGTGGGTCTTCATTCACTAAACAACTCATTAAACAAACAGCAATGGACATCTCTCTTTATGACCATACCTGTTGAGTAGGGGATGTAAAATACCCAATGTACCTCTTAATATTAATGTTTTCTTTGAATTTTTTGTATTTAATGTATTTTATTTTGTAGCTTATGAAGGATGAAAGAAATGAGAGCAGGAAAAGAAGAGAGCTCTTGAATAAGAAGGTGGAAGAACTGAAAAGCACACATGGACAGCTGCTGCCAGGTACACAAGTTATTCAAGGATTAGTTCAGTGGTCAAACAAGTTTATCTTATATGAAAGATGACTTAAATAGAAACAAAATGGTGAAGAAAATACTTCAATATCTTATTCCGTGAAGGAAATGTTGAGGTTTAAAGTTCACTCTCATTTGTGAAGGAATGACTGGTGTAAAAGTCTACTCTAGGAGGCTGGCATCCTCATTCTCACTTTTTTAATAATTGTTAATGTAGTTTTAAGAAAATTAAAATAACTTTTTGGTAATAAAAAGGGTTTTTCTTTAAACTTCACCTGCACCAGAATTGGTCACATTCTCCCACCTCCTTGACGGCTCCCCCAATCACTATGCACAGCTGCAGCAAACAACTGACAATCAAACACAATCTCATAGACTTTCCTCTTCCCACCCTTCCTGGAGCATCCCTTAACCCCTTGCACACTGTCACTGATCACTGATGTCGACGTCTGGTTTACATTTTGGATGAGTTTCTTTCTTTGGTCAAAGTGTTTGGTTAAAGTTTCTGGTGAACTTTGTTTGTTATGATATAGACATTCCTGACATGAATAGCAACTGAAAAATTTTCTTGCATGAAAGAAAATCATAGCAAAAGATCTCCTAAAGATCTCCTTGCCTCAAAAGGATTCAAAATAAAGTGTCTTGAGCATGAAAAGAAATGTAAACAATAAATGTTTGAGAGAGAGAAACATAAAATACTGCATACAAACTGCTTGCACTAATTTTTCTTGAATTGGAAACTAGATTACAAATTAGGATGTAGGCCTGGGAATGCATAGGTGTTGGGGAGGGTAAAGGTTGGAAAGGGTAGGTGTTGGGGAGGGTAGTGGAAGAGGAGGGGTTGGTTAGGAGATTAGGGCTGAATTATGTAATGAAACTTAACAGACAACATTTTTTCCACTTTCAAGAATGGTTTAAAATAGATAGAGGGCAGTTTGGTAAGCAAGTTTGTAATCTTTCATTGACAATGTCAAGTCAGTGCCTCTTCTTATTTGTGGTTCAGTGGATAGAACTAAAAGAGGTGTTTCAGTCTTAAAGAGTACTTTCATATGTTTTGTGAGTTGCTTGGGTGAGGTAGTAACCTTGTGCTTTTTGTTGTCTTAAATTACCTCAAAACTTTAAGATATTTTGAAACCTAGCTGTAGTAGTCTTCAAAGCTTCGATAATTTGAAATCAACAGTCCCTACTAACATATACATCCCTCAGTTTCTGATGTAATCTAATCTGTCTGGCACAACTTGACCATCCCTGTCGTTTTGCTGTTAAACCCACCAAACAAAAACACAAAATATTGTGTTCTCTCCGTAGCCAAGAAAGTAGAAGAATTGTATACATCTCTGGAGAAGAAGAGTTTGGAGATATTCTTGAAGAGGTCTCAGAGGTTATATTCAACGACCCCGATGAGGCAAGCTTTGCTGACCTTCATCGTCACAGGACTGGATATCAATGCCCTTGCTGACCCCTCTATGAATGGCAAGGAAAATGTTGTGAAACACATGAAGGAAATTGATCCTCACAGGTAATCATGAATATGCATAAATGAATTATTTTCACGACCATATTAGTGTTTGATGTATGATATTCTGTCGCTATAGACTATTTCAATTCAATTTCAGCCAAACTAGATAAAAGTAGTACTTCGACCAATCAATTGCTGGGTGAATTTTCCCTTTGTTACCCAGCCAATCGGCTGCAGTTGCTGGAGAAAAAGTTGTAAGCAACAATGCATGTGTGTATTACCTTCATGTTTAATGCAGGTATAATTAGCGTTTGAAAGCATTTTTTTGTTTTTCATATGCCTGGTTTCATACCCTGCATGTGCGTTTTGTGCGAACGACCAACAATCCCCTAGTACTTGATTGGTCAGTAAGATTCCACCAGTATACAATTGGTCCATTATGGACACATTCATTTCAGCCATGTGACAATACTTAAAAGTAGTTTTTCGGAAATTGCTGATTCAGATTTGAAATGGTCTATACCTGTACAAGAAGTACTTTTTACGATTGTTTTAAATTGATTTTTTTATGAATTTTTTGTTCAATAGTGCTATGTATGGTGCCAATGGATGGATTAGTTTATTAAATGATATATTACAAATCCTATCATATAATTTTCTTTTCATTTTGTTTGTACAATATCTAGCAACATGGCTATTGAACTGTGGCAGTGAAACCAACTTTAATATGTAAATCATTTTTTGACATGAAGAAAAAGAATTTATTTCTTTTCCCAGTCCATACCCAAATCCTGGTCCTGATTATACGACTCTGTGGTGCAGAATGGTCAGAGGTCACATCAAGAGCTTTGACATCAAGCTAAGAGATTACCCACAACCCCTCTGGGAGATCAGGAATATGCACTGGTGGGGAAGACTGTTAGGAGCCGAGCAAGAGGCTAAACCAAGAGGTAAATAAAGACAAAGACCCTTAACCTTTATGGACCTCTGAAACAGACTGCAGGGAGTGCTACAACGTTCAGCCTATGGAGGACACTCAAGAAAAAATATTATTTTTGGTACCTCACTGAAAAGTACTACATAATTTCACTAAATAAACGTGAATTCAAGCATTTCTTCTATTAGAAACATGGCACTAACATTTTCACAAAAATTTACCTTTTTTCACAGAAAGATATAGCAACTTGCACATCACCTTAGCATCAACTCCGCTTCAAGTACACTGATGAAATGATATAAATTTGCATAAACGTGTACTGTCTCACATGCATGATTGTGTGAAGTGCCAAGATTGGACATTTCTTCTGTCAAATTTTGGGGTTACGAAAGTACATTTTTGTGAAACTGTTGGTGTCAGTATGTTTCTAATAGAATAAGTGTGATTATGTTTTTCATTAGGTGAAATCATGCAGTGATTTTCAGTGAGGTACCAAGAATACAAAATTCATCCAGTGCCCTCCATGGAATGTAATGTTATAGTACTCCTTGATTTAGTATAGTACTCCCTTGATATAGTATAGTACTCCCTTGATTTAGTATAGTACTCCCTTTGTTTAGTATAGTACTCCTTGATATAGTATAGTACTCTCTTGATTTAGTATAGTACTCCTTTGTTTAGTATAGTACTCCTTGATATAGTATAGTACTCCCTTGATTTAGTATAATACTCCTTTGATATAGTATAGTACTCCCTTGATTTAGTATAGTACTCCCTTTGTTTAGTGTAGTACTCCCTCGATTTAGTGTAGTACTCCTTGATATAGTATAGTACTCCCTTGATTTAGTATATTACTCCCTTGATTTAGTCTAGTACTCCTTTATTTAGTATAGTTCTCCATTTATTTAATATAGTACTCCCTTGATTTAGTATAGTACTCCCTTTTTTAGTATAGTACTCCCTTTATTTAGTATAGTACTCCCTTTGTTTAGTATAGTACTCTTGATATAGTATAGTCCCTTGATTTAGTATAGTATAGTACTCCCTTGATTTAGTATAGTACTCCTCCCTTGATTTAGTATAGTACTCCCTTGATTTAGTATAGTACTCCCTTGATATAGTATAGCGCTCCCTAGTACTCCCTTGATTTAGTATAGTACTCCCTTGATTTAGTATAGTACTCCCTTGATTTAGTATAGTACTCCCTTGATTTAGTATAGTACTCCCTTTGTTTAGTATAGTACTCCCTTGATTTAGTATAGTTCCCTTGATTTAGTATAGTACTCCCTTGATTTAGTATAGTACTCCTTGATTTAGTATAGTGCTCCCTTGATTTAGTATAGTACTCTCTTGATTTAGTATAGTACTCCCTTGATTTAGTATAGCACTTCCTTTGTTTAGTATATAGTACTCCCTTGATTTAGCTTATAGTATACTCCCTTGATTTAGTATAGTACTCCCTTTGATTTAGTATAGTACTCCTTTTTTAGTATAGTACTCCCTTGATTTAGTATAGTACTCTCTTGATTTATTATAATACTCCTTGTGTATATAGTATAGTACTCCCTTTGTTTAGTATAGTACTCCCTTTGATTTAGTATTGTACTCCCTTGATTTAGTATAGCATACTCCCTTTGATATAGTATAGTACTCCCTTGATTTAGTATAGTACTCCTTTGTTTAGTATAGTACTCCTTTGATTTAGTGTACTCCCTTGTAGTATAGTACTCCCTTGATTTAGTATATTACTCCCTTGATTTATAGTACTCCCTTGATTTAGTATAGTACTCCCTTGATTTAGTATAGTACTCCCTTGATTTAGTATAGTACTCCCTTGATTCCCTTGATAGTATAGTACTCCCTTGATTTAGTATAGTACTCCCTTGATTAGTATAGTACTCCCTTGATTTAGTATAGTACTCCCTTGATTTAGTATAGTACTCCCTTGATTTAGTATAGTACTCCCTTTGATTTAGTATAGTACTCTCCCTTGATTTAGTATAGTACTTCCCTTGATTTAGTATAGTACTCCCTTTATTTAGTATAGTACTATTTAGTATAGTACTCCTTTGTTTAGTATATAGTACTCCCTTGATTTAGTATAGTACTCTTTGATTTACATAAGTATACTCCCTGATATAGTATCACCTTAGCATCAACTCCGCTTCAAGTACACTGGTGAAATGATATAAATTTGCATAAACCTTTACTGTCTCACATGCATGATTGTGTGAAGTGCCAAGATTGGACATTTTCTTCTGTCAAATTTTGGGGTTACGAAAGTACATTTTTGTGAAAGTGTTGGTACTCCTTGATTTAGTATGTTTCTATGGGAATAAGTTAATTTAGTATTATATTTCAGGGGTTCGTAGCACTATTTGCAATCAGTATTACACCAATTAAAAGGCAACTTGAAAATATGTTTATGTGCTATAAAAAAGTATTGTATCATAGCTAAAAAAGTATTGTTGAGCCACAGCATTATTGATGCCTGTTATTTTGTTTTTTTCAAATGTTAAACATTGAGGTTTGTCCTATAAAATATCAGACTTTTCCCACTGTTTTTATAAATTGAATATTCACAGCCAAGCGAGAGCAGACCATTGAAGTTGGTGAGCCATGGGGGAATGACACGGTCATCAGAAGTATGCCCCCTCTCAAATTCTTCCATGATTTCACGACAGGTGAGACCGATTAGTTTCATTCAATATCCATATTTTAAACTTTGAAAGTTTTGTAGTTAGTAATAATGATAATAATTCCAGTTCTTATGTAGCACTGTTCCACACTCCATGCGTACTCAGGGTAATCTACAATGGCCAGTCAAATTCTCATTGATTCTGTTAAATCTGCTAAGCTAAAAATTAGAAATAGATTTTATGCTTGCATTTGACATTTTGTTCTGCAATTGAAATCAGTCATCTGATTTTGGCTGCCATCATTGACATACACCAGCACAAAACATCATATTTTTCATTGATATCTTGTGAACGAAGTTGCATTTATGACACACAGCTGATGCATCAAACTCATTTTCATACGCATACTATCAATATGGTGCCATGATAGAACAATGACAGCCTCCATTTAATAATAACAATAATACATTGTATTTGATGTTTTTTTCTAAGGCCTTAGAGCACTGAACCTCATTGTGTCATCATCTCTAAAAATTAAATTTCTGAAACTGAAAGTCCCTTAGGACTATACTCAGATGCGATGCCATCACAGCGCAGCAGTCGTTAAACCAATCAGGTACAATTACCCTGCTCTAATTCCCTTATGTTGAACACCAAGGAGAGGGCAACGGGTCCTCTTTCAAAGTCTTTGGCATGACTCAGCCGGGAATCGAACCCACGACCTTCCAACTGAAAGCCAGGTGCTCTACCAATTGAGCTAACCAGTTAGTTATAGACCTTTTTAAATTTGAATCGGCAATTTCTGGATAACTAATTTGAATGATGTCACATGGCCAAGATTCATGTGTCCATAATGGACCAATCTTATACTGTAGGAATCTTTTTGACCAATAAGATACTGGAAGAATCTTGGTCGTCTGCACAATTCACGCACGGTATGGGACCAAGCGTATAAAAAAATGTTTTTAAGCGCACATATCATACATGCATTATACATGAGGGAAATACGCGTGCATATTGCTGCTTTCATTTTTTCCCTCAAAACTGCACCTGATTGGTTGAGAAACGAAGGAAAAGTTCCCCCAGTATTTGATTGGTTGAAGTGTGAACAAATCACATTTCGGTTTGAAAAGGTCTATAACAACTGTTAAAAATGATTTCCTCACAGATATTACAGAGATGAGGCAGGCTTGGGGCCCTAGCATGGAACCAACCTGGGCCCAGGTTAACATGTGCCTGAACAACCTGAACAAGGCTTCTGTGGACCCCAGCCACCCCCTTCCATTTTGGGACAAGATCCGTATCCTCTATCACGGCAGACTCACGGCATCCATCAGCCAGTTAAACATGTATTGGTTGGGTATGAAGGACCCATACAATACCACAGAGCTCCTCGACTGGGAGTGGAATGACGTATTCTTGGATTGGACCAATAGTAAGCTATTTTTTGTATTTCATTTTGAATTGTAGTGTATTTCTGTTGTATTTGAAACTTTGTAGTATTTTGAGAGTATTTAAAGGATTAGTTCAGCGGTCAAACGTATCCATCTTATATAAAAGAGGACTTTAAAAGAAACAAAACGGTGAAAAAGTGTTCAAAAATCTTATTTTGTTTAGGAGATGTTTAAATCTCTGTCTTATCTGTGCGGTGTAGTAAGTCTACTATGGAAAGTTGGCATCTTAATCCTCACATTCTTAACAATTGTTAATGCATTTTAAAGAATGTTTAGTTAATTTTTTCACTTTTAATTATTTTTCCTCAAACTTTCTTCCGGTGGTATATCATAAAAACCCTTCCTAGATTCACTTTTACTACTTTTTTGACATACCCCATGGGTTTTTTGGTTAGCATTTGATGCATAATGCAAACCTATGGAATGGCAATTTCATCCGTCGGTCCACAATTTTTCCTGAGATTTCCTCAGAAATGTTCGAGTTCTTTGAGAATTCCTCAGAAAATGTTAAAATTTCTTCAGAGTTCCTCAGAAAAAGTGATAAAGTTTCTTTATACATCGTTATGAAAGGTTAGAATTTTCTTACAAAATGTTAAAAGTTTTTCAGAGACACTTAAGACAGATTTAAGACTAGTTTCCTTAAAAAGTTTACAAAACATTTGATATTTCCTTAGAAGATAAGTGTAAAATGATATAATTTTCCAATATTCTTTAAAAATCCTCAAGCGTTTTTCTAAGCACTGGAGATTAAAAATCCTTAAAATTCTTCAAAATATTTGGGCACCAACGGTTGTATCAGGCATGATTATTAAACTCCGTCTTTATTATTGTGGTCATTTGCATAAAGTTATACAGTTTAAATTTAGTATGCTCAGTCAGGGAGTGTGACAGGATGTGACTGCATATGGACATAGGGAGGGATTCCATGTGGGACATGGATGGGGGCCATGCGGGACATATGATAGAGTATATACCATGTGGTTATACTCCAAGGGCTATATCAGGCATAATTATTTTACTCCACCTGTTTTTTTATTCAATATGTCATTTGCATATAAGTTATTATATGAACTGACACTTTCATACATAGTATGCTCAAGTAGGGACTGATAGCTAGGATGAGACATTGGGTGTCATGTGGGACATGGGTGGGATGCCATGTGGGACATGGGTGGAATGCCATGTGGGACATAGGGTGGAATGCCATGGGATGGAATGTCATGTGGGTCATGGGATGTCATGTGGGACATGGGGTGGGATGCCATATGGTAGGATGCCACAAGTAACACAGAGTGTGACATAGGTTGGGATGCCATGTGTGACATAAGGTAGGAGGCAATGTGGGACATAGGGTAGGAGGCCATGGGGAAATGGGGTGTGATGCCATGTGGGACATTAAGTAGAATGTCATTGGGACATTGGGAGGGATACCATGTGGAACATTTGGTGGGACATAAGGTGGGATGCCATGTGGGACATCAGGTGGGAAGTCACTGATAGGGGACATAAGGTGGGATGCCATGTGGGACATTGGGAGGGATGCCATGTGGGGCATTGGGAGGGATGCCATGTGGGACATAGGGTGGGATGCCATGTGGGACATAGGGTGGGATGCCATGTGGGGCATATGGTGGAATGCCATGTAGGACATGGTGGAATGCCATGTGGGACAAGGGATGGGATGTCATGTGGGACATGGGGTGGGATGCCATGTGGGAAATTTGGAGGAATGCCATGTGGGACAAGGGGTGGGATGGGATGTCATGTGGGAGATGGGGTGGCATGCCATGTGGGATATGGGATGCCATGTGGAACTTAGTGTGAGATGCCATTTTTATATTTGGCTGGGTTAAATGTTATGTGTGTCAATTTGCATAGGCATGCGAACCATGCAGTATTTACCATTCTAGTTAAGCCACAAAATCACAGGACAAAATATGATAGAATGCATAAAGACCTTGAAGAATTTGGGGCTATGACATCACAACTAGTCTGATTTAAATTGTTTCTACACAAATGATACCAAATTTTAAACTTAGATATCTCTTTAATGGAATAAGATTTTGTAAGATTTTCTTCACCATTTTGTTTCTTTTAAAGTCCTCTTTCATATAAGATGAACTTGCTTGACCACTAAACTAATCCTTTAAAGCTGTATGGGTTCATATAAACAACTTGAGCTAAATTATTGTAAAGGCTAATAAGTACCCTAATAATAGCAAACAGTCCCATCATTAAATTTAGTCACAAATTTCTTATCTACCACCTTTTTAATTTTTAGGTCATAGTGTACAAATTATTTGTGAAAATTTGTACTGTAGGAGTGATTAGAACTCTTAGGAGTGGGCAGAACTTGGTAGGAGTGGGCAGAACTGTGTAAGAGTGAGCAGAACTGAGTGAGCAAAACTCTGTATGAGTGAGCAGAACTCTGTATGAGTGGGCAGAACTCTGTATGAGTGGGCAGAACTCTGTATGAGTGGGCAGAACTCTGTATGAGTGGGCAGAACTCTGTATGAGTGGGCAGAACTCTGTACGAGTGAGCAGAACTCTGTACGGGTGGGCAGAACTCTGTAGGAGTGGGCAGAACTCTGTATGGGTGGGCAGAACTCTGTTGGAGTGGGCAGAATTCTAGGAGTGGGCAGAACTCTGGAGGAGTGGGCAAAAACTGTGTATGAGTGAGCAAATCTGTGTATGAGTGAGCAGAACTGTGTATGAGAGAGCAGAACTCTGTAGGAGTGAGCAAAGCTCTGTAGGAGTGAGCAGAACTCGATAGGAGTGGGCAGAACTCGGTAGGAGTGGGCAGAAGTCGGTAGGAATGGGCAGAGCTCGGTAGGAGTGGGCAGAACTCGGTAGGAGTGTGCAGAAGTCGGTAGGAGTGTGCAGAACTCGGTAGGAGTGGGCAGAACTCGGTAGGAGTGTGCAGAAGTCGGTAGGAGTGGGCAGAACTCTGTAGGAGTGGGCAGAAGTCGGTAGGAATGGGCAGAACTCGGTAGGAGTGGGCAGAACTCGGTAGGAGTGTGCAGAAGTCGGTAGGAGTGTGCAGAACTCGGTAGGAGTGAGCTGAACTCGGTAGGAGTGTGCAGAACTCGGTAGGAATGGGCAGAAGTCGGTAGGAATGGGCAGAACTCGGTAGGAGTGGGCAGAACTCGGTAGGAGTGTGCAGAAGTCGGTAGGAGTGTGGAGAACTCGGTAGGAGTGAGCTGAACTCGGTAGGAGTGTGCAGAACTCGGTAGGAGTGGGCAGAAGTCGGTAGGAGTGGGCAGAATTCTGTAGGAGTGAGCAGAACTCGGTAGGAGTGGGCAGAAGTCGGTAGGAATGGGCAGAACTCGGTAGGAGTGGGCAGAACTCGGTAGGAGTGTGCAGAAGTCGGTAGGAGTGTGCAGAACTCGGTAGGAGTGGGCAGAATTCTGTAGGAGTGAGCAGAACTCGGTAGGAGTGGGCAGAAGTCGGTAGGAATGGGCAGAACTCGGTAGGAGTGGGCAGAACTCGGTAGGAGTGTGCAGAAGTCGGTAGGAGTGTGCAGAACGCGGTAGGAGTGAGCTGAACTCGGTAGGAGTGTGCAGAACTCGGTAGGAATGGGCAGAACTCTGTAGGAGTGAGCTGAACTCGGTAGGAGTGTGCAGAACTCGGTAGGAGTGGGCAGAACTCGGTAGGAGTGAGCTGAAGACGGTAGGAGTGGGCAGAACTCGGTAGGAGTGGGCAGAATTCTGTAGGAGTGAGCTGAACTCGGTAGGAGTGTGCAGAACTCGGTAGGAGTGGGCAGAACTCTGTAGGAGTGTGCAGAACTCGGTAGGAGTGTGCAGAAGTCGGTAGGAGTGTGCAGAACTCGGTAGGAGTGAGCTGAACTCGGTAGGAGTGTGCAGAACTCGGTGGGAATGGGCAGAGCTCTGTAGGAGTGAGCTGAACTCGGTAGGAGTGTGCAGAACTCGGTAGGAGTGGGCAGAACTCGGTAGGAGTGAGCTGAAGACGGTAGGAGTGGGCAGAACTCGGTAGGAGTGAGCTGAACTCGGTAGGAGTGGGCAGAATTTGGTAGGAGTGGGCAGAATTCTGTATGAGTGGGCAGAACTCGGTAGGAGTGTGCAGAACTCGGTAGGAATGGGCAGAGCTCTGTAGGAGTGAGCTGAACTCGGTAGGAGTGTGCAGAACTCTATACGAGTGGGCAGAAGTCTACGAGTGGGCAGAACTTGGTAGGAGTGAGCAGAACTCTGTATGAGTGAGCGGAATCCAAGTGTAATTTTATTTTAATTTGTCATATTTGAAATTTTACTTAATGGAATTTTGTTTGTGAGTGAGCTGAATTGTTATGGAATTCATTAAAACAACTGGAGCTAATTTTTTTTTTAAGCTGTTGATGACTATTTCTTATAAAAACAGAAAGTGTCTAAATGATTATGTCAGCACTTTCAGTTTAAAAGGTACATGGAGAGTAGAGGCAACATTGGCTAAATTGCTTTAAAATCTGTTAGAAGCCTCGTAGTAAGAACAAATTTCACTGATATCAGATAGAATTTCACCATTTTACAGCATTCTGAAATCTCGGGCATCAATATGCAAATATTTATGCAAATTAATGATGTATTATATTGTAACCTTTGGTGTTTTCTTTTGTAGAGTCTTCACCATACGCATTAGCAAATTCTAGCAGGAATAGACTTTCCCATCATTTTCAATGACCCCGATTTATGAATTATTTTTTATTAAGGATTACATAAAGATATTGAGCTTTCTTCTCATTCACAAATTTAAGACACTAATTAAAAGAATCATATTTTGATCAGCCATAACTCAAAAACATAAAAGTGTTATTTTCAAAATTTAAATGCTGTTTTGACGAGAAAGCCGACAGAGCCACCAACAATGCTCTGTTGAATCACATCTCTCCTTCTATCCCACACTCAGACCTCCGTTTCTCCAGCTACCTCAGTAAGACCTGGCAAGACTCCTGGAGACTCCTCCTCCGTCTCCCATTTACGATCTTTTTAGGAACAATCCCACCTCAAACTTCATCACCTTTCTCTGCAACAGCAATCTATTCCACCTGATATAAACCTCCATTTCCTTCCCTTCTCTGCCTTGCCTTCCTGTTTTACCTTAACTTATTTCCCTTATTCACCTTCTCTCCTCCCTTTCCTCTATTCCCTCTTCCTTTCCTCTCTGTCCTAACTCAAGCACCTTAGCTTTAATACGCTCTTGGCACATTTGACTCTGACTGATGCGGTGCCGTTAAACATCAACAAACCAAACCAAATCTGCTCAAATTTCAATACTCTTGTGATCATTATAATAATGTATTCCTCTATTTTATTTGATCTTTGTGTCTTGCTCATACATCTAGGTCATTTTCTGATCAAGTGCGATCTGGACATCTTTGTCAGGACAGCATCTAAATATGATGATGTAAGGTTACTGCACTTACCGAACCTGAAACTAGAGTGAGTATTACTATAGTATTGTATTTCACTTTTAGGCATATGCCAGGGAAAGCACACGTACTTAGTCACAATGACTTGTTTTCAGTGTGTTCACGATGAATTTGCCAGGAAAGAAAGTAGATGAACACTGGATTAACACCCTGTTTTTTTTCGAGAAGTGTTCAGAGAACCAGGCAGGGGGTGAAACTCCTACTATTGGGACGGATGGCTTTACGTCCCCTTTGAAGTACAGTGTGCCACCCAACCATTGGCTACGTTTCACAAAGGTCGGGTGGGAGAGAAGGTGTGATGCAGAAGACAAACCTCTGCGCTTGATGTCAACGTATATCGTTCTGCAAATCTGCGGAAAAATTACTATAAAAATTGCTGCAAAATACTCTGCTCCCTTCGTAAAAAGTGTCTTAAAAAAATTATAATAAAATGCAAATTGAATATTGGATATGTCCTTATATGCCATATGTTGAAAGAGTGTCAAGGTGTATGTGCAAATTAAGAATTAAAATTAACACTTGACCAAAAATTTAGGATGTTATACTTTGTGAATTTATGTCGTATTTCACATACTTAAGTCTCTTCCCTCATCCCCGTTGTTCTGTTGTGGTTACATTTCTCCCATCGAACACATTGAATACGAGTAAGATTTTATGAAAAAAGATGCACAAATTTGGAGTATTATGGTCGGAATCTAGCAGCAATGATGATATTCAGTACCATTACTGCAAGAGATGTATTCAATTATTTTAGGGTCCCTAAAGTACTTTTGAATACAACCAAAAGTTGATTGAAAACATGGGGCAAGGATTGATGGGGCAAGTGGCCATGCCCTCCCCATACCCCCTCCTCCACCCACAAATTGAGTACTTGGACCAAGCCTTACTAGCAATGACGATATTTATACCCACACATATGAGAGAGAATTGTTTAATTATTGTATCAGTTTACCAAGGTTAATAACGTCCGAGCAGAATTTCATTGTGGTATTTACATCAAGACGCCCACGGCCATTTTATTAAGCAGCCGTAGAGCACTGGTTGGAGACCCACTGGGAAACGAACCCGGGATGCTAGATTGGAAAGCTGAAGCTTTACCGAACTGCCGGAAAGATCTCCTCAAACGCCCTTTTTAGCATAATGTTGCTTTAATGTTATTGTACATTGTTCATGTTGCTTGACTTTGCTTGACACACATATTTTCTTAAATTGGAAGCTGTATTACAATCCAAGATGTAGTTCTAAGAATGTGTAGGGGTTGGGGGTGGGTACCGGTTGGAAAGGCTTAATGATATTCTTTTATTGACATTGGCAAGTTAGGGCCTCTTCTATCTCAATTAATAGAACTAAAAGAGGTATTATACTGTAGTTTTAAAGACTACTTATAATGTAACCTTGAGTCTTTTTTTTCTTTTTTGTCATAAAATATCTGAGAAAACTCGAAAGATATTTCAAAGCTTGTAGTAAAATGTTGTGGAAATTAGCAAAGCAAATTAGAATGTAAGTGCATCTTTCAAGCTCAAGTAATTTAAAATCATCTGCCCCAACTACCCTATATACTTCTCTCAATAAGCCCATTCTATATACTAGCTTTGAATAGTTGAGCATACTGTTTGTGGAGTGCACCTGAAATTACATATCAGTATAATTCTGCAGTCATTTTGTATATAGTTCCAGGCCTATACACACAAGTCTTACTTTGAAGAGGTAAGGAATTAAACTAACACGTTTGGCATGTATACTGAACCATGTAGGGAAGGAGAAGATATTAGTTTGGACTTACTTGGTCTAATTTTCTTCTTTTGTTAGATTTGCTTTGGAATGGCTTTGTGCTGGTGATCCAAATGACCATCATTCAGTCATGCCATGTGCTCCTGATAAAATTCCAGAGTATTCCTCAAATCAGGTGAGTTTTTCTTTATTTACATTTTGTAAGAAAAGAAAAGAGATTATTTTTCATTTTTTAAAGATTTGTAAGGTATATAAGAAGGTTAAGTCACATATGCAAAACTGGTTAATCAAAATCATGAAGATAGTACAATAAAAAGTTCAAGTCTGCTAGACAGTTGGACAGCTTTTTGGATTTTCATTGTCTCATGTTTTTTGTGCTGTTTTTGTTGTATGAATAGGCAGGTCGCCTATCTCTTCTCTTATGTAAATATGACGCAAAGGTTAATGGGGAAGGAGCTGCTTTCTTGCAAAACAATTTTTGATCTTAGCCATATGAAGAAAAAATGACTTTCTCTTTATTTTCAGACACCTAAGTAAGAAAATAATAATAAAGAATAACACATCTTATGAACTGTCTGTACTTCACATAGCTGGAAAACTAATATAGGATCAGTTGGGATATAGAGGGATTTCATCATGTGACTCTAACTCAACTGGGAGCCATTTTGTAGGACAGAGCTTTGAGCATTGAGTATTTCATGCGTCTGATCTTCACACAGCTCAGTCACATCACACGTAAAACAAACTGACTCAGTCTAAAGTACGTGCTAGCACGTGCTGGTGATGAAAACACGCGCTGGACATGTAAAACATGCGCTGGGCATATAAACACTTGCCGGTTAAAATGAACTGGCCAGATGAATTAATTTTTTGATAAAGAATGCTATTTTACAGAAAACATTACCCTCCAAGTACTTTGAGTAATCCTAATCAGTGGATTCTAAACACGTCTATTAGTTAGTGCAACCAGCGGCACAGCAAGATTCTGGCATACTACTCACAAAAGTAATCTTATATAACAACATGCAAACGTATGTAAGTGTACAGCAGACGACAGTCTGCCCTACAAACTGGCGATGTAAACAAAGTCATGTGACCTCATGACATCAGCTAAAACACCCTTTAGTGATCTCTTAAACCAGATCACAGAGATCCCAACTAACTTTGACACTGACTGTTTCACGAATCAAATCATCATATGGTGAAAAGTGTTTCTCATGGGCTCCTCCTCACCTGTGGAAACAATCTGCCTGCATCTATCCAATGAAACAGTATCTTAATTGCTTTAAATTTTCTTTAAAAACAAAGTAAAACTTAAATCCATCTCAGCCATTGGGCTTATTGAGCCAGTGCTTATCCCCAGTTTCAATGGTGCAAGCAGATGAGAGTACATTACTCCCCCTGAATGGGATTCCAGTCCATCACAGACTAATTCCCCAGCAGTGCTGGTACTCATTTTACAGCTGAATGGACTGAAGCTAGTAGAGTAAAGTGTCTTGCTCAAGGACACAATGCAGCGCTCAGGACGGGAATCGAACTCAGTACCTTTCAAATACAAGCATGACTCCTTAACCACTGAGCCACAGCACCTCATAAAAAAAATTAAAAGGTGTTCTTATTATTAAATATTTTGACATCTGATTGTTGCTTATATTACTTTTTCCTTGATTTTATGGACTTCCTTTTTTTTTAGATTTAATTTATTTTCCCCCCTTTAATTATCATTACTAAATTTTTTAAGCAGGCTTGCTTTGACCTAAATACTTAAAATATGTGAAATAATAGTAATAATGATATAGCCAATACATTTTTCCTCCGCGTTTTCATTCACAGGTTCACGACTCCTATGCAGCATTCAGATCTCAGAACCTCAACCTGAAAATAACCATGGAGGCCAGAGGTCATAAGAAGGTCAGTTAGTGCTTTGAAATATCCATTGTGCAAGCAAACTTGTCCCTGAGTTGATTCAAGCATAGATAACTCAATCAGGATTAATTAGATTTATTTCCTCAAACTGGGATCATTTCCATCCTTGTCCGTTTTTTTCATTCTTTTTTTAAGAGACCGGTACGATGTTATCACCATGCACAGTCATGTGACTTGCATGACTCAAATTTGCCTTTTCCATCTTAAAAGTTCCATCCTTACTTGGGCGATGAAGGCACATCGAGCCGATGCTTATCCCCAGTTTCCTTAGAATTAGTAGATGAGAATATACGATTCCCCTGGACAGGACACCAATCCATCTTAGGTTAACCTCACAACAGTACTGGTACTCATTTTACAGCTGAGCAGACTGGAGCAAATAAGAGTAAAGTGTCGTGCTAAAGTAAGCAGTGCAGCGCTGGTGACGGAACTTGAACCAGGTACCATTCGCATACAAGCATGACTCCTCAACCACTGAGCCACAGTATCATGTAATTTTTTCTCTATTTTTCGAAAACAGGGAGACCATCCTGATCGAATGCCAAGCTGCCTGTTTTACAGCAGTACTATGAGATGGCTACAGAATTTCCAGGTATTGTATTGTTCATTACTTTGCGGACAGAATTATTTTATGCTGAACTTTGACAAAAAATTTCCTTCTTTTTCTTTGAAAAAAAAATAATTTCAAGATTCTGTACTGGCTCTCACCTACCCCTCTGCCCCCACCCCTCTGCAACAATTGTCATTGCTCCCTCACAGTCCACCATGTCCATCCTTGTCTGCACCCTGTACAACCTCCCCAGAATTTCCCTCACCTCACAACTCCATATGCAAGTTCTTCCAGAAAAACCCTCCAAATAAATTGATCCCCTTCCTTCATCGTGCCTCCCTCTACAACCATATTTAGTCCTACTCTCCCACCTCCTCTACCCACATTTTTCACCCCTGCACTTCCTCTCTAGATCCCAGCTTCCTGGCTATTAGCCCCCATACTTCTCTCAGACTCATTTTTTTCTTTTTTTCTTACCTCTTACGCACAATTTGACCCCCGCTGGCATGGTGCTGTTAAGCCCTCATCAAACAAACAAACATTCAAGATTCTGTAAAATTCAAGATTCTGTGAAATTAGAAAAAGAATTTGTGTTCATTAATAAAGGTGATTAATGGACTTTCTTTGTAGTGACTTGATTCTTTCCTTTACGATTACGATTACGAGTACTCTTTCAGAGAATGATTGACTGAGTGCGGTAGTTGCCGTTGCTATATGTCGAGTTTCTGAGATCAATTATTCTTTTCATGTATTTTGTCATAATTGGACATTTTTGAATATCTTATGTACTGTTTGCTCTTATAGGTGACATTTATTTCTCTTATTAATTTTACATTTAACAATTTGTGAAATGTTGCAAATATACAAAGTTCCCATAATAGATAAATAATTATTTTATTCCTCGTTTTCTGTTGATTAACATCTATAGTTGAAGTTTTGACCATGCTCATTGAGATACGGGAGGTTGAGACTTGTTTGGCCGCAAAAACAAACTTAGTTGGCTGCAAAAAGTCCTAGTTTGGCTTAATTTTGGCCTTCCTCAAAAATTTAATAGGAAATTAAAAGAAAGTAAATGAATAATTTTCTGATGACATTCAGACCGCATGATATTTTGCATGTTGTAAAAGTTACGTATATACATTTTTTTTGTTGCTTTTCAGTACATTTAATCACTCACAGAAAAGCCCCAGTGTGAAGTTTCTTTGTCTTGATTACAGTTTGGCATGTTTTGCTTAATTTGGCAATCTGGCTACCCACAATGCATCTGCCTTCCTTGATCTGGACCCTTATTTAGTTCCAAATAGCCTTCGTGATGATCCTTTTATTTTCTTTCAGTCCAGAGTATTGTCCAATGTGACCAGACCGACCAGAAAAGGAAAGCTTTTCAACAACACACCGTCCAGAAAAATCCAGCTCAGCAGACACTATAAGTATGGCTCTGTATTATTGTTGATTTTCAAGTTAACATAAGATAGCAAGATGATGGGTCAGGTTAGTCACCCCATAAAAAGCCCAATCTAACACCACTACCTCAAAGAAAAGAAAATCAAAGACACCCAGAACTAGAAAAGAACTGATCAATGTTGACTTTCAAATTGTGAACAGAATTGGACCTACCCACCCTCTCAGGCACACCATTCCCTTCAATAATAACCCTTTGCATAAACATTGAATAGCAATCTGTGAGAATTCTTTAGTCAACTTCAAACTGTTACCACATGTCACATGAGTATCAGCTGAACCATGCAATAAATTACAAGAATCCAAAGCATTACTACCAGAGTCATGCCTCCACATACTCTTCTCAACTCAAGCGTGGTTAAACTAAAAATTTGCAATCTAGATTTATAAAGAGATTCCTTACTTCGGAAATAAGTCTAGTGGCTCTTTGCTGAACCTGCTCCAAAATGTACTTATCCTTCTCATCAAAGGGACTCCAAGCCTGAATATTATACTCAAGGTGAGGTCTGACTAAATTTCTCCTAATCATAAACAAAGTTGTACCTTATTCAACTCAATGTGCATTATATTAAAGTTTTCAATTTTTTTTAGATTATCTAATATGACTTGATGTACATTATGTATACTGCTTATTTTAGGGCTGAGAGAAAGAGATATCTATTACATATAGAAAACGAGGGAAATAAACACATAAATGATAGTAATATGCGTTTAAAGACATTTGTCCCTATGCCAAAACAAAGAAAACACTTTCCAGTTGACCCTACATTTGCCACTATGTCAAAACAAGGACGATATGATACAGTTTTCATTAAAGAAACAAATTGGTGAAAAAACTACGTTGATATTCCAGTTTGGAGTGAATACGTTTCAAGGATTTCGGTCAGTGTGATGAACAGTAACTGGTGCAGTGTACAGTTTAATGTCATAATTGCAGATCCAAGATGATCTTTATGAATTATTGAGACGGGGTATATCACGCACTGTACAAGAACATGTTTTACCCACTGACACTCATTTAAGTCTAAACCTGGCAATACATTTTGTGTCTTAAGCCCTGACAAAATCTAAAATCTGTTGGGGTTCTATATTGCTCACAACAGAAACCACAATCCAGCACAAGCAATTACACCAGGGATTTCCACCCACTTCATCTCACTTTCCATGTTCATAACCTGACATTGATAGTAAACAAATTTCACTGCAGCTCCACTGACTTTCACACTCAACACAAGGACAAAAGTATTCCCTTGTGGTCAAAGTGTCTGGTTTGAAGTAATAACTTACAAATAGGATGGTAATTAACAGTGAAGGTTATGTTTGTTTATTGATGTGATTTCAAGTGATGTTTTTCTTCAATCTTTAAGGCTTTAAGAATTTCGGACTGAAAATCTATTGCAACAGATTTTCATCATGCTCTAAATGAAGGGTTCTTCATTATTTTTTTCCAAGGGCCATCATTTCACAACAGCCTCAGGTTGTGAGCCAATCGCATGACAAAACTAGCGTCACGTGACAAACAAAACCAGTGAAAACAATCCCTGAATACAAACAAGCTGAAAGCGCAAGCGATAAGAAAGATGTATGCCAGATGTCACCGGTTCTCTTATCAGCTTCCCTTTGACAAGCAACAAGTCTGCCCATTTTATAGAGGAACTAACGAAAACATTTTGCTTGATATGCCGCGATGTTATAGTGCGCAGATCTGCCTAGGATAAACAAGTATTTTGGGATTTTTACAGATCTCATTCAGATTTGTTTTCCCTGCTACGACTATTGTTTGTAGGCCATGGTGGATTGTCTGGTGGGCCAGATATGGCCCGTGGGCCGCCTATTAAAAAACGCTGCTCTAAATAAAATTTAAAAAATTATAGAAATATATTAAACATTGCCATGAATCTGCTAGGATTACATCACTGGTGAAACCTTTGAAATGTAATGACTCCTAAATGGAATAAGATATCAACATAATTTTTTCACCATTTTCTCTTCTATTAGTCCTCTATCATATACATAAAAATTCACAGTAATGTTCCTTTAAATCAAAATGGAAAAAAATATGTGTTACAACAGCTCATTAAGTTAGACTAAACCATCATATTAATTATCACCAATTTTTCTCTTTCAAAGGTTTGTTGGACTGAATGTTAAATTTCCCACAATGCAAATCACCTACTGGGCATCCTTTGCAAAGAGACAAGGAATGGAGCTGTGTATGGGCAAAGGAAATTTCAAATCTCGGTACAGTCTCAAGCTTGATCCTATCGAGGACGGATTGATTCACAGACCTATGGTAAGAAAGAAGAAATAACGGAGTAATTAAAGGATAAGTTCAGGGGTCAATCAAGTTTATCTTATATGAAAGGGGACTTTGAAAGAAACAAAATGGTTAAGAACCACTTCAACCTCTTACTCAGTGAAAGAGATATTCAAGTTTAAAGCTGTCCTATCTGTCTAGAAATAACTGGTGGAGTCAGTCTACTATGGAAGGTTGGTGCCCCCATCCTCACATTTTTAACAATTGTTAAATGTATTTTAAAGAAAATATATTTGACATTTTTGCTATTTGAATTGTTTTTCTTTAAACTTTTTTCAGGTGGTAAATCATAATTACCCATACTAGATTATCTTTTACTACTTTCATGACATATCCAATGATTTTTAGGATACAAAAACCAGGAAAAAAATATGACATAATACATAGAGACTTTGAGGAATCTGAGGCTATGACGTCACAACTAGTCTGATTTTAGTCATTTCTGTATAACTGATATCAAACTTTAAACTGAATATTTTGACAGAATAAGATTTTTGAATGATTTCTTCACCATTTTGTTTCTTTTAAAGTCCTCTTTCATATAAGATAGACATGCTTTACCACTGAACTAATCCTTTAAGTTACTTTTTTAAGCATTTAATCTAGATCTGTTTTAGCTTTTCTTATTGAATGAGTGAGCTCTGGTTTTGTTTTCTACCAGCATTGATGGAAAATGGGTGGGGAATGGTGGTGAGGGGACTGGCTTTCTTTCGTCCTTTTTATGTATTTTTTCATGATAAAATGGTTGTGCTGTTTTGTATAATTTTGTTGTAAAAGTTTGGATTTAAAGTGCTCAAACGGGGGTGGCAGGGGGGAGGAGGGTGGGGGGGGGGTCACCCTATCCTCAAGACACTTAGTTATACCTAAAACAGGGCAAATATATATTGCAAATATATATATATTATATAAAAAAAATCCAAAAATTGTAATTGTAATTAACAATTTCTTTTGTTTTTCTTTCGAATTTAATTCCAAGAGACTTAATCCTGATGAACATTTAGGCAGTATCGAAAGATGCTATGACGTTCAAAGTGATTGCAATGTAATTTAGATATTTAATAAGAAATTGTGCTTTTTAAATGTGGAATGAAATATTATTCCTGATAGAAAGAGACAACTATTTTAAAGGAAGAATATTGTGCTACTCAAGTCAAATAAAAGACATTTCCCCAAGCAGGTATTACCATGCGCTTTAGAATTATTGATCAAGATACCCTCTATTACGGGTCAGTACAACTGTTTTTGAAACAAAAAATAAATAATTGTTTTGTTAATAGTAGATAATGATTTTGAAAATGTTTTAGCATGTTTTTCTAAACTAAAATGATATTGTTTTGTTGATAGTCGATATTTGTTTTGAAAATGTTTTATCATGTTTTTCTAAACTAAAATTTAAATTTCTCTTCTGGCAACATGCCATGTAACATAAAAAATGCCCTGAACTTCTCTCAACAGGCCAACTGGAGCATCGTAGAAATGGACTGCGAGCTGATCAATAATGAGGCTTTCTTGTACACGACGGACAGTGGTGAGGATATCCACATTTTCTCAGAGACGGTGGCCAATAAACATCATCTTGCAAGTTTAGCTAGGTAGGTATGCGCTACACAGAATAAGATGATATAAGCCCAACATTTATATCATGTAGTAATACATGGTTAAACTACTTTTGAGTGTTTTTGAGTCTGCAATCACTTTTGAAAGGGTTTATGATGATGAAAATAGTCAATCACGATTAAAATCAATTAAGGATGGAAAATTTTACAACAAAATGATTTTTGTAACAAATTTTAAGGTGGGAATGGAAGTAAGATCATGAATTCAGCTAAACTATTTTTTTTTTTTAAAGACAAGAAGTGTGACGGAATATTGAGATTTTATTGTGAAGAAATATAAAAAGATTCATCATATAGCTTAACCCTTACTCTACCATGTGGCGATATTATCGCCGTTTTGGGTGCCCCGTCTTTGACCCCACCTTCCAAGCGTGTTTTTAAAAAAGTGCTGGTAGAGTAAGGAAGGGTTAAGAGACAAGACAATGTTTGTGGAGTTGGAATTAAATAATAAAAATTTTCACGGTTCTGAATAAAGGTGTCAAAAATCTTCCCATGAAAAATCACAACAGAAATAATATTAATGTAGTGAATATATATTTATATACTTCCCTCTTTTGCAATGTAATTTACTTTTCATTGCACATTTACATGGGGAACATTTTTAGGGCACATATTTACAACATGTACTCAAGAAATCTATATAAATTTTTTTTTTTAAATTCTTCCCGCGAATTCCCAATTTTTTTGTGGTTTTAACTGCTGGAACTGTAGATTTTTTGCAGCTCCGCGTGGTTAGTTTGTAAGGTTAGGGCTGCTTTAAGCATAAGATTTTCTTTGTTTTTTTAGAGTCGTGTACTGCAGACATCTTAAGGAGGAGCAGCCATTAGAAGACTCTTCACCTGAAGATGAAGAAGAGGAGGAGGAGTCTGAACCAATTATTAACGAGAATCACAGCGAGGAGGTATCAAATTTCCTTTTCTTATTCCACGTTTTCTTCTTTGGCAAGAGTTCTAATGTCGATAGAAATAGGTTGGTGAAGAAATCACTCAAAAACGTCAGTCTTGAAATTTGGACACTTTTCTTCAAATTACTACAGTCAAGAGGTGATAATTTGAGCCTTTTAACTGTGGACATCATACCAACCTTCTTTGCACTGGAGGCACATGTTTTCTTCTGTGGTTAAACATGCCTGTGATATGAATGCTAATATGTGGTCTATTGTCTGTGGGCTGAATGCTTATGTTGATAGAAATAAGTTGGTGAAGAAAGCACTGAGAAATGTCATTTCTTAAAGTTGGACACTTTTCTTAAAATCACTGCTATTGACTGCAGACACCATACAAACCTTGTTCTTTTCACTGGAGGTACATGTTTTCTGTGCTTAAACATGCCTGTGATGTGAATGCTGATATGCGGTGTATTGTCTGTGGGCTGAATGCTAATGTTGATAGAAATAGGTTGGTCAAGAAAGCACTCAGAAATGTCATTCTTTAAAGTTGGACACTTTTCTTTAAATCACTGCTATTGACTGCAAACACCATACAAACCTTGTTCTTTTCACTGGAGGTACATGTTTTCTTCTATAGTCAAACGTGCCTGTGACATGAATGCTATTACTGACAGTGTGCTGGTGAAAAAAACCTTTAAGATTTCTTTCTTTTTTTTGTTTCTTAAAGCGGCTTCCAAAAACGTCGCAATACCCTAGACCAGTTAATTACGCTCGACACCGCTATCCGGGAATCCTTTGCAAAAAAGGAACACCTCATTGCCATATTTTTTGACCTCGAGAAAGCTTTCGACACTACTTGGAAATACGGCATTACCCGGAAACTTCACACCATTGGCCTCAGAGGCCACCTCCCCATCTTTATTCAAAACTTCCTCTCACTCAGGCAGTTCCAAGTTCGTATTGGCCACACCCTCTCCAAGCCGTACCCCCAAGAAGAGGGCGTCCCCCAAGGCAGCATCCTCTCCCCCACTCTCTTCAACCTGAGCATTAATGACATCGGGAATGACCTTGGCCCCAGCATCAAACGTGCCTCTCGTGGATGACTTCACCATCTTCTACCTCCCTAGCTTTCCTATTGTTGAAAATAGGCTCCAAACCAGCCTCAATCAGCTGCAAGTCTGGAGCAACAATAACGGTTTTAAATTCTCCAAAGACAAGACAGTCTGCATGCACTTTTGTCATTTCAACAACCTCCACCCCAACCCGAACTTTGTGCTCAATGGGAATCGCATCCCCAAAGTTAAAAACACAAAGTTCCTTGGTCTAACTCTAGACCCCAAGCTCACCTACAAGCCACACATCACCAACCTGAAACTAAAATGCAATAGCTCCCTCAACATCCTCCGACTGCTCTCCAACACTACTTGGGGAGCGAACCGCTATGCTCTCCTCAAAATTTTCAGGCTCACCATTCGTGCCAAGCTTGACTATGGCAATATTGTTTACTGTGTCGCTCACAACTCATACCTCAACCACATTAACACCATCCAAAATGAAGCCCTCAGGCTTTGTCTAGGAGCCTACAGGACCTCCCCAATCACTAGCCTTCATGTTGAAGCCAACGAACCCCCCCTTTCTACTTAGATGTAAAAAGCTTAGCCTCTCCTATGCTTTTAGAGTCCTCACCAACACCCAGAACCCTGTTTACAACCTCATTAGGTACCCCAATTTCTCCTCCCTCTTTGATAGGACTAAAACCCTATCGCCTCCCTTCAGCTTACGCATTAAATCAGACCTCTTTCAACTTGGCATCAACCCCGCCACTCTCGGCACCTATTCCTGGGCCACTTTTCCGCCTTGGGCCACCCCCCCTTCCTTCTGTCCACCTAGACCTCTCCACTTATAACAAAACTCAAACTCACCCTAATCTCTTCATCAATCTCCACAACCAAATCAAAGACCAACTCTCAAATTACACCTCCATCTATACTGATGGCTCCAAGGAAGGCAACAAGACAGCTGCTGCTGCCATCATCAAGACATCACCCTCAGTAGCAGACTTCCTGACCACTCATCCATCTTTTCAGCCGAGGCTAAGGCCATTCTCCTCGCCCTCAACTTTATTGAGTACTCTCCTCTTAGTCACTTTGCCATTTTCTCTGACTCAAAGGCTGTTCTTACTTCATTACTCAATCTTAAATGGGATAACCTCACCTGCCACCTCCTCCTCCGGAAACTCTTTTCTCCCACCCTCTGCAGGAAAAGTGTTCTTTTCTTCTGGATACCCAGCCATGTTGGCATCCCTGGCAATGACAGGGCTGATACAGCCGCTAAGCTTGCCCTTAACCTCCTCCCTTCCCTTTTCCCAAAACCCTCTCTGACATCAAACCGCTTATCGCTTCTCTTGTTCGTGACCGCTGGCAAACCTTATGGAACTTCCAAATTGATAACAAACTCCATGTTATCCAGCCCACAATCCCGATCAAATCCACCATCAACAACCTTTCTCAGTATCGACAACGTTCATATTACCCGTCTTAGAATTGGTCACACCCACCTCACTCACTCCCACCTCCTTATTGGTTCCCCCAACCCCTCTGTAACAATTGCCACTGCATCCTCACAATCCAACACGTTCTCCTTTGCTTGCCCCCTGTACAACCTTCCCAGAGCTTCCTCGCTCCCCACAACTCAATTGCTGAGTTCTTCCAAAAAAATCCTCCAGATAAAATAGTCTCCTTCCTTCAGCATGCATCCCTCTACAACCATATTTAATTCTCCTCTTCCACCCCCTCTCTACTTTGTTTTTGTTTTACCCATGCACCTCCTCTCTCGATCACAGCTTTCTGGCTTTTGTTCTTGAATTTCTCTCATTCTTCCCCTGGTCTCTTTCCTTACTACCTCTAAAATGATCTGACCTCTCAGGCACAATTTGACCTTCGTTGTCGTGGTGCCGTTAAGACCTCATCAAACAAACTTACTTCTTTCTTCAATTTACTGCAGTCGCAGCCAAGAGATGAATTTTTAAGTCTTTACACTGTAGTATTCCACTGAGCAAATTGTCCACTTTAAAACTGCTATTGATGTCATGGTATTTATGGAACCCTATAGGTATGGACAGGTAGAGATTTATACTGTATATTCTCTAATAAATACCTCCACTCTAATAAATGCCCCCCCATTTTTTTTGGGCAGTGACAATCGTAAAGTCACACATAAATTGATTGGTAATATCGTAATATTAAATACCAGTGTGATTTAACACTAGGATTCAGCCAAAACTCGTTTAAAAGCCAAAACTGCCCGAAATATACACAAGTCAATAGACTTGAACTTGCTATGCACACCATAAGTACATATGAAATTTAACCTCAAATACCCCCCCACCCTTTTTTTTTTATAAATGTAACATCCCCAGGACAGTTTAAGGAATATATGGTATTCAGCTTTAAATTCTGAACAGAATAATCTTAGAAATTATGTCAAAATTACCTGTAGTTTCTGATTTATTTTTGTTGATTAAATGTTTGATGAATTTTTCATGTATTATGGAAGAGTTTAGATGTATGAAAGAGAGGATAGCACAAAATCTTAAATGTAATTTTTAACAATAAGCTAGCATTGAAAAAATTCATAGATTTTGTGATGTCACAAAATTTACATAAAGTTTACAGAATTGATTATAATTAGGCCTGAAAATTCAAAATTCTGTAAAATAGCTACTTTTTAACCAATTTTGATGAATTGTTTGCTATTTTCATGATGGTTGATGGCATATCTCCTTCCAATTAAAGGAATAGAAGTCCTCTTTCATATAAGATGGACTTGCTTGACCCCTGAACTAATCCTTTAATGGAATAAGATTTTTGAATGATTTCTTCACCATTTTTTTTTGAAGTCCTCTTTCACATAAGATGGACTTGCTTGACCCCTAAATTAATTCTTTAACGGAATAAGATTTTTGAATGATTTCTTCACCATTTTGTTTCTTTTGAAGTCCTCTTTCATATAAGATAGACTTGCTTGACCCCTGAACTAATTCTTTAATATCTTCTTAACGGAATAAGATTTTTGAATGTTTTTTTCACCATTTTGTTTCTTTTGAAGTCCTCTTTCATATAAGATGAGCTTGCTTGACCACTGAACTAATCCTTTAAGCTCAAGTTGTTGCTACCTGTCCGTAAATCTTTATGGAGAAAATAAGTTTGTTTTAAAATGGCGTGTTAGAAATTCGCTTAAGTAGAAGAAAGTTCACATTCATTTGGAATTTTTAAAGAATATGTTATTGCATCTTGCATTTATTAAAGTTGTTAGCAGATAAACTAATCAGAAAAATTTCTTGTTATTGTCATTATTTGAATAATATTTATTTTTGTGAGTTTCAATAATCTCATCGATATTCAATAAGATGTATTAGCAATTACAAAGCAGTTACAGTCTTGATATATATTTTTGTATAATTAATTCAATGTTTGGTATATTAAAGAAAGCTAGGAGACGAGGTTATTCTTGCTGTCTTTACAGCACAGGTCTTGTTCACATATCTTTTTAAAGAAACTTATACATCAAACAAAACGGCGTAAGTTTTAAACTTCATTATGTGTACTAATTTAGCTTTGAATTTCCATTCTTTTTCTTTTACACCTTCCATCTGTTGGCTTCTCCATAACTAGTTCTCCCTGACTTCAGGTCATTGATCAGCCATTCTGTCATCACTAATGGAGTTGATGCTTTGAGATAGCATGTCTCACCCAAATTTTAAACATGTTTTCCCCTCTAGCAACAATCTTCACATTTTGTATTGTGTCTTCTCTCTCAAAGGATTTTGTGCACAGACTGATTGTCTATGAGTTTTGTGGTTCCTGGACCAGGTTTAACAGAGACGTCTTCTTTAGCCTGTACGATTCGTATAACTCAGCTCAGGTATGCAACACTCACTTATGTTCTAGAAGGTCTATGTACACGTTTGAATTTCTATATAAGGGTGTTATAGCTGACATCACAAGGTCACATGACTTTGTTTACATCGCCATTTTGTCAGGCAATACCACTCATCTGCTGTACATTTAATTAGACTTAAATACATTTGCATGTTGTTATACAAGATTATTTTTGTAAGAGAATTATGTTGGAATCTTGCTGTGTTGTTGGTTGCACTAATAGATGTGTGCGTGGGGATTAAAAAGACATTTTCTCGATTTCCATCTGATCTTGATCGACGTTTGAAGTAGGTTTCTGCTGTACGATGCAACGGTTTCAACCTACGCTTCACACTTGGATTTGAAGCGAGCACTTTATATATGTAGGCTTTGTCTAAGTATAACGAAAAATCAGCTGGCATTAACATTATCGTATACCTGGTGAAAATATAAAACGTAAGGAAAATATGAAGTAAAATTAACTGCGATCAAAAAACCGCATTTAGTAAAATTCGCTAAACTGGTACAGGTAGGTTAGCATGTGGTATGTTCGTTGTACGTGTGACGTTACTGAGCTGTGTGAAGAAGCGTGAAACGCAATGACGCCGCTGCCCTGCAAAATGAAGTCCAGTTGAGTAAGAGTCACTTGATGAAATCCCTCTATAGAAGTTGTGTTAGTTTTTGGTTTGGGAATTGGAGTCAATATGAAGTGAATCAATTTGAGTTAGAGCTGATCAAAGTATGATCAGGTTTTGAGTCATGCGAACTTTGTGATGTATGACTGGGCAGGCAGCTCAAAATCTGTTTGTAATTCTTTCAATTTCCTTCCTAAATCTTAGTCACTGAAAATACATACAAATTGTTTTGGATCTGCATTCATGACATCACACAGTACGCTGGTAAAATCTTTGAAATGCAATAACTCCAAAACGGAATCAGATATCAACATGATTAAAATACCCATTTGTTTCTTTAGTAGTCCATCATGTTTATAAAATTGAAAACTGACGGGAATATTCTGTTAAAATTATGGATAGGAAGTCTCAAGTGAAAAGGGTAGAATAGAATACAACCTAGAAATAATATCTTTTTGTAGTCACAAACTTTTCTTTGAAATTGTAGGTATGGTTTCCAGAATAGAGTATCAAAATGTAAAAAAAAAATTACAACTCATGCAACATAGATTTTATTTTCATTATGAAGTTTTGGTAATGTATTTTGTTTATATGATGATCATGTAAAAGAGAGATAACTCTCTATTTCAACATAAACAAATTGTGATACTAACATAAACATTGTTATCATCATTTTTTTTTGATAGACGCTAAAAAAGAACCTTTCAACAGAGGCGCTAAAAGGCATAAAAGTTGACAAAACATCACAGCAAACTGTAAGTCATTATCTAAGTGAAGTAAATTCCCATAACGTAAAAGTTGTATTTTTCTGTTCTAATACTCTGGATATCTTCTCTCCTCACTATCTTCAATCTCGGACCTTTTTGAAAACAATTCTTCCTCAAACATCATCAAGTTCCTGTGCAACAACAACCTCTTCCATCACATTTAACTGCCCCCTCCCCTCCCTTTCTACACCTAACCTTACATACCCCTGTTTTTTCTGCTTTTTCCCCGTTTCTCCCTTACAAACCTTCCTTTCCCCACTATCCTGACTCTTACACCATAATTTATTATCATCCTATTGGCACATTTTACTCTGACTGTTGTGGTGCCGTTAAACACCAACAAACCAAACCCATATAATATTGTTAAATGCAGTGTTCAAAAAGATTATATAGAAATATTATTTTGAGAATTGTAACTAAAATGCCTTTAGTACATGTCCATATGTATCAATCTTTTCATTCTCTTGAAAATATATTTAGGAAGTAACACATTTTTTTCCCCTTAACAAATTCATCTTTCAGAAACATGGATTGCAGTCTACACCAAACACCCCTTCAGTTTCCCAGGGAACCTCGTCGACAGGCAACACCCCCAGTCCAATGACCCGCCTTCAAGCAGGTCATGGCGCCACCATGCTTCATCAACTTTTGGCAGAGACAAGCACAAAGTTCATGGTGTTCTCTGAAGAAGTATGTATGACCTTTGACCTAATTGGGTTTGCTCGCATATGTGGTTGTAAGAAATTTTAGTTAGAAGAGCAAAATTTGATTGGGGCAAAAATGAAGATCTTGTTTATGATACATACAGTTCAAGCATGTTTGTATTCTTATGGGGGAAAATGGCACCCTTTGCCCCTGTGGCGAGCTACCGGTGTTTGCTGACTATCAGAAAAAATGGTCAATTTTTCAGAGAATGGAGCATCCGTGACATGGTGACATTTTGTGACCAAATTTTATTATCCAAAAATCTGTGACATTTTGAAAATTTTGTGACAAAATGAACATAATAATATGTATTAGAATTTGTCTAAGATATTGTGACATGTTTTACTCCTTCACTCGCACTCATTGGTAATTTGATGTTGCATTTTAGTAATGGATTCCATTTTTCATGAAACAGACATAACCAAATGATCTTTTCTATGAGTATCACAGTAAGCTGGTCATGTGTGAATCTATTGCCAATCAAATGTGACAGGTAAAACTGTTGTGACATTCTGTGCAATAGGTAACAAAAATGATGTTACATTTGTGACATGACATTTATGTGACAAGCCATCAATCATCACTCCATTCTCTGATATTTTCATTCTCCCTTCAGTGTGACAATCATGTAGTTTTAAGATATATGATTATGCTCTTTTTAATGCTTAATTGTTTTGCAATATTTTTAATGATTTAGTATCTATTGTATTATGATAAACTACCATGGAAGCCCAATTTATACTGCATCTTTCATTGTGTTAAAACTGTTTAACCACTGCAAAATAAGTATTCATTTTTGATGGATGCGAACTTGTTCGAAGACTCTTAGTTGTCAGAACCGACAGGAAGTTGAAATTTTTTGCACAGCTTTAAGTCCTTCTATCTTTGATCTTGTTTTACAATAACAAAGTAGTCTATGATACCTTCTTTTAATTTTTATCTTTTTGGAAAGTTTGCTATTGTTCTTGATGTATTTCCTTTTTTTTTTTTTTTTTTTTTATTAAAAAAGAAGAATCCCATGTAAAGTGTTAGATAAAGGAAAAATGTTTGTGTTGTGAAGAAGAATTTTTTTGGATAACAATGCTAAACCTCTAGCAAGGCGAAAGGATATGAAAATTGCTATGATGTGATGCATAGACTAGACTGATATTTCTAACAAATCATATACTTTGTAATGTGTACACGAAGAACATAGAACGTAAAATTTTATTGTATTGGGAATTGTAAAAGAGAGTTTGACGATATATTTTTATATTAGAATAATATCAATTATGACCTGCAAGGCATGACATCAAAAATACCAGTAAGTACTTAAAATGGACTAAAACTAAGAAATAGATTAATATTGTTGTGTATATGATATTTTTTACACAAATTCGCAGCGAGCCAAGAAGTTCTTAAAGAAGTTCTTATCGAGGAACCTTTTGCATTAAAAAATTGCCAAAATGACCCTTACTTCAAAACCACACAAAGAAGGGTAGATTTTTCGGGGAAAATCCTCTGTGGCGAAATAATATGACAATTTCCATGATGCGATTCATACATACACGGGTGAATGTAAATACACTGTACAGCTCTTTGAGCCATTGTGAATTGAATACAAGTGTGTGTGTATGTGGTAATGGGTGGACCGTTATGATGAGTATATAATGAGACATTCTGAGATGCACTGTACCTGGGAGCCTGGGAGTCACAAATGTGAAGTGGGAATTAGGCTATTAGTCCTAGTGGTGTATGGCACTCCCAACCAATTACTGATTGTCTTGTCATAATTTGAGACAATGTTTTGACCAGATATTTTAAATCATATTGCTAAATTGTTATAATCTTCATGTTAACACAAAAATGGCCCATAAGATCAAATAATGTCAATTACAAAAATGACAACTTTAAATCGAATCCATTACCAGTGCTTTCAGTACTGTGATTTTTCTATAGCAACAGATTTGTTTGTCATAAGGCTAGCAAATTGAAGGCTTAGATTATTGTTTCTACAATTTTGTTGACTTTGAATATTTTACCCACAGACCGCAAATGGCAATGAATTACTTTATGGAGTTAAAGCATGTACATCAACGGACGTTTTGCAAAACAACTGGCGTAGTAAGTATTGCAACCAGCTTTAGTATTGCAACCAGCTTTAGTATTGCAATCTGCTCAGTAAATATTGCAACCAGCTTTAATATTGCAACCTTGCTTAGTAAGTATTGCAACCAGCTTTAGTATTGCAACCTGCTTAGTAAGTATTGCAACCAGCTTTAGTATTGCAACCAGCTTTAGTATTGCAACCTGCTCAGTAAATATTGCAACCAGCTTTAGTATTGCAACCTGCTTAGTAAGTATTGGAACCAGCTTTAGTATTGCAACCAGCTTTAGTATTGCAATCTGCTCAGTAAATATTGCAACCAGCTTTAGTATTGCAACCTGCTTAGTAAGTATTGCAACCAGCTTTAGTATTGCAGCCTGCTCAGTAAGTATTGCAACCAGCTTTAGTATTGCAACCAGCTTTAGTATTGCAACCTGTTCAGTAAATATTGCAACCAGCTTTAGTATTGCAACCTGCTCAGTAAGTATTGCAACCAGCTTTAGTATCGCAACCTGCTCTGTAAGTATTGCAACCAGCTTTAGTATTGCAACCTGCTCAGTAAGTATTGCAACCAGCTTTAGTATTGCAACCTGCTCAGTAAGTATTGCAACCAGCTTTAGTATTGCAACCTGCTCAGTAAGTATTGCAACCAGCTTTAGTATTGCAACCTGCTCAGTAAGTATTGCAACCAGCTTTAGTATTGCAACTGGCTTAGTGTTAGTATTGTTACTTGATAACTTAGGAATTATTGCAAATAACGGTGTTTAAGCTGACGTCACGAGGTCACATGACTTTTATTACATTGCCATTTTGTCAGAAAAAACTGCTGTCTTCTGCTGTACACTTAATTAGACTTACAAACATTTGCATGTTGTTATATAAGATTATTTTTGTAAGATGCTTATGCCAGAATCTTGCATTGCTGTTGGTTGCACTAATAGATGTGTGCGGGGGGAATAAAAAGACATTTTGTGATTTCCACCTGATCCTGATCGACGTTTAAAGTGGGTTTCTGCTGTATGAAGCGACGGTTTCAACCTATGGTTCACACTAGGATTTGAAGCGAGTTCTTTATATCAGGTATGTAGTCTTTGTCTGACATGTCTGAGTATAATGAACAATCAGCTGGTGTTAACGTTGAAGTTACTCTTCGTACAATCGGAAGGGAACAAAAAATTGCAAGTTGTAAAATTTGCTGAATTGGCACTGGTAGGTTAGCACGTAGTATGTTTGTTGTACATTAGAGGTGACTGAGCTGTGTGAAGACGCGTGAAATGCAATGACGCCGTTGCCCTGCAAAATGGAGTCTAGTTGAGTTAAGAGTTATGTAATGAAATCCCTCTATAGAAGTCGTGTTAGTTTTTGGTTTGCGAATTGGAGTCAATATGAAGTGAATTAATTTGTTTTATGTCATATAAACAATATTTTCATATTCACTTGGTTGGATATCCGGGAACTTCGTGACCCAAGGTCATCAGACCACATAGTAACCGTGCACATCGAGTGAAAACAAAGCGATCAGCTGTGTTTGTTTATATGCCATACAGTGAACACATACGAATTACCCACGTGTATTACGCAAAGCTTTGTTTTTACTCCAGCAAATGATGTCATCTCCCGTAAGTGATGTGGCACTAACCAACTGAATAGTCACAAATCCAACACTGGCAGATCAATGCACTTTACAAGATAAAAGTTCAAAATAAAATAGTGAATTAAGATAGGCTTTGTGGGAAAGAAAAGTCTTTACAATCTTCTTTTATGAATTCAGAGGTCTTGTTGACATCTATTTATTTGGTTGGATTCATAACCCGAGGTCATTAGATCACATAGTAACCGTGCACCACTGGAGTGTAAACAAAGCAATCAGCTGTGTTTGTTTACATATCATATGCAATATGTAGCACAGTAGGCTCGAATTCCAACCACTTATGGCACAAATTTGCCTTTCAGACGATGTTTGATGAACGGTTCGGGATATGTGGTGTCGCTTTGTTGAGTTTTTAGTAAAAATATATCACTGTTTTTGGTCAATTTGAAATTTCCTTTACTGACTCGAATTTCAACCACGGTGTTGTAAACATGCATACCCAGCAGGTGTACCAGTAAAACGTACAATGTCTGATCATCCGTAAAAATTGATATAAACTTCAAATGATTATTATTCTTAATTGCACAATCAACTAACGAAACATCTAATTGATGAAAATGGAGTTTAGCTAACAATTTGCAAGTATAAATATTTTGTACGACTTTGCATCCCACATGCAGACATATACGAACTTAACGTTCACCATAACGCGCAAAGCTTTGTTTTAATTCCAGTAAATAAAGTCTTCTCCCGGAAGTGACGTGGCACCAACCAAGTGAATATGGGGAATTATTCCATAGCTCATCAGCTGCACAAGTAGAGGTCCAATCACCATACCTAACCAACTGCACTGTAGCTCATCAGCTGCACAAGTAGGGGGTCCAATCACCATACATAGCATACTTTTGAATTTATAACAGATCAGTTTTAGTCATTTACTCTATTTCAAATTTGTCATCTTTTATTTCAGTTGAAATGGTCAACAGTCAGATCATGTTAAAGGGTTCCGATTCATCAGGTTATGTCCTGGTGACCGCTGCGAATGCCCGATTGATGCAACGATCTCATTGGCCCTCTTGGCGGAAGAACAAACTGACGAGCAAAACCACCTGGGTTGGTAACTTGGATGGTCTTCAGGTATGTAATCGAAAACGGACGGGGCGGGGCGGATCGGGACAGTCTGTACCTCAACCTACCCCTTCCTATGTACCACAACCCTACTCTTCATACGTACCTCACCTACCTTTCCTCTGTAACTCAACCCCACCTCATCTGTACCTCAACCTTACCCTTTCTGCTGTACCTCAACCCTACCCTTTGTACCTCAACCCTACCCTTTCCTAAGTACCTCATCCCTACCCTTTTTCTGTACCTCAACCCTACCCTTTTCTCTGTACCTTAACCCTACCCCTTTCTCTGTACCTCAACCCTACTCCTTTCTCTGTACCTCAACCCTACCCTTTGTTGAGTACCTCACCCCTACCTTTGCTCTGTACCTCAACCCTACCTCTTTCTCTGTACCTCAACCCTACCCCTTTCTCTGTACCTCAACTCTACCCCTCTTTCTGTACCTCAACCCTACCCTTTGCTAAGTACCTCACCTCTGCCTTTGCTCTGTACCTCAACCCTACCTTTGCTCTGTACCTCACCCCTACCTTTGCTCTGTGCCTCAACCCTGCCCCTTTCTCTGTACCTCAATCCCACCCTTCTGTACCTCAACCTTACCCTTTCCTCTGTACCTCAACCCCACCCTTTGTACCTCAACCCTACCCTTTCCTAAGTACCTCAACCCTACCCCTTTCTCTGTACCTCAACCCTACTCTGTCTTTTGTAGCTTACCCTGACTGCTTTCTTTGTATCTCACCCAACCCCTTCCTCTGAACCCCTACCCCTTATTTTAAACCCACACCCCTTCTATATCTTATCTCATGTTAATTAATTCCTTTTCACTCTGCAGTACTTTGCGACAGTAGAATCTCCCTCTAATGAAGGAGATGTCTGCTGGCTTCCCACCTCCATCATCGAAAGGAATGTGCAAAAGTCAGCTGACATACCGGATATGGTGGGCAGTGGGGAGTCTGTTGGGGGAGTGGTCAGCGACACAGTGGGTCCCTCTGTGGAGACCAGCAGGAAGTCAGTCCAAGTCCAGCGCATTATCTCTAGGTGTAGTGCGCAGATATATTTTGCTTTGTACGGTGGAGATGTTGACCCAGCCGTCACAGCCCAAGTTGTCAAGTCCAGTGATGAGCAGGTAAGTTTTTGGAATTAAAAACATAAACAATTTTTCAGCTCATTTCTTTCACAAAGCCATTTCAAAACCAATTGGTAAATTTGCAACACATAAGAATGGCAATTTTATCTAACTATTTTTTAATTTTCAGTTGAAGTATATGTTAAACTGGTGATAATTTTTAAGATTGCAATCCATAAAAAAAAACCTTTCCAAAGTTGGTTTTTATCTTGTTTTACAACTAATCATCTTTAAAAATCCAGAATATCACATTATACTTGCAAAATAATGTGTGAAAATGATAAAATAACATGCCATAGCTGTATGTCTAATTAACCAACCTGACAATGACAAGGAGGGGCTCCCCTAATAATTATATTGGTAGGGAGGTGTATGCTTGAATCACCCGTACTGGTTTTGTGAATGTAGGATGAACATGCCAACGGAAGTGGAGGGGGGTGGGGAGGGGAGTCACAAAAACTAAGATACAAAATAATCACCATTAAAACAATATAAATACAGGAAAACGTGAGGGTGATACCACCCTTCCCCTGTAATCCTGCATATGCATGAAGTCATTATAATTTTTCTATCCAAGCTTGCTCATTTGACTTACATAGCATCGCTGCCATGACTGAGATATTTGTGGTAGATATAAACAAAATATGTTTTGCTTTAAGGGCGGAAATGAAAATGACGAAGATTTCTTAGACAAAGAGGATGCGGTTGATTCCTTGACGTTAATCTACCACGACCTGGATGTATGCACCAACTCCGTCCAGTACTCCATGCTCATGGATATACTCAACAATCTCCTGCTTTACGTGGAGCCAAAAAGAAAGGTAAATTGTCCTTTTAGATGTGCAAAGCGAGAGTGAATTTTTTAAGTAAATTTCACTTGGCGACCACCTTCACCCCTAGGGCATCTGATGCGCGGCACAAAGTAACATGTAAATTTGAGCACCTTCAAAATTAAAAAAGATATTTAGTCGGACATAAAATGCATAAACTTTTATTTCATATGATGTTGTATGTTTGAAATCTTTAGTCTATGACTGTATGGGAGCAGTTATTTTATTACATTAAGGCGTGATTGGTCAACTTCTGCCTATGGAAATTTGATACAAAACGCTGTCAGTGTAACTTATTTCACTGTTTTACAAGTATCCATGGACCTTAAAGAATTAAGACCATACCAGTCAAATTCTTCCATAGTTCAGGTGGCTTTATTAATAATTTTAAAGCTTAAAAAGCAATTGTAAGCTTGCTTGGTAATTTTTATGATAGTTGAATCTGATATTCTCTTTCTCCGCAGGTAGCTACTCAACGGATACAACACATGCGTTTTGCTCTTCAGTTGTCCAGCATTGATGATCAAAAGGGACCCATAATGCAACTGCAGAACTCATTGAGGTATGTGATTTATAGGTAACAAAGAGTTACTCATAATAAGTTTGATGGGAATGTGCTTTGAACAAGTGGTGTGCATCCTGTAGTAAAAAGCAGGGGTGCAGACATGGGGTGCATTGGGCAACCTCGCTAAAAGATTTCCAGAAAGAGCATTGTAACCCACTGTTGTGGAGCAGAGTATTAAATGAAATTTTAAGGTTTATTTTTGAAAGAGGAGGCCTAAATCTTAATAAAATGTTTGTCTTTGTCTTGACTTAGACGTCTGTCAGTTTATGTGAATATTTTGCACAATCTCAAAATTTGAATAGTAAGGTATCTCCTTATTCTCTTTGCTAGCGAAGTTGGACGGAGGTTATGTTTCGCCTTTGTTTGTTTGTCCGTTTGTTTGTTTGTCTGTTTGTCATCAAGATATCTCAATAACGAGTGATTAGATTTTGCTTGAACTTGGTGGGTGGTTTTGTTACTGCTTCTGGAAGAAGTGATTAGGGTGAGTTTGTCTGTCAGTAGAATATCTCAAGAACTGACTATTGGATTTGGAAAAAATTTGGTGTGAGGTTTTATTATTGCTTAAGGGATAAGTGATTTAAATTTGATGTAAATTTGATGTATTGGTACAAGGGAAGGGTAGAAATTGGGAGGGGGCGGCTGTTTTATGGTAAGATTTGTCAAAACATAGTTGAAACTTTCCAATAGAATGTGGTGAACAATGACATCATGCCATTAAAAAATTCAACAATTAATTCTTGGGACTCAAAAGAAAATTAAATCAATTAAAACAATTGGTTTGTGCCATGAAAACTGATGGAATGTGAATCTTAACTGAAAGGAACTCAAACAATGAATGCTTAGCCGGAATAAAATTGAATAAAAATGATTTGTCCGTGGAAGAAATCAGTCAGAAGATAATCCTGAAGTGATCAGAATGCAATTGATCATTACAGATCAAAACTTTGATGAATCTTTATGAGCTTAGGATGTCTGAGGTACATTGGGTATGGGGACTGAATGAACTCTAAAATTATTCTTGGCATGTTGGAATTGCACTGGGGGCGGAGGTATGCACTCTACAGAGTGCTGATATTCTAGTTAACCTAGGAAATGGCCTCGAAGAAATACGATAAGTTAAGATATTAGACATTAATTATTAGGAAAATATCCAATAGCAGAGGCCTGATTAGCATCAAGTTAATAGCCATAAGCTTATATCCTCTCTCCCCATTTTTTAACGTTTTCTCGGGAGTTTGATATTTGATAGAATTACTTTGACTTCCTATAAGGGTGTTTCAGCTGTTGTCATGAGGTCACATGACTTTGTTTACATCACCATTTTGTCGGGCAAGAACACTGTCGTTTGCTGTACACTTAATTAGATTTACATAGATTTGTATGTAGTTATATCAGATAATTTTTTTGTAAGATTATTATGCTGGAATCTTGCTGTACAGTTGGTTGCACTAGTAGATGTTTGCCGGGGAATAAGAAGATGTTTTCTTGATTTCCATCTGATCCTGATCAACGTTCGAAGTGGCGACACAACACAACGACTTTCAACCTACAGTACACACAAGGATTTGCAGCAAGCACTTTATATCAGATATGTAGGCTTTGTCTGAATATAGCGAACAATTAGATAGCATTCACGTAAAAGTTACTCTTTATAGTCCTGGTGAATATATGAAATTTATGGAAAATATGAAGTGAAATTGGAAGCAAACAAAAAAAAAAGGAATAAAAAAAATTTAAAAAAATGCAATCAGTAAAATTCGCTGAGCTGGTACCATGCACTATGTTAGGTAGGTTACTGGCACTATGTTTGTTGTACATGTGATGTGATTGAGCTGTGTGAAGACACGTGAAATGCAACTCCCCTGCAAAATGGCTGTCATCAGAGTCACATGATGAAGTCCCTCTATTTCAGGTATTGTGTAATGTGAAAGCTATTTCTGTTACTTCTTTTTGCAGAAATTTGATATCTCACTTTCGTCAGGTTGAGAAGGACCTCTACGAGGCCTATTGGGCCTCAGCGAAAGCACCAAACAACCAAAAGTAAGCTTACTTTTCCCCATCTCTTCTGTTGAAAATTGCACTATTTACAGATAAAGTAATGAAACCGTTTTTTTATTTTTTTTATTGTGTCATTTGTGGTGTATGTTAAATGTATATTTATTTGAACATGTTTTGTATGTTATATTGTTATGGCTTGTTGCCTAATCATTGAAACGAATTAAAATTGAAATTAAAATTGAAATTAAAATTGAAATTAAAATTGAAATTAAAATTGAAATTAAAATTGAAATTAAAATTGAAATTAAAATTGAAATTAAAATTGAAATTAAAATTGAAATTAAAATTGAAATCAAAATTGAAATCAAAATTGATGCTTAATTATCTATTTGTCTGGTAATAGGTAGGAATTATGTACAAATTAACCATTTTTATTGCAACTTTCATGTGTGTTGTATGTTAAATGTATACTTTTATTTGAATGTCTTTTGTATGTTATATTGTTATGGCTTTCTGCCTAATCATTGAAACGAATTGAAATTAAAATTAAAATTGCAATTAAGATTAATGGTTAACTGTCTCTCTGTCTGGTAATGGGCAGGAAATCTGTACAAATTAACAAGTTTTATTTGTGTTGTATGTTAAATGTATACTTTTATTTAAATGTGTTTTGTATGTTATATTCTTATGGCTCGTTGCCTAATCATTGAAACAAATTAACATTATAATTGAAATTAGAATTGCAATTAAAATTAATGGTTAATTATCTCTCTGTCTGGTAATGGGCAGGAAATCTGTACAAATTAACCGCTTTTATTGCAAGTTTCATTTGTGTTGTATGGTAAATATATACTATTATTGGAATATGTTTTGTATGTTATATTGTTAGGGCTTGTCGCCTAATCATTGAAACAAATAAAATTTAACTTGATGGTCTCTCTGTCTGGTAATGGGCAGGAAATCTGTTAAAAAAATATATGAAAATTATGAAGATTTTAGTTTACAGTTATATGGACAGATAGAGACAACAATAGCAAAATTGTTTTAAACATTAAAAATCATTACATGAGCTGTTGGTCACAAAAATTGAGGGCTTATATTTCTTGAGACTCAATAATATTCGAACACACTGTTTGTGCCCAAGATGGTACTGAACACCTTTGATACAAATATTTAGATTATTCAAAATTATTTCTTCAATAATCTTTCATCGACACGAGTATACAAAATTAGACCTGTGTTATTTCAAAATTACCCGTGAATTAGCGAAATAAATGTTCTCATTTTTCGACTGAGAGCTCCATTAAGAAAAAAAATTCCATCAAAATTCCATTCATTTTTGGGTCTTGATTTGCAAATCTTTATGCAAATTTGTGAAGTATTACCTTGCTATTTTCTTACCTTTAAAGATTAGTTCAGGGGTCAAGGAAGTCCATCTTATATGAAAAAGGACTACAAAAGAAACAAAATGGTGAAGAAAGAATTAAAAAATCTCATTCCGTTAAGAGATATTTAAGTTAAGTTGGTTTCATTTGCGTAGAAACGACTGAAATCAGACTAATTGTGACGTCCCAGCCTCAGATTCCTCAAAAGTCTTTATGTATTCTATCATATTTTGGCCTGAGATTTTGTGACTTAAAAACCATTGGATATGTCAGGAAAGTATGAAAACATAATCTAGTGAGGGTAATTATAATATACCACCTGAAGAAAGTTCAAGGAAAAATTATTCAAATGACAAAAAAAAGTTACAAAAAATTCTCTTTGAAATACATAAACAATTGTTAAGAATGTGAGGATGAGGGTGCCAGCCTTCCATAGTAGACTTACTACACCAGCCATTTCTACTCAGATAAGACAGAGCTTTGAACTTGAATATCTCCTTAACAGTATAAGATTTTTGAATGCTTTCTTTATTATTCTGTTTCTTTTGAAATCCTCTTTCATATAAGATGGACTTCTTTGACCCCTGAACTAATCCTTCAACGGAATAAGATTTTTTAATGCTTTCTTCACCATTTTGTTTCTTTTGAAGTTCTCTTTTATATAAGATGGACTTGCTTGACCCCTTTAAATATCTCCTTAACGGAATCAAATATTGATGTAGTTTTTGCACCATTTTGTTTCTTCTCAAGTCCTCTTAGATGAACTTACATTTATATCACTGAACTACCTGAATTAATCTTTCCATTTCAATACAAATATCTCAGATAATTTGTTTGGTGAAATTATTCCAAAATGATACATTTATCTGATTATTTTTTAATCAGTTTGGCACACAAGACCCGGAACCTGGAAGTGCAGCTCCATGAATGCAAGGAGTCTATAGGGAATGCTGCTGAGGATCTACGCATCATGGTCAGGTGAGAGTGCTGGTCACATCATCTATGGGGTGGGAGGTTTATTAACCCTTACTCTACCAGCACTTTTTTGAAAACACGCTTGGAGGTGGGGTCAAAGATGGGACACCCAGAACGGCGATAATATTGCCGCATGGTAGAGTAAGGGTTAAGCACAGGCTGATTATTGAAGGGTCCCCTGTCTTCCGAGCAGCAGAGTTGGGCTTGTTCCGCTTTAGTGACCTAGTGGGCCGCCAACCCGGACCATACTGCATATATTTTTGAGTTGGCACACTTGTCACTGGTTGATTAACCCTTACTCTACCGGCGCTTTTTTTTAAAACGCGCTTGGGAGGCGGGGTCAAAGATGGGGTACCCAAAACGGCGATAATATAGCCACGTGATAGAATAAGGGTTAATACTTGTCTATTTTTTAACAATGAGGGTTGGGAATGGTGTAAATTAATAACTTGTCTGTTTTTAGCTGTGGAAGTAATAAGGGTGATGCACATTAATACTTTTAGGGAGTTGAGGATGGAGTATATTAATACTTGACTATATTAGGGATGGTGTGAATTTATAACCTATTTTTTTTTTTTTTTTTGTGGCTACCCAACATTAGTTTATGTCAAAGAGGGAAGATCCCAATTGATTTTTTCCTCAAATTTTAAAGGCTTATTTATATGAGGGCATTGGCGAACAAGCCATTTTATTTAAAAGAAATTAAAGTTATCTGTTTTTACTTTTAAAATCAAAGCTATATGTTTTCACTTTTTAGTTTTCTCTCTTTCTATTTATTTGATATTTTCCTCCTTTTATTTCAGTTGTTTTCAAGAGATACAGCTACAGTTGGCATTGAAAAGGAAATTAAAAAATGGTAAGTATGAGCATCAAGTACACATTTATTTACAGGTGCTATGCAAACATTTGCTAAGATTATTGCTATATCAATTACTTTGTCAGATTTGTTTGTGTTATTCTTCCAATAATTACTGCAGATGATATAATTTTTTTTCTTTTTCTAAACCTAATAGGATAAAGCATCAAAATGTAATAGGATAAAGCATCAAAAATGTGATAGGATAAAGCATCAAAAATGTAATAGGATAAAGCATAAAAATGTAATTGGATAAAGCATAAAAATGTAATAGGATAAAACATCAAAAAATATAATAGGATAAAGCACAAAAAATATAATAGGATAAAGCATACAAAATGTAATAGGATAAAGCATCAAAAGTGTAATTGGATAAAGCATCAAAAATGTAATAGGATAAAGCATTAAAAATGTAATAGGATAAAGCACCAAAATATATAATAGGAGACAGCACCAAAAATGTAATTGGTAAAGTATAAAAAGGAATAGGATAAAGCATCAAAAAGTGTAATAGGATAAAGCATCAAAATGTAATAAGATGAAGCATCAAAAAGTATAATAGGATAAAGCACCAAAAATGTAATTGGTAAAGCATAAAGAAAGGAATAGAATAAAACATCAAAAATGTAATAGGATAAAGCATTAAAAAGTATAATAGGATAACACCAATAAATGTAATTGGTAAAGCATAAAAATAGGAATTGGATAAAGCATCAAAAAATGTAATAAAATAAAGCATCCAAGTATATAATAGGATAAAGCACCAATAAATGTAATAGGCTAAATCATCATAAAATGTAATAGGATAAAGCATCAAAAAATGTAATAGGCTAAATCATCACAAAATGTAATAGGAATTACCGCAGATGTTAAAAAAAGAAACAGGCTTCCCTGGCAGTCAGGAAGAAAGGGGAAATGGTCACAAAATTGTGAAACTGATTTTCAAGTCCTTCCTTTTACTCTCCACATCTGGAAATAAGTATGGGTCATTGTGAGTGGTTTATTTCCATCAATTAAATGACCAGTTGAAAGTGAGATTTATATTTGCAAGAAATGTATATCATTGCTTGGCGAAATATCTCATCAAAAATGTAATAGAATAAAGCATGAAAAAATGTAATAGGATAAAGCATCAAAACATGTAATAGGATAAAGCATGAACAAATGTGTAAGAGGAGAAAGCATCACAAAATGTGATAGGATAGAATAAAGCATTAAAAATATGATAGGATAAAGCATCAAAAATGTATTAGGATCTAAAGCATCAAAAAATGTAACAGGTTAAAGCATCAAAAATGTAATAGGATAAAGCATCAAAAATGTAATTTGATAAAGCTCAAAATTGTTATAGGATAAAGTATGAAAAAATGTAACAGGATAAAGCATTAGAAAATGTGATAGGATAAGCATCAAAAAGTAATAGGATAAAGCATCAAAAAATGTAATAGGATAAAGCATCAAAAATGTAATAAGATAAAGCATCAAAACATGTAATAGGATAAAGTATCAAAAATATAATTTGATAAAGCATCAAAAATGTAATAGGATAAAGTATCAAAAATGTAATTGGATAAAGCATCAAAAATGTTATAAGATAAAGCATGAAAAATGTAATAGGACAAAGCATCAAAAAATGTAATAGGGTAAATTATAGAAAAATGTAATAGGATAAAGCATCAAAAAATGTTATAGGATAAAGCACCAAAAAATGTAATAGGATAAAGCACCAACAATTTACCAATTACTTTACAGTTGACTGTGTGGTCATACATGTCAAATTTTAATCAAAAGTGAATACAATATTTAATTTATATTGATGAATTTCTTTAGGACTTACTTTTTTTTATATATATTACAATTATACATAACATTTAAATATGTAGTAATTTTCATTATGCCAATGGCTCAAGGAGAGGCACAATCACAAGAGGCTGAACAATTTCATTGCCACCCGTCAAAACAATCTCTGAATACAAACAAGCTGAGAGCGGGCGCAATAAGAAGGATGCATGCCAGATGTCGGTGGTTCTCTTATCAGCCTTCCTTTGACAAGCCGCGAGTCTGTCCCTTTTATAATAGAAATAAAGATAACATTTTGCTTGCTAAGCTGCGATGTTATAGTGTGCAGATCTACCTAGGAAAAGCCTAAAATAAACAAGTAATTCGGGATTTTTACCGATCTCATTCAGATTTTTTTTCCCGCTATGATTATTGTTCGCAGGCCAGAGTGGATTGTCTGTCTGGCCAGATTTGGCCCGCGGTCTGCCCTATTAAGAATCGCCGTTCTATGTTATTGGTGGATGCTGCCTACAACGCAATCACTTTTTTTTTTAAGGTTGTTACACACCGAACACAACACGGCAAGCTAATTTTTAAACAAAAATGGATCAAACATTTTGACCTCGCTGTGTTTATAGATGGATCATGATCAGATGGCTTTTCAGATAATAACTGAAAAATGATTAAAGAGTTGTTTCTACGCCCATTAAAGCAAAATTCACATTGTGGCAGAAAATTACTCCCCACTAAAGCGAATTTCTTCACAGATTGAACAAAACAGCATTTCTAGCAAATTTTCTAGAATCAGCAGCAAGCTTCAATTTTAAACATTATCATGTGTAGGCAAAAAGTCAAAGCATCTTATAATATTTGTTTCCTAACCAATGACCTAAGATATCGCTCGCTACGTCACGTTCATTGTGTACCAGCCTTTAGCATTCCTACAAGAAAACATCAAGTTCTAAGAAAAATCTTGTTTTAAAGCCCTTTTGTGCATTTTTGGAACTTTACTCTGGGAATCTGAAGCTGGGGGAATTTATTTGTTATTTTTAGGTTTGAGTAACTTAGCCAAGATAGCTTTAAACCTAAAATGTTAACAGCTGAAATTAAATCGTAATTTACTATTAATTAAAAACATTCAACTGGGTGGCCTTAAGTCTTTTTTGAAAATTTTCAACCTGTTTTTTTTCTCTTGAATTTCTATTGGAGCAGCTCAGGAAGTTAAATTATCCAGGCGAGTAGAGCTTTGCTTTGGTGTGGCAAAATGGAGACTGACAGAAGCAGACGGACAGTTGGGTAATGCCGACATGGAGCTGAGGCATTTTAAGTAAGTTGATTTCTTTATGTAGCTTCACATGTGTCCTTAGGTTGGTGAAGTATTTCATTTTCAAAAAGTAAAATGTATGTTTTATGAAAAGGATAGGCACCTGTATTTAAATAATCATATTTTCTGCCCACTGAATATTCATATTTTCTGCTTTACTGAATATACCAGTTTCCTGCCCCACTGAATATTCATATTTCCTGCCTTACTGAATATTTGTAATTTCTGTCTTACTGAATATTCATATTTTCTGCCTTACTGAATATTCATATTTTCTGTCTTACTGTATATGCCAGTTTTCTGCCTACTGAATATTCATATTATCTGTCTTACTAATACTAACACTTGATCTTGAGAAGTTGAATCTTATTAGAAAAAGCAACTGCATTCTAGAATTGGTCAGCAGTGAGCCATGTAACCATTTAATGTATTACTTGGAATATATTTAACAGAGCAAGCAAAATTTTCTGTTTATTAGTTGTTAAGCAAAAAAGTTTGGAAGAATTGTCCTTTGCAATCTGTAATGGATAATCTAAAGCCTTATCAGAGTTGTCTGTATCAGGTTGTATTTCAAACTGGCTTCTTCGTTGCTCATCCTGAATATCAAAAGAAAGGTTCTTTTTCATGAAAACTATTTATCAGTTGTGAATAGTTTGAATGATTTATTTTTCCCTTAAAGTTTTATATCTATGGATAATATTGTGAAAGTGATTAATATCTGTAGATTTCAGATATGATAAGTTCATTTCTACCACCAACCCTATGAACTCGACGGTGAATTGCAATCTTCCTTTTCTTTCTTAAAATATCAGATACACAAGGATTTCCCGAGATGATGACTCGGGTGACAACATCTTTGAGCTTGGATACATCACAATTCACAACCTACTTGCCAATGACACATATAAGGTGGGATGTCATCATTGTTATCATCTTTGCGTTTAGAAGTCTCATCTTTTATAACAAATAGATTGCACTGTTTATGTTTCATCACTTTTAAAAGCGTGGTCAAAAAGAATATTTGGGGTGATTTCCATTTTTTTTCCTGTGTCAATTGTTTTTGGTTTAGAACTGAATGTCTTAAACTTCTATTGCATGTACATAATCTTGTCTTAAACTTCTATTGCATGTACAAAATCTTGTCAGAACAAATAGACTTGTTAAGTGGAAGGACATCTTTATGTCAAGTCTTACTGACTTGTTCATTTAAATATCTAGTTGATTTTATTAGGATAACCTGTAGCATTTAATTGCATCTTATTATCTTTGTGTTGTTTCAGGATGTCTTGAGGCCCCAGGACCCCACTGGCAGCCAAGCTGTTCTTCGTGTAATAACAAGGGGACGTCCGCCAGGTAAGATAATAAAAGAATCAGGGCTGTTAGTAGTGAAGGGAGGATGCAGGGGGTTGAATACTGCTGGATTTTTTTTCTTCTTTCTATTGACAGTAGGCCCTATTCAATAATGAATAACATATCTATGCCACTACTCTCGACTCTTTGGTGATTGTGCCTCTGCATTATCAAATGCTTCTAATAGCCCTAATACCACCAAAGTTTGATTGCTTGAAATTTATTTTCATGAGAGACAGGTCAACAAAGATTAGAACCCTAAGTTTAAGATTCCACACCTAACACAGATGAGTGCTTCGATTACAAAAGTGCCCTGATTACTCAGCTTTGGCTTTCTGTAATCTTCTACACACATAACCTTGGGCTGTGGCATGCATGGGAATGGCAGATAAACAGTCATTTTTTGGAGTGAAAACACAATACACTGAACAGGAATTTGGTTTGGTTATTGTATACCTGAGTTTTTAAGATTAACTTAAGTGTCGAGTGTGGTAGGCTTTAGGAGAAACTTTTCGGCATGTAATGGGCAACATTAGCTCAATTGCTTCAAAATCCACTATAAAACCATGAGAGTCACAAAAAATATATCATCAAAATTGATAAAAAATTGACAGGAAAAAATTTCATTGGCAGTTCCATAATTTGGGTCCAGCAAATGCAGATAGAATATGTTCCCAAGGTTTCATGTTTCTCATGTGACATAATCGAAGATTAATGTTTCTCATGTGATATAATGTAAGATTCAGAGCTATTCGGCCTGCACGTTTGATGGTAGATGATGCAGCAAGATTGTATATGTGTTGGAGCTCAGCGCTTACATGATTTGTAGATTGGACTGCATTGAATTGAATTAATGTCTCTGAGTTACAAAATAAGCCACACCCACCATAGCAGCGCGGTAACTGGGTGGGGGGGGGGGGGGAAACAAACCTCAAATCCACAATCGTGCATTACCAATGCATTGACATTTAGATGTTCACGAGGCCTGCTGCAAGCTGTGATCCATTTATGGTACTTCTCCGGATCTTTAGAGGTTTTAGCAAAGGGATAAACAAAATTCAGTTTGCTAAGTGTTCTGAGTAACAGCAATCAGATTTACAAAGATCACAGCAATATTTTTGTTCACCATTTTGCCGTCACTCAGTCTGTGTGTGCAGAAATTTGTTTTGTACAGTTAATTGCATTGACTACATGATCACACACCGCTAGCTAGCTGTACTGTACTAGTACCGCATAGGATGTTTGACCCACTTAGTTACACAGATTTGTTGCTAGGCAAATTCATGCAGTAATTGTTGAAAAAGCTGTCAATCATCTAACTCAGACAGCTTAAAGGAATATTCTCATGGTTTTTCGTAAAATTGTATTTGAAAGAGCTTACTTTTAGAGCCAATTTGGTACAAAAATCAGGTTGATATCATATTCTCTTCAGGAGATATGAATTTTTTAAAGATTTCTCAATTGCATTTTAAAGGTTTTGTACAGTATGCTGAAGTCTCGTTCGATGATGTCATAGAGGCAATTCCATTGCAAATGTTTATGTATTTCTTTAAACGTTAATTGCTTGTTTCTGTATGATTAGAAACAATTTTCCAAAAATTACTGAAGTAGGGTATATTTGGCAATGTATATAAATACTTAACTTTCATCAAGTTAATTTTCTAGCAGGTTTTACTAATAAAGAAAGATGATACATTTTAATGCTTTTTCTATTTGTTTATTGACATTTTTTGTAAATCTTAAAATTTGAATATCTCCTTGTAAGAATTACATATCAAAATGATTTTTGTATTAAATTGTTTTTAAATTTTTTCTCTTTTTTATGAAAGCTTACAAAAAGACATGGGAATATTTCTGTAATTCTGTGCTAAATAAGAAACTAATAAAGAACCTTTGATTTACGGGATAAGTGCTGCGTGCAGGTACTGCTTTAGACTTGTCTGGAACCAAAATTGATTATTTAGAAGGTTGAATATTTTTCTAGTGTGACAAGCCATAGAGACCACTGTTAGTATTATTTATATGGGCTGTTAACCAGTCAATGCACAAGTCTATCTAAGATTATCCCACTCTAGTAAATTTTATTCTAGCATACTCTAAGAAAGTTATTCTTAAGCCTTATTAACAAATGGCAACTTTTAAAAGTGAATGTGGCTGTATTTTATAAATATTAGGAGAACCTGAAATTTTTGGGGAACTTGCTGTGTTAAGTCACAAGTTTTGCTGCTCCCCTTTATCTCTGTTACAAACCTTCCATCTTCTGACTATCCTTACTCTTACACCACTATTTATTAACACCCTCTTGGCACATTTGACTCTGACTGTCGCGGTGCTGTTAATTATCAACAAACCTCAGCGAAAAATTACGATAAAAGTTTGAGGGTTTTAGTTTAAGGGTCAATGAGCAACACTTTAATTATCTTTATCAATTTTTTTTCCAGTGGGTGGCATTTCCGTTCATGAGAAGTTTGAGCTGAGTGTCATCCCTCTGAGCATCCAGTTGACGTACCGCTTCTTCAAGAAGATGATGGCTTTTTTCTTCCCAAGACATAACGTAGATCAAGAACCACCAGTTGATGACTCTTCACGAGGTAAGATGTAATACTGTTAGACCAAGACATAACGTAGATCAAGAACTACCAATTGATGACTCTTTATGAGGTAAGATATAATACTGTTAGACCAAGACATAACATAGATCAAGTACTACCAGTTGATGACTCTTTATGAGGTAAGATGTAATACTGTTAGACCAAGACATAACATAGATCAAGAACCACCAGTTGATGACTCTTTAAGAACCAGACCAGACATAACATGATGACTACCAGTTGATGACTCTTTTATGAGGTAAGATGTAATACTGTTAAAAGACCAAGAACTACCAGTTGATGACTCTTTATGAGGTAAGATGTAATACTGTTAAACCAAGACACAACGTAGATCAAGAACCACCAGTTGATGACTCTTTATTAGGTAAGATGTAATACTGTTAGACCAAGATATAACGTAGATCAAGAACCACCAGTTGATGACTTTTTATGAGGTAAGATGTAATACTTTTACACCAAGATATAACGTAAATCAAGAACTACCAGTTGATGACTTTTTATTAGGTAAGATGTAATACTGTTAGACCAAGACATAACGTAGATCAAGAACCACCAGTTGATGACTCTTTATGAGGTAAGATGTAATATTGTTAGATTTACTCAAAATTACATCCTGCCTTTTATGGTATAAATCTGCAATTCTGGCCTTCAATGGCTAGTATGCAGTGACTATAGAACCTTACACAAAGCTAAAGCTGTTAATTGCCCTTTTAGGGAAACTTGATCTCACAAACTTCACTTCTTTAATCCTTACTCTACCAACACTTTTTTTTAAATGTACTCGGGAGGTGGAGTCAAATATGGGAAACCAAAACGGTGATGATATCGTTGCGTGGTATAGTAAGGGTTCATCAAGGGCTGATTATTGAAGTGTCCTCTGTCTTCCAAGCAGCAGAATCGGGCTCGTTCCACTTCAGTGACCTGCTGGGTCGCCCACCGGGATCATGCTGCATATATTTTCAGGTTGGCACACTTGTTGTGGGTTGATTAAGGGTCCACGTCATTAAGGCTTTATGCGACCGTCACCCGACCGACAGGCGACCGGTCGCGGACGGAGGCCGACTGAAAATAGCACAGAGTTGTCTATTGAATCAATGTCAACACAAGAAACGAGCGTCCACGCATTCACTCTTAGTTTGTATACACTGAGTGCACTGTACAATGTGTGTGAGCTTTCTGTGTTCGTTTGGGTATGAATGGGGATTAACTCCGTGAAAGTTTAACAAAAGATAATCTCTTTTGTTTGCCCATGGTTTGTTGGGGAAATTATTGATTTGTTTTTAATTCGACTTTGTGAAGTGAAAAGTGGGTAGTATGTAACGATAGGCTATATTATGTTACAAGTTCAGTGTGAATGTTGTCTTAAAACAGTGTACAGCAGGCCCTACATTAAAATTGTTTTCCAGGATTTGATGAATTGCTTAAAAAATAAACATATTGATCGTTGCTGATTTTGAATTTTTTCACTCTCTTATTTTATCATTCCAAGAGATAGATCATCGACTTAATCAATGTAAATAGGCTATTCCTTATTTGTTTTCTTCCTAGAGCATTAATATATTTTCAAAAGCATTTCTTGTGTTCTCATACCAAGGTAATTGGAAAAATAAATTAGGTCCTAGTTTGTGTTGTGTCTTTTCTTTCCACAAAGTTTACAGGTTTAGACCTATTTTAATTCAACCCCAAAAAAAAAAAAAAAGCTCGACTTGATCAAACCCTGAAAAATAAAAACGTTAGCAAATGTTTCTAGTTCATATCATAGCCCTTAGGGCCTAATAAACTTCACACGGAGTGGCGAAATAAAGCACCCGTTTTCACCGTAAAGCTTTCATTACTATAGCCCAGGCTTATATTGAATTTTTAAAACCGACATAAACTGACATACTGTAGGAGAGCAGGGGTTGGGAGTATTTTAAAAATATTCATATGCTCCCATAATATTTAAATAAAAATGTGTAGGCAAATGTAGGCCTGTGTAGGCAAATGTTCAAGATATCTCTGGTGACCCTCCCAGTGACGGGCAAGGTGAAATCTTCCCCCCCCCCTGCGAAAATGTTGTAAGGTCACAAATTTATCACACACAAAATGAACATACGGGGAAAAAAGTGGAATTACATCGCACCCATTTTTTAATTAAATTATCAAGGATACTACGCATACACTGGAACGTAAATGAAATGCCCCGGACAACTTTCCAAATGTTACTAATTCAGGCACCCTGAAAATTTGTGAAGAGGTCTAAAATATCCATACGCTTCTGAAAATAAAGGTACAGCTAACTCCGTCTTTTTCTTGACAGTTTCCTTTGTTTTAATATAATTCCTGTGTTAATAAACAACGGTGATAAAATATGATTTACTCGTTGTTAAGAATATAAATGATTTGATACGGAATTGTTGGTTCAATTGGTAATTGTGGTAAATCTAAACAGATTTATTTATTACTGAGCAATGTTTATCAACCTCATTACGAAACCACCAATACCACGAGGTAATCATCAATTGCGAGCAGTGACCTAGATCAGGAAGCTGTTACTTTGACAACAGTCCCTGCCTAGATTCCGTAATATGAGACGTGCTCCCCGCTTAAAACAAACAATATTCTTCCATCAAGTGATATTCCTTGTATAACACACGTGGCCGCTAACATGTCGAGTTAGCGTCCACGTGTTTTTTTTATATGGGGCCCCATTTGCGAGAAGAAAAAAAATCAAACTGAAAACAATTAAATTATAGTTTTGATTGTTTGTCATCTAGAACCACTAAAATATTATTGTTAAATTACAATAAATAAGAACCCAATCACTTGCGAAAAACTGTTTTCTTGTTATAGTTAACTACCCAGGCGTACTACATTATATTAAGCAACACTATTAAGTCAGAGTTATACGCCGCCGGGGCAAACTTCGTTCTGTCCCAAATGTTTGATAGTATATTAGATTGTGAATACCAAACCGCGCCTTTTTATGCACTTTGGATAATATCAGCTGTTAATGTTCCCAAAGATAATATAATTTTTGAATTGTTCTCTTTTGAATGAAAATATAAGCATTCCCCCGCGATACAGAACAAAAATGGAGTTACACCACTCCCACCCCCCCCCCCCCCCTCCCCTTCCTTTGCATTCCTGTGATGATGAAATTTATCAAGGTGTATCCCCTCCCCAAAACTGGCATTTATAAACCCCAAGGCTTTCTACATCTTTCAGATATTACCCCCTCCCTCCCCCGTTAATAGACTTCACACCAAACATGCATCAAACACATCTTTTGAATGAAAATATTAAGCATTCCCCCGTGATACAGAAAGAAAGTGAAGTTTCCCGTTTTAATGCAATTTATTAACGGATATCCCCTCCCCGAGACTAACATTTACTAACCCCTTTAATCTTTCGAAAATTACCCCCACCACCCCTCTCCCACCCCCTCCTCCTCCTTCCTGTTGATTTACTTCACACCAAACATTTCTTTTAAATTAAAATATTAGGCATTTCTCCGCGATGTAATGGAAATTTCCCATGTCATGCAAGCGCGTAATGAATCAAATCCAAATATGCAATATTATAAATGGTCCTAAATATTCATACGCTTCCATACGGGCTTTAGGACCAAGGGTGACGATAACATTATAAGTTATTACAATCTTCAGGCGATGTTTGCTTTCTTGTTATACTCATAGAGAATAAGAATCATTTGATAATTAATACTTGCTTCTACCGTTAAAATATTGGCAATTTCAAAGGGACATGTTTAACGAGCAATGTCATTACCGCAGTACGCATCGCGATATCGCCACGTGGTAGTTAGCATACCTGACCGTAAGATATATAACTAACCTACATTGCGTAATATAAGACCAGCTCCCACCTGTACCTATAACTTATATTCATAAACAAAGTGATACGTTCCTTGTGTACTTGATACCCTGGGATTCATTTCATCGACGATGCGCTCGCTAGCTTCAATGTGTTCAGGTATTAGAAATAGTATGCATTTTATGACTGAAAACAGTCAGAATCATCATTGTTTCGATTGCATTTGTTCCCAAAACGTTGAAATTTCGTTATTTTTAGATTACAATACATATAAACACCATTCGCTCTTCAGAAAATATGCTTTTGGTATAAAATCTTTTGGGACTAAATTATATCAGACAATAACATTATCCGTGTAACTCATTATCTTAGAAAACTTTCGACTTGGCCCAGATTTTTGTTAGCTTATGATACATAGAGAATACCAAGCACCCCCTCCCTTCCTCGACCTTAATTGTGTTACAAGGTACAAGATTTTAAGATGATAATTTTGTTGGCAAACCAGAACTAAGTTTTTGTAATCCGATTACGACTGGGTGAGCTAGGGCAATTGTTTACCATTATTTGCTGTGTATTTTTGTATAGAGTGAATATTTTTATAAGAATATTACTGGAAGTACAGTAGGCCTATCTTGTGCTCTGAATTTCTGACTAAAGTGACTCATCCCACCTAATTTTCGGTAGAAACATTCCGCCTTTGACAATACCAGTAAGAGAAAGGACCTGAACACTCAAATTCTCACTGGGGCAGCTCACGGGGGCAAGGGAATGATCACCCTTCCCCCTCCCTTCATATATTACATTTGCAAATTCTGTACGAATTTACTAGTGAGTAGTCATTTCGATGTTGGGTAATTTCGTCAAACTTAATGTAGGCCTATTACGGATTTATAAAATGATTTTTTTTCTTCATAAGTAATGATAGCTTTCCATAGAATTATCAATATTTCAGAAGGATTTCGAATTCAATTGCTTATTGAAGAAGGAAAATGGGTGGGGTTTATTTCCTGTGAAATAAATTTCTTGTGTGAAGAAAACGTGTTTGTTTATGGCTTAATGGGAGTCATTCTGTACAAGTAACTAGAACAGTAGAAGATGATAAAACGGTCATGTAAGAGTATTTTTTTTGCGAGGGAATTTATTGTTTACAATATTCTCACTGACCTATTTACAGTTTTCATTTATACCCCAAGTCGTACCTTTAACATTTCACAATCGCTCCTCCAATTGCCGAGTCTAAAAAATCAGGCTCATGTATGATGTAGTATTACATAATGAACAAGAGTCCCTCGCACGTGTTTGATTTATGACACTACACCCAAAACTTTTTTTTTCTCGTTAAAACACGTTAATTTATCCAGTCAGCTCAGTGAAAAAAGACGATCTACTTTTACTTCGGCCTGATTTCACTGTGACTTGAACAGTTGAGGAGGAGTATGTAAAAAGAATAAAGAGGTATAAACATTGTAAATACTGATTTATCATTATTGATGCATATCATTGGAAACAGCGAAAAGCACATTTTGCATAGAAGAAAGTGTTTCATAAAGACTGATAAATACTAAATTTGAAGGGTAATTTACGGGGTGATTTCGTGATCGTCATATTTTTAATTTGATTTCTTCTTGTGAGGGGTCTTGCAACCCAAAGCTGCATTTGTATGACTGAAGCAAGCACAAAATAATAACTTTTACGTCTTACAAAACATGTAGAACAAGTTACATTTCTCTCTCACAATGTTTGCAACTTATTTACTCGCAATCTGAAATGATGAGTTGTTGAATGAAAGGGGAGAAAGGAGGTTGGGGGCTACCCACTCATGGAATAAACTGCAAGCCCCGTCTCCGATTTGTATTGATACTACAAAAACAATATTTTTGTAAATGTGACGGGCGCATAGGCGGGATTTTTGGGGAAAGGTTCCAACTTATTTTCTCCATATTTACATCTTCTGTATTGTGGTATATGTTTTGTATCTTCGTGCAATTTCAACACCCCCTCCTTCCCCACACACACACACAAAACATACATACACTTTCGGTGGGTTAAGTGCAGTGGCGGCGCTAGGATTTTGGTCAGATGGAGCAAGAGCGGCAATTTGGTCTCATGGGGGGAGCAAAAACGTATATATAAGATAGCTTTAAACAATTTTCTGGCGGGCAAATGGGGAGGAAGCAATCTCGTGGGGGAAGGGGATCCCCCTCCCTCCTCGTAGTGCCGCGCTAGGTAAAGTGATGATCATACAGCAATTGCAATTCCTCCCGAATTATTTTAAGACAATTAAATTTCAGTCATTTTAATTAGCGAAACGTAAGTAGCATTGACTTAGATAAGACTGACAAAAGAACAAACATTTTATATCACTCCCTTCTTTCGCAATATATTGCTTTAATGCAAAAGTTCACACGACGTAAGATATATGAACTCTGGGAATAAATGTTTTCAGCACTACGGGTGGAACCGTGGGTTTCAAGGGCTTGGGTATACTGTACATTTGATTTTAAGTAAAAGATATAATTTTGTTTAAAAGTTATAATGCAAACCAAACTGTTGTAAACTGAATGAAAGTATTGTAAACACCACATCTGTTTCTTGTCTGTATGAGACGAAGTAGGCCCAAAGAGTGATTATACAGAACGTAGATGCAAAGGACAGTGGAGGTAAAATACGACACAAAGTTTTCATTTCAAACTCATAACAACACTTTTGAAGTTTGAATGCATGTGTATTTTTTCAGGTAAGATACATTATATTTCGTGAATCTTTATTTCTCCCGAGATAAACGTACTTACACTGTATCATACAGTGATTTACCATGCATGAACTATAACACTAAGTTAGTACAAAATTGCTGGCAGAGAGCTTATACATGAATCCACCGGCCATGCTGTCCATTGTTGAAAAGGAAAACATTGAATAGAATTTGCTTCTTTGAAAACAAAAATCAATAAAATCCGCAGTGGACGAACTTCTTTTCAAGGTCTTTGTCATTATGAAAAGTTCATTGACACATCTAATCACTGAGGCCTATCATTTCACGTGTATGTACAGTGAAGTTTAGTGTGCGTGAAGTGTATGGCATTTGAACTTGTCTGTGTTGTGTTGGAAAACATAACAAGTTGTGCGTCGCGTTTGTGGTGTCTGGTTGGGTCGGCAACGGGTCGGCCTCCGTCGTACGACCGACCCATAGAGCCTTTGTGACGTGGACCCTAACCCTTACTCTTCTAGCATTTTTTTTTTTTTTAAGGGCTCAGGAGGCGGAGTCAAAGATGGGGAACCCAAAACAGCGATAATATTGTCGTGTGGTAGAGAAAGGGTTAAGGAAAAGTTCAGTGCAGGTCAGGCAAATCCATCTTATATGGAAGAGGACTTTTTAAAAAAACAAAATACTGAAGAAAGTATTTAAATTGGCTTGAAATTATATCCTACCTTATTATGCAAATGCCTTAACAAGAAGCCCATTTCACGCAAATACAACTGAGATCAGACTAGATGTGATCTCACGGCCTCACATTCCTTAAAGTCTTTACGGTATTTTCTCTAATAAACGCCCCCGGGGCGTTGCATTTGGAAAACAGGGGGGGCGTTTATTCGAGGGTAAAGTATGAAGAAAAAAATGTAACTTACAAAAGAACGGCAATTTCTTTTAGGCCTATGATATTAGTTTCTTTAAGCGATTTTTGTGTTTTTAGCATTATTGTGCATGGATTATTAATGGAATATACTCTTTGCATATTTTCCACTTGGTTACGTTCTACTCACAGCCTTTTCAAGTCACATTCGGTAAGTTAAACGTACGTTGTTACATCCTGAAAGTATGGAAAATGATGGGGCGTTTATTAGAGGGGGGGCGTTTATTAGACAAAATACGGTATGTATTCTATATATATTTCCTGAGATTTTGTGGTTTTTAAACCCATTGTATGTCAGAAAAAACTAAAACATAATCTAGTAAGGTAATTTTAATTTACCACCTGAAGAAAGTTTGAAGAATAAAATTTAGTTAGTCAAAACCTTAAGTTAATTTTCTTCAAAGGAGCACTAGACTGAAAAGGGAGGGCGTATTTTTAGGAGTCCCCAAAAAATGGAATGCTTATCTAGCATGCAACGGTATAACAATGTTCTGGTTAATATGAATATTTAAGTGGCCTTTGCCCTTACACCGTCCGTGATGTATGGAGACATGACGTTGATCAATCTGTTGTGGATAATATATCTGGTATAGTGCTCCTTTAAACATTATCCATTGCTGAGAAAGTTAAGATGAAGGTGCCAACTTTGTACATAAGACTTTTTATGCCAGTCATTTCCACGTAAATGAGACTTCTCTTTACTTTTGCCCCTTATTTCAAACATGCACTTCCTTTTAGTACCCGTGTTTCTCTCCAGTCTCCCCCTATTTTCTTTTCTTCCTACCTCTGGAATGATTTTTTCAATCTGCAGCCCCCAAACTCTGAAACATTCTCCCAATCTACATCAGAAATGCCCCTACTTTAAATATTTTCAAGAGTGTATTGAAAACACACCTTTTCATAAGTTACCCTCATTGGACCTTGTAACTTTATCCTGCTTGTATCTTTTTAAGTATGGTTTTTTGTTCTCTTTCCGTTTTTATCTAAAGGTTTTCTCATGTTATATCTGTTTATGTAAAGCGCATTGAGACCATTTGGTATAATGCGCTATATAGAAATGTATTATTATTATTATCTAACCTTAATTGTCAGGCACAATTTAACCTTTGCTGTCGTGGTGCCATTAAGCCCTCATCAAACAAACAAACAAACAAGCAAATGAGACAGAATTTTAAACTATTCAAGATATTGAAGTAGCTTTTTCTCCGGTTTGTTTCTTTGACATGAGACCAACTTACTTGACCACTAAACCAATCATTTAAGTCTTATGCTTTGTGTAAGGTTGTGTAGTACAGTGTGTCGTCAAGGTTCTATCCTCAGAAATGTATAGTTCGCAAAAGAAACCTAGTTATTCTGCATCTTTGATAAACCTGGTTAATTGTGGATTTTGATATCTGCAGTTTGATTGAATAAGACGATATACATATCTATGTTTTAAAATCAGAGGTCAGAAAACTTTTGACCTTCACAAGTAAATTTGATATTAAAAAAAAGTAAGGATTATGTTTTTTACTTTGAAGTTTTCTTTATAAATGGAAGTTAAATTTGGTAGTCATTTGTTTATGTCTTGTGAAGTTGCACTTATTTTTCTTCCGTTCATTCTTTGTAAGGGTTGACGATGATGATTATTTTTCTTCCATTCATTCTTTGTAGGGGTTGACAATGAGGATTATTTTTCTTCCGTTCATTCTTTGTAAGGGTTGACGATGATGATTATTTTTCTTCCTTTCATTCTTAGTAAGGGTTGATGATGATGATTATTTTTCTTCCTTTCATTATTTGTAGGGGTTGACGATGATGATTATTTTTCTTCTTTTCATTCTTTGTAAGGGTTGACGATGATGATTATTTTTCTTCCTTTCATTATTTGTAAGGGTTGACGATGATGATTATTTTTCTTCCTTTCATTATTTTTAGGGGTTGACTATGATGATTATTTTTCTTCCGTTCATTCTTTGTAAGGGTTGATGATGATGATTAGTTTTCTTCCTTTCATTCTTAGTAAGGGTTGATGATGATGATTATTTTTCTTCCTTTCATTATTTGTAAGGGTTGACGATGATGATTATTTTTCTTCCTTTCATTCTTTGTAGGGGTTGACTATGATGATTATTTTTCTTCCGTTCATTCTTTGTAAGGGTTGACGATGATGATTATTTTTCTTCCATTCATTCTTAGTAAGGGTTGATGATGATGATTATTTTTCTTCCTTTCATTATTTGTAAGGGTTGACGATGATGATTATTTTTCTTCCTTTCATTATTTGTAAGGGTTGACGATGATGATTATTTTTCTTCCTTTCATTATTTGTAGGGGTTGACGATGATGATTATTTTTCTTCCATTCATTCTTAGTAAGGGTTGATGATGATGATTATTTTTCTTCCTTTCATTATTTGTAAGGGTTGACGATGATGATTATTTTTCTTCCTTTCATTATTTGTAAGGGTTGACGATGATGATTATTTTTCTTCCATTCATTCTTAGTAAGGGTTGATGATGATGATTATTTTTCTTCCTTTCATTATTTGTAAGGGTTGACGATGATGATTATTTTTCTTCCTTTCATTATTTTTAGGGGTTGACTATGATGATTATTTTTCTTCCGTTCATTCTTAGTAAGGGTTGACGATGATGATTAGTTTTCTTCCATCCATTCTTAGTAAGGGTTGATGATGATGATTAGTTTTCTTCCATCCATTCTTTTTAAGGGTTGCTGATGATGAATATTTTTCTTCCTTTCATTCTTTGTAGGGGCTGACGATGATGATTCTTTGTCTATCAGATCTGGAAGGGTAAGTTTCTGTGGTGAAATACGATCAGATTTGATCAAATATTTGATCAAATTTATTCTAGGCGAACAGCTCAAAATCTTCACATAATTCTTTCAATTCTGTTTCTAAACCTGAAAATGATGGGAATGTCTATTCCTGCTAGAATTTGATTGGGGGCACGGCAAAGACTGAAAAACTTTCATTTAGAATTGCTACAAGACTTCAAAAAATTATGATAGACATCTAAAAAACAAAAGGATTCACAAAAGAAAATACCCAAGTCACCTTGTAATACATCACAAAATTTGCATAAGATATGTAAATGGATGCCTGGGATTTTAAAATGCAGTAATATGGTCAATGTTAAACTGATTTTGTTGAAATTTGTTATACTTTAATGGTTTATGATTGATATTAAAGCAATTTAGCTTATGTTGCCTCTACACGTCCTATACGCCTTTAACATTTCATTTTGTGACAAACCTTTCTTCTTTTTGTGCTTACAGAGTGGCACCATGAGATCAACGGCGAGTGACGACTCATTTGGAAGCAGTACGCTCTCTTCTCAAGGAACAACGAGCAACAAAGTAAGGAGTGTTCATTGTGGCATATTGCAGTTTACTTCCTTAAGATGACGTTGAAATTTTGGCGGCCATTTTGCTCGATATGCATAGATGCACACCAGTAGAAAGTCCTCACAATTCTAGTGCAGTGACTCCTCACTTATCCACAAGGACTCTTGCAGCATGGAGGCAATAGGGAAAATTACCCCCTTCACTTTACCTAATAAGGGCAGGAAGTGTTCCCCCTCCCCTCCCTCTTCCCTCTACATCTATGAGGAAAAAGTGCTCCTCCTGGATTGTGAATTGCAACGTACATACCTTTTTATGCACATGCCCATTTCATAATAATTTTTCCTGTTTTTGTCGAGTGGGGTGATTTCATCAGTGTGTTGTCTTATTTCAAATGCTGAACCTCTTTTTCTGGCATAAATGAGGCTCTGAAAGAAGAGGGTGATAGATACAAATACTTAACATTCACAATGTGAATACATACATGTGGATATTGTATGGAATCATATAGAGAATACTGCATTACATTATCCTAATTTCTATACTTACATGTATGTGATGGCAGCTGACTTATATTCATGCCTCACTTATTTAAATTTTTTGCTTACTCAAGCTACATCTGGTTCCAACTACCTGGAATAGGTAAGGGATTACTGTACGTCGTAATAAAGGAGGTGCTTAAAATATGCTTGATGCGTGTCACAGAAATTGCTAAGCATGCTGTTAATATGTTTGTCGTGACAAAAAAATCTGAAAGGTCTCTATTTATGTACATGACTTTATTATCCCCTCGCCAATGAATTTGGTAAAGAGGGGGTGTAGCATCTTAACCGTTCGTCCACATTTATTGTCCGTCCGGCCTCATGTATTGTTCAGCTTTTAGGGAACAAAAGATTGCTGGAATCCCAACTATTTTTATGAAAAGAAATTTATATAAAGGAGAACAAATGCATTTCAGACTTGAATAGCAGCGATTAAAGGATTTGTTGTTTTAGGATCTAACAAGTTGAATAATAGATCTGATGACTGAATGGAATTTATAATGAAGTGTCTTGCGAATGAATAGCAAAAAACAATGTCTTCACTTGAATAAATTGGACACATTAAGGACTTATGATAATCTGTAAATTAATTTGTACTGAATTTGTATTTTGATTTGATAGATAGATCAGCCCTATCTGGTTTAAAAGAGGGAAAAAAGTTGAGCATGTTTCTATTGGAAGTGTCAGATTTAAGTTTAGGCTGGGGGAAGGGCAGCTGTAGTACAATGGAGAGAGTGCAGAATATAGTGTAGGTTGGAATGAAGAGTTGGTTAAGAGTATATTTGGTAGATGAGTGGATGGCTAAAGGTGGGGTAGTAGGTTGGGGTAGTAGGTGAATGGATGATTGTTGGTGAATGGAGGATGTTAGGTGAATAGGGAATGGTATGGTGAATGGGGCATGTTGGCGAATAGAGAATGGCAGGTGAATGGAGGATTGTAGATGAATGGGGGGTTGCAGGTGAAGGGGGATGGTAGGTGAATGGGGCATGTTAAGTTGATTGAAGTGAGGGAATGGGAGTTAGAGGAAAGAATGTTGGGTGGAAGATGGTAGAATGATTGGTAGATGTAGGAATCAGGATGGAGGTGGAATGGCATGGTGGGCAGGATTGGTTGAAATGTAGGACAGGGTGGTATGGCATGTGGGACAGAGTGGTGTGTGGGACAGGGTATCATGGAATGTGGGACAAGATGTCATGGCATATAGGACTGGGTGGGATAGCATGTGGGACAGGGTGGCATGGCATGTGAATCAAGGTAGTGTCATGGCATTTATGACAGGCTGGGATAGCATGTGGAACAAGATGGGATGGCATATGGGACAAGGTGGGATGGCATGGAGGACAGAGTGTATTGACAAGTGGGACGGGATGGCTGTTGTCTGGATTTTCAATTGGGATGGCATATGGGACAGGGTGGGATTGCAAGTGGGATTGGATGGAATGGCCTGTAGGACAGGTGGGATGGCACATGGTACATGGAAGGATGTCATGTGGAAAAGGGTAGGATGGTACAGGGATGGATGGGATGTGGGACAAGGTGGTGTGGTATATGGGACATGGAGGGATGGCATGAGATATGGGACAGGGTGGCATGGTATATGGGACATGGTGGCAAGGCATATGGGATGTCATATTGATTGCAGGTGTGATGGCATACAGGTCATGTTGTGGAATGGTATCTGGATTTCATGTATGATTTCCTGTAAGGTGGGAAGTAGCATGGTATGGCATGTGTAACAGAGGATGAGATGGCAGGTGTGACAGAGGCTGGAAAGCATGTTATTAGCGGCGAGGGGATGTGTATCGTTTGCGATATCTGGTTTACAAACTTTCTATAAATGTTGCCTTTGTTGTGTAATATCAATGCTGTAACATTGTATTTTTGTTCTAAAATTTTTGGCTTTTCAGTAAAAAATCTTTTGATCTGAAATAATAACCTAGTCTTTATTTTTATAAGACAATAATCCCTATAACAAAGTACTTACAACTATTTCATGTAAATGCAAAGTAGGTCTTTGTTACTGTATTACGGGATGATCATTACGATGTGATTGCAAGATAGAACTCTTAGTTGTTGTATTTGTTTTGCTGTGAAACATTTTCTGTATTTGATGTATTATCAAGATATTGGAAGAGAATTATCAATTTTGACATTCAAGAGCTAATATCATATTGAATTGACAGTCGTTTAAGTATAAATCTCAAGAGCGCACAATTATTAATTATTAAGATAATTTTGTGTGTATTTCATTTTGCAATTTGTGTACTTTTTGTTTTGGCCCCTTTAAGATCTTTTGCAAAAAAAATGCTTTATAGATAAATGGGATTACTTTTCGTTTCTCACCAGAGTAAGAGAAAACAGCAGAAGAAGACGGATGACATAGATAAAATGAAGGTATGTTGCAACATAACTAAAACTAATTTTACATTGGAAATCATCCTTTGCATATTTTGATAGAATTTGGTATGGTAATTAATAGGAGTAATAGAAAGGGGGACTTGGTTTTCAGAAACTTGTGCCATTCATAGATAGGCATATATTACTATAAACTAAAGTTTGTATTTTAACTTTTAAATACCCAGACCAAGCATGTCATGCTCGATTGGGGACATACTTTTTCAAAAAATATTGTTTTTTGTCAAATTGGCCTTTAGCAGTGATCTTGGTATCATTTGAAATAGCTCGCATAGTTCTTTCAGAAAATATAACTTTTTGATGGGTGTTATCTTAAGAATTTTGCCAAAAAATGGATTGAGAAAGATATATACATCTCCTATCCGTGACATTGTAATGAAATATAATCTTGCTTATCACGTCTACACTGACGATACACAAATTTATCTTTCCTTCAAAGCTTTGCAGCAACATAGTATTTCAACCATACAATGCTTAGAAAATTATATTAGAGATATTCGTATTTGGATGAAACAAAACTTTTTAAAACTAAATGATGACAAAATAATGTATATGTTAATTGGATCTCGACAAAAACTTGCAAAATTTACAATGCCAGATATTGTCATTGGTGATTCTAATATCAAGTCTTGCTCTCAAGCACGTAACCTAGGTGTCATCTTTGATTCAACCATGAGTATGAACTCTCATATTTCACGGGTTACCCGCACTGCTGCTTTTCATCTTCGAAACATTGGTAAAATAAGGAAATATTTTAACTCTACTGCTACTGTTCAAATCATACATTCCTTTGTGACTTCACATCTGGATATGGGAAATTCTTTACTGTATGGTCTTCCTCAAAAACAAATTCACCGTCTTCAACTGATTCAAAACTCTGCTGTACGCCTTGTAACGCTCTCAAAGAAATCTTGTCACATTACTCCAATCCTAATAGACTTGCATTGGCTCCCTGTGTCATATAGGATAATATATAAAATACTGCTTATTGTTTACAAATCGTTGATTGGGTGTGCTCTGAATTATATCTCTGACCTTTTAAAATCATATATTCCTACTCGTGCTCTTCGATCCAGTGACAAATTACTTTTATGTGAACAAAAATCTAACCACTCATGGAGTGATAGGTATTTTGGTATAGCTGCACCACGGTTGTGGAATCAATTACCCCTTCATGTCAGATCATCCAATTCTCTTGCAATTTTTAAAACAAATCTAAAAACACATCTCAAGTCCAAAGCTTTTATTTAATATTGTTTTTGTGTATACATATATGGGTGTATGTGCGTGTGTAGGCCCCTATGTATGTTTTTGTTATTTTTTGTATTGTTTTTCCTTTATGTTTTTCACATTGTACGGCGCCTTAAGCATCTTCTGGGTGGATACGTGCGCATTATAGATCTTATTTATTATTATTATTATTATTATTATTATTATTTATTATTATTAAAGAGAGAATTATACAAATGTACAAAATTTAAAGAAAAAAACTTCTTTTTTTCTTTCAAAAGCTTCCTTGCCATACTTTTAGACCTAGCTTTCGCTTGAAAAACTGTGAAGAACTGTCAAAGGCATCAAAGTATCCAATTCTGGTCGAATTTTGACTGCTCCTACCATCAATATCTTTTTTTGGCAAAATTTGTGCTAAATTGGATGATTTTTAGCCTTTTTGAGACCACAATTTAAAAAGATGTTGGGTTTTGATCACAAATTCACAATAAACCTACCGTACATGAAATGTATTGTAAGAAAGGCCAAGCCATGTACTGTCCATTGATATCAAAAAGAGCAAATACCCCCTCTCTAATCACACTTAATTTAAGTGATTATAAAGCTCTTTCTTCCGCACCAGACATACGGCTTTAGTTTTTCTGCTAGTAATTACAGCAATTATTATTGCTCATTTATTTTCATTGCTTTTGCATGTTTTTTATCAATGAAAAGGAAATCTCACAAACAATCTAAATATGTAAAACAATCCTCATTTTTCATTATTCACAAAAAAATAAAGTGTGAAAAATTTGGACTAATTTGGCCTAAAATGTGCAAATTTGCATATTTTTTGTTGATAATTTTTTAATTTGACTTTTTATTGAAAAGTTGATTGTCTTATCATTCATATATACTTAGCTTGTAGTGGTAGAAAAGAAAAGGAAAATTGTGAAAATTAATTTTGAAAAGAAAATTTTAATAATTCTTTGTTAGGTTTCGAACCTCTGGGTCTTTAAAGGTTAAAAGAATATTCCTGTAAATTGTTGTTTTCATATATATGATAGCAAATTATTAAAGGATTAGTTCAGTGGTCAAGCAAGTCTATCTTATATGAAAAAGGACTTCAAAAGAAACAAAATGGTGAAGAAAGCACTTCAGTAGGATCATAATTGGTACATAAATACTGGTTTCTGAGCTGAGAGGTTTCTGGACAAGTTTTTAATAGGCGTCTTGGATCATCATGGGGGATTATTAATTGTTTATTTTCATTGTGTTTGCTTTGAAAAAACAAAATTAGACTGGTATCATTGGAAAGGAAGTTTCACAAACAATCTATATATGTAAAAAATACTCCAATTTCATTATTCACAAGAAATAATACAAGCTCAAAAAAAGGAGCAATTTTGACCTAATTTTGCCTAAAATTTGCAAATTTATGTTATATTTTCTTTATTTTGACTGTTTTATTGGTTCCGATGCGATAGCATCAAGAACCTCTGCGGTCATGATGGTGTATGTGTGTGTGTATGTATGTGTGTGCGTGTGATGGCCAGCTCTAAACATGATATCTCAGAATGGTAAACTTCATCATGCTTCCCTTTACAACCATATTTAGTCCTCCTCTCCCACCCCCTATCTCTACTTTATTTTTTTACCCCTGCACCTCTTTTCTCGATCCCAGCTTTCTGGCTTTTAGTTCTTGTGTTTCTCTCAATCTCCCCTGTTTTCTTTCCTTCCTACCTCTGGAATGATCTAACCTCTCAGGCACAATTTGGCCCTCGCTGTCAAGGTGCCATTAAGCTCTCATCAAACAAACAATCATAAACTGGATTATGTTTGTATGTGGTACACAGATACCCCTATCTCTACTTTATTTTTTTACCCCTGCACCTCTTTTCTCGATCCCAGCTTTCTGGCTTTTAGTTCTTGTGTTTCTCTCAATCTCCCCTGTTTTCTTTCCTTCCTACCTCTGGAATGATCTAACCTCTCAGGCACAATTTGGCCCTCGCTGTCAAGGTGCCATTAAGCTCTCATCAAACAAACAATCATAAACTGGATTATGTTTGTATGTGGTACACAGATAGCCCATGAACCGTAGATGTACCCTATTGTTTTTGATGGTGATGTCATGCATATTCATGAGTAGGCGGGGTTATTGTTAAAATCTTGAAATGTTCATATTTCAACAACTGCATGTCTGTTTTGTTTCATATTTGGTGTGATTATACAAATGAATTTTATTAATATCCGATTTGCATCATATTGGGCATGACAATTTTGTCATTATTATGCATGGTGGGCGTGGCCCAATGTGAAAGTGCTAAATGATGTTAACACCATATTGTATCTCATGAACAATATAATAGATTTATGCTATATCATGTACACAGATGAGTAATGGTCTGTACATATAATATAATGTTGTGGTAGTGATATCATGAATATTAATGAGTAGGTGGGGCTTACTGACAAATTCTTGAAATAGAATAAATGAGCAACAATTTTTGCATCTCACTTGCTATGATAATGTTGTAAATTATTGTGCAAATGCTAATTTTGTCAACAATTTTTATTGATCTGCATGGTGGGTGTGGCTTATGATATATAATGATATACAATATCATGATATACACTAACATGACTGTTAATACAAATTTTGCAAATCAATTAGCTTGTGAAAAAAGGCTTCGAAACCACAAAATTGTTTGGTTTTGGTTGAAAAGAGTATTGTCGTAGCATTCATATAAACCTAACATGTAGTGATAGAAAACGAAAGGAAAGTTGTGAAAATTAATTTTTGAAAAAAGTTCTGAAAAAGTGCAGTCCTTTTGGACCCCTTGGGACTCTAGGACCAGTGTGTTGAAAAGTGATCAGCACATAACTCCCAAATATGGGTTTTACACCAATTTGTTTCTTTAAAGGAATATTCCCATGGATTTTCATTTTTCCATATATGATAGAGAAATTTTTAGAAACAAAGTGGTAAAAAATTATGTTAATATCTTATTCCATTTAGAAGTTACGAAATTTTAAAGTATTTTTGAATTTGGAGAAAACTGACTAATTGACATATCTGTGATGTCATGGAGACAATTTCAACAAAACATATCTTGTATTTCTTTAAAAATGATTTGGATTTTTTTTCTCTCACTGTAAATGTGATGTACACCAAGATAGAAAGAAAACTGTTTTCTTGTAAATTATATGTTCCACCCTATGTCTATAATGAACCAAAAATGCTGTTCAATAATGTAAAAAAAGTGTGATTAGATTTATAAGAAAAACATAAGAACTGTGCTGGAATTGCCTTGATGACATCACCAAGCTAAAGGACATATACTGTACAAGGTATTTTTAAGAACATTTTTCTACTCTTTAAATTGTTATAACTTGTAAACGGAATAAGATAATAACATAGTTTTTTCGCCTGCTTTGTTTCTACAAATTTTCTTTATCATATATGAAAAAATGAAAATTCATGGGAATATTTCTTTAACGGAATAAGATGATAACATAGTTTTTTTACCACTTTGTTTCTACAAAATATTTTTATCATATATGAAACAATGAAAATTCATGGGAATATTCCTTTAATAGTCCTTTATCACAAATATATGAAAATGAAAATTTACAAGTATATTCCTATAATATTCTGCAAAAGAAAAATTGGAGCCAGAGAGAACGTATTTTAGAAGTGTGAACATAAGTTTGAATGGTAAATGACGTAATGAAATGGAAAGAAAATGAAGTGCATAATTGTGCAATCATTTTGTGAAGCGTGTCAAAGCTGTCAGAGGCAAATTTGAAATGTTATTAATGATAATACATAACCTAAATAGTCATGTGAACATAACATGAATAGTCATGTGTACATAACCTGAAGTCTTGAGACGATTGTTTTATTTCTTTTCCCTGTAGGAGAGGGCAGCAAGGAACAACAGTTTCTTCTATATCAAGATACCTGCGGTACCTCTCAGTGTCAGTTACAAGGTAAACGTCACTTTATGCTATTTAACAAATTTACTTCAAATTATACCTTACCTTCTGTGCTATAAAAATATGCAATCTGGTCTCTGAGACCTCATTCACTGTTAAGTACCACGTGGTATACACTCACTTATTTTCAGCGCCTGTAGCTGTGAGAGTCCAGCACTGATGCTGGTTATTTTTTCCTTGGGAAAAAGAACTTTTCTGGCCTTTTTTCACTATCTCTCTTATCGTACCTGTGGGTCGTAAGTTTTTAGCTTTCCATAGAAAGAGAAGGTCTTTCCTGCGGGTAAGCTGAGTTATTTTTATTCATTTTTTGTCACAATGTTTCTCGTTTCATACATGAAGATGATGAATTCTTAAACCCACCTGCAGAGCCTTATTATATTTTGATATGCTTTTGTATTCATTTGTGGTGAGTGTTTTTCACTGCAGTGCTCTTTACTAGTCTGGTTTTACAGGTTTTAGCACGTCCTTTTTTCCTCAGTCCAGCTCTCCCATGAAGGCTTCTGAACCTAGTGCTACCATACTGTAGAGGTACCCCCTTTGTTAGGCTAGCCTCATCATAGTGTCCGGTATACCTTAGGCCCTAGTCATGTGTAGTGTCAACGCATGCACATTTGTCATTGGTTCTCATATATGCATCTTGGCGTCGGCTTCACTTGCTGACGTGGCTGTGTAGTGAGCTTAAAGGGGTACTATCATCTTGATTTCCGTTATGTGTTTTTACGTATATATTAACTTTTCCAGTATTCTGCAAGAAATTTGCAGTTTTCTCAAAAAAACTTATAGTAGAGTTTTAAAGTATTTTTAATTGCACTGTTGGTAAGCCTGACCCATGCTAAGGTGTCCCCTTACTTGGTTTAGGCGATGTGTGACCTTAGGTGACCCCTCTCAGTCTTTATTTTTCAGCAAAGAAACTTGGCACCTTGCCTGAAGGTTCCAGGCGTGCAAGTTGGTACAGGAAAGAAAGAAGAAAAGACTGATTGTTTGCTTGTCTGATATTTCTTTCCTTACAGATTAAGGATTCTCCCCCAACCCAGGGGGTTTCCTGATAATCCCTTACTGTGTGCTAATGGTATTCACGGGATTTTAGGTGTCTGCTGATTACATAACTTATGCTTGTATGACGGTCGTTTGTGCATTACAGTTTGGACACAGCCCTCTGCTCTCTCACCATTCAAGGCTTTGTTAGCTTTTTGTGTGGCGTAAGTGCGTGGCTTTCCAGGATGTATACTCGGGTACTGTGTCCTTTTCTTCGAAGTGACAGCTTGGATACTGTTGTGTATTCTTAGCAGCTGTCAAGTTTGTGGAATTTTAACTATTCAAGGTTTTTTATCTGGTTGAACAGGTGGCAGTGCTTGAATACTGCAGTGTATTCATAGCAGTTAACACTTGTTTGGAGACTCCCTTCTCAAGGTACAAGCACTTGGTAGCCATAGCGTATCCTTAGTTACTGTCACGGCTCCAGGGTGGAACCATTAAACTGAAAGTTTTCTTCTTTTACGGCTGAGGTCAGCCATTTGAATGTGTATAAGAACTTGGATACTTTGGGTGTCCTTGGTTAATTATCACAGCTCCGGATTGAAGCCGTTCTTAGCTAAGAAAGACAGCACAGTTCTAGGTTTGATTCGTCAGTTTCTTCTCAACAGGGTAACTGTGTAGCTCTGCTTAACTCTCCACAGGTTCAAATAGCCATTTCCATGGTTGGTTACCATAGCATTTTGGGCATATTAAGCTACTGGGTTTCCTATACGGTTCAACATCGAACCGTGGAATTTATCCAGGCCATTTCCTTACCTTTGTCAAGGCCCCCAGGGTCCCACACAGGTTTGTGAGGACTGGATGCACAGTCACCTGTAGCGGCTCTACACAGTCCTTTTTACTAAGTTCCATAAGGAACTGTTTCATTTACTCAACCCGGTTTACGTAAGTCCACAGTGTGAACTACTTTTACAGGAAGGCTACCTGTTTATAGCCTATTTCCTTAGGCACAGGACTGGTAGCACGGTGCCTGGCAGCAGTGACACAACCTTTAGTGCCCTAGTTTCGGCATTTAGAGAAATAGGTGAGTACTTTTTAGGTGTAGTCGACTGCGTGGTCCCTTTTCTTATTTTTTGAGCAAATTATCTGTCAGAATTTCTGACCTTTGCCTAATGGAGTCTGAGGTTCAGACACCAGGGGACTCGTCTCTCACTCCCCAGCGCCAAGAAGTGCTCCTTCTGCCGCAAGTTCATGAAACTTTGGCCTGGAGACATGCACCAGACATGCTACAGTTGCAGACTGTGCTGTCAATTTAAACCCTGCCCCATCTGCGAAGAATGGGACCAGGAGGCCTGGTGCAGGCATGATGCTTTCAAAGAGGAACAGGGTTCCATTGCTGCAGCCCGCAGACTCCCCTCACAAGCCTGTTTGATTTTACTGGACGCTACAGTACGTCAGCTAGCCCGCGTGACAGCAACAGGGACAGAAACATGCCCAGGTGGCGCAGTCCCAGCCCCACACAGCTTCGAAACTTACCTCGCCACAAGCGTGGTCCATACAGGTCACGATTGCCCAATTAGATCGGCATCTGGAAACGCTCTGATGCTCCTTCAGCTGCCCTTTGTTGGGAGGGCCAGCCCGAGGGTGCCTGGGGTTGTTTCACATTTAGTGGAAGGACATAACCTCCAACAAATGGGTGCTGCACACCATCGGAGTTGCCACACTTGTGCAGAGGGCTCTGAGCATCGTCGATCAACTTTTCAGTTGCCTACCTGCATATTCCCATCCACGAGGATCTTTACAAACTATTGGTTTTTCAGTGTGAAGGTAGTTTCTTTGTCTTCGGGGCGTTTTCCTTGGGCCTATCCATGGCCCTTGGGTGTTCACAAGGCACTTGTGAGAGCCCACATTCGGTAGGAAGGCATCAGAATCTTTACATACCTGGGCAAATGTCTGGGAGTACATTAACAGCGTCCACCCACACCCAGCGAGTGATCTCAGTGATGCAACAGTTGGGCTGGTTAATCAGCCCCCTCAAACCGGACCTAGTCCTTTATCAGACCCTGGCCTTCCTGGGAGCGACAATAGATTTTGTCACAGGCCAGACCATGCCGACCCAGCTACGGGTGGAAGCCCTCCGAGCAGGAGTGGCCGTGCTCCTTTCATGGTGCTCCGCCACAGCGAAGGCATAGCTGGTATTTCTGGAATACCTGACTAGCTTGGTGGATAATGTTTCCATGTGCAGATTTCACATGAGGGAACTACATTTTCACCTCCTGGGACATTTCGTCTCATCCCAAGGGACCTTGCAGTTCAGGTTCCATGAATTCCAACCATCACCAAAAGCATGGAGTGGAGGTGCAACCTGGCACATACACTGCAGGGTACGCTTTTCCCCCAAACAAGACGGAAGTGACAGTTGTCACGGACGCATCTTTGGAGGTTTGGGGAGCGCATTTAGGCCTGTCCCAAGTAGCGGGACTACTTTCAGGCAATTGCAGGCTTTAACATACCAACATGTTGAAATTGGAGGCGGTACACAGGGCCCTAAAATATTTTTTCCACCTGATCAGAAACAAAGTTGTTCTGATCAGAACGAACAACGCTTGGGGCTTACATCAGCATGCAGGGCGGGACCAGGTGCAAGCATCTGTGGATGCTTTCCAACTTCATCCCGTTCATCAGATATGTCTTCCCACTGTTCGCACTGGTGCCATGAGTATTGGCCAAAGCGAAACAGGACCAGTCTCGCCTAGTGTTACTAGTCCCCAAGCTTGCTGGGACAACAATGGTATCTGTAGCATCCGTCAGATTACCCCTACGAACTACTGGTCACCGAGGACATCTTGTCCATTACGTCGACCGAGAAGTTCCATCACAATCCTAGCGCCCTGCATTTCACTGCGTGGCCTCTGTCAGGAATGTCTTCTTTTCGCAGGGCCTATTGCAGGAAGCTGTCCAGAGAGCAGCACACAGCAAGAGAGTTTCCACTCATGGGATGTATTTTACAAGACTTCTACAGATTGTTTAGAGAATGGTGTGTTAATCGTTCATTTTCTCCAAACTTGGCGTCTTTGGGTGCCATGGCGGATTTTCTACTTCTTCAGTTTAACATGAGTAAACAAGTGAGCACAGTCAAATGATTCCATTTGGCCATCACGGACATACATGAAGGTTTCGATGATGGCTTCACTATATTAAAGTCAGAAGCTTTAGAAAAAAGCTCATTAGGGGCATGTTCTTACAATGCCCAGTGGGTTGAAGTCTTCCACCACCTGGGAGCATGCAGGTGGTTCTAGAAACCTTAGCCAACGCCTGATTTGAGCCACTGGCTTCCTGCTCTTGAAAGGAACTCACCATTAGGGCGGTGATTCTTTTTAGCAGTGGCATCAAGTAGATACCACAGTGATCTACATGCTCTATATCTCGTAGAGGGTATACAAGATTGGAATCTGGGGTCAGAGTGCTTCCCAACCCTTCTTCCGAGCTAAGAATCGCCCCTTTGATTTCTTGCCGAAACCCGTTCTTCTTTAATGTGTCAGATACTCGAGAGAACAAGGTCCGGTGCCCAGTGAGGCGTCTCCGTATTTATCTCTTAAACAGTCCTCATAACCCAGTATCCAATGATACTACTTCTTGTTGGATATGCGAAGCAATTCTCCACAACCCAAAAGCTTTGTTTACCCAAACAGTTGCTCTTTTCATAGGTGTTCCTTTGAATGAAGTAGCGGGTTGTCACCTTTTATGCATGCATATGTATATATATATATTTACTTCAAGTTATACCTTACCTTCCATGCTATAATTATGCAATCTGGTCACACGACCTGATTCTAACGCACTTCTAACAGACCCTAAAAAACGCAGTAACCAGCCAAGCCCTGACCTCCATAATACCACTGTACCACCTCACTCTTTTTCAGCGCGTTGTTGTCACTAACATTGCTGAAAACTGGTCATTTTTATTTTATTAATAATTAACCTTTCTAACTCTTTTCTCTTCGGCAGCTTCTACCTGGAGGGTTTTTACGCTGCCCGTTCTCATCTGGCTCGCCTTTTCAAGTCTTCCGTGATAAGGGTGAGGTAGCCATGGGTCCGAAATTTCTTCGGCCGACCTACACGACTTTTCCCGTGTAGCCTACACTTAGGATAGCGGGTTTTTGTCTCCATTCGTACAAAGTGAGTGGCTAGTTCGAGAGCGTCCTACTCTCGTGGTGGGTGTTTTAGGTCCTAGAGCACCAGTTGTGCCTGTCTAGGGGACCTCTCGCCCCGGGATTTAGTCTTTTTCTCCCTTAGCCCCACCCGCCTCGAGGTGACCCTAGCGTTATACTATGTGTAGTGTTTAGCACGTTAGGATATTTCAGAACACCTTCTCGTATGCATTAGGCCAATTTCCTTTTTCGATTTTGGCGCATGCGCATTTGGTCGTAGTCACCGTTGGATGTTCGAGCGGTCGCCCTGTAACAACTCCAAGGAGCTACAGTTGTTACAAGGGAGCTTATTTTCGTTTTCATGTTAACAGCATATGAATATTTTTGTTTTTCTTACACAGATTTGAGAGAAAATATTTAATTTTCAAGCTTGAATTTTGGGGTGTTGGAGAGACTGTGGGTGGGTCTCTCCGACGTCCTATTTACAGGAAAAATAATCTTTCCTTTTTATCTTTACAGACCCCAAGTACACAGTGGTTGGTGTTTCCCACGCTACCCCGGCGCTTATAAAGTCATTACGTTGGATGCGTTTTCTCGGATTTCTAAAGTTTTTCAGATAGAAAGTTTTTCGTTTAAAAATTTTAATGTTAAAGAAAGTGTTGTTGTTCTGTTTAGAATGCTATGCCTCGTCTCTCTTTTGCGTGTCGGTAAGATCATAGTTACTTTGCCGTATTTAGGTTTGTACACATGGACATACGTTCTTCTCTTAAGAAATTTATTTTTCAGTGAAGAATTTTTTTCTGTTTAAGAAAGTTTTGATGTTCTGTTTAGACTGCTATGCCTCGTCTCTCTTTAGCGTGTCCGTAAGATCATACTTACTTTGCTGTATTTGTGTATGTACGCATGGATATATGTTCTTTTCTTTTCAGATATAAAAGAAATTTACTAAGAAGGTTACGCTCTTAGAGGCGTTGCGTGCGCCTAGAGCGGTAACGGTAAGAGAGAGAGAGAGATAACCTCTTAGGGGCGCTATACGCGTCGCCTAAGTTGTAGTAAGATCCTATTGACGGGTCGATAAGGTTCCGTTGGACGGTCCCAGACGGTTCCGCAGCTCTATTTGCGGGCATAGTGCGGTTCCGGGGGCCGGTTCCATAAACACGGTTCCATACGGTTCCGTTGGACGGTTCCGCAGCCCTATTTTTGGGCATTATGCGGTTCCGTGGGACGGTTCCATACGGTTCCGGGGTCCATACGGTTCCGCGGCCCGTTGTTACGGGGCAGACGGTTCCATTGGACGGTTCCGTGGTCCATACGGTTCCGCGGCCCGTTGTTACGGGGCGGACGGTTCCATTGGACGGTTCCATACGGTTCCGCGGCCCGTTGTTACGGGGCGGACGGTTCCATACTGTTCCATTGGACGGTTCCATACGGTTCCGCGGCCCGTTGTAACGGGGCGGACGGTTCCATTGGCTACGCAGTTCCACGGCTCGCGTGAACGCAATTAAGACTGTCTACGTTGAACGTTATAAGTTCCGTATTTATTTTCACCAGTATCATGGACATGGAGGACAGGTCCCCGAGTGTCGATGTTTTACACACCCAGGATGTCCCGCGATGCGTAGCGTGCAAACGCTTCTTTAAATTACGCTCCGGTGACATCCATCTCACGTGTTATGCGTGCAGATTATGCTGCGAGTCGCCCAAAGCCAGGAAGGCGGGGCCGCCGCCCACTCTCAGCGGAGCGCCTCTTGAAAGACATACACCGCACGGTCAATCCGGAAGTATAGCATTGAGACAGCTATTTTTCTTCTTGGCCCCGTAGCTCCCGTAGCCAAAGGCTACGGCAGTTATACGGTTCCACGGCCCATGTTTACGGGTCCGTACGGTTCCACGGTCCGTGTTTTACGGGTCCGTACGGTTCCATTAGACGCTTCCGCGGCCCGTGACGATTCCACGGTCCGCGTTTACGGGTCCTTTCGCTTCCATTGGACGGCTCCAGTGAGCGGAACTTATTTTTCATGGGATAACGTACACTGTACGGTTCACCCGGTTATACGCCCACTAGCTACTACGCTACGTGGTCAGGTGACAGATGACTTTCTTTACAAGAAGTATAGCATCACGACAGCTATTTTCTTCTTGGTCCCGTAGCCATTAGCTACGCAGTTCCACGACTCGTGCGAACGCAATTAAGATTGTCTGCGTTGAACATTACCGTTCCGTAATTATTTTCACCAGTATTATGGACATGGAGGACAGGTCTTCGAGTGTCGATGCTCTACACACCCATGATGTCCCAGCGTAGCGTGCTAACGCTTCTTTGATTTACGCTCCGGTCACATCCATCTCACGCGTTACGCGTGCAGATTATGCTGCGTGTCCATTCTTGGTACTCTTTGCAGCGATTGGGTTCAAGAGGCGTGGTCGGAGCACAGACTCCACCGCGACCGGTATTTTCAAGGTACGACCGAGAGAGTGCGGCTCCGGTGTTCGGATGCGTACGGCCCCGTAGTTTTGTAACGGGATATCGTACACCGTACGATTTACCCGGATATGCACCCACGAGCTGTGGCCAGGTGACAAGTGATAATCTTCACAAGAAGTATAGCGCCGTGAGAGCTATTCTATTCATCGTTTCGTAGCCATTAGCTACGCAGTTCCACGATCATGTGAACACTATTAATACGATTATCCGCGTTGAACGTTACAGTTCCGCAATTACTTTCACCAGTATCATAGGCACAGAGGACAGGCCTCCGAGCGTCGGTACGTTACGCACCTAAGAGGTCCCGCTATGCATAGCGTGCAAACGCTTCTTTAGACCGTACAGGCCTGTACGACTTCAGAGTTTTTGCAACGGGATAACGTACACTGTACGATGAACCCCGAAATTGAGTCCGCTAGCTAGGAAGCTACTCGGTCAGGTGATAGGTGACAGTCTTCACGAGAAGTATAGCATCACGTAAGCTATTTTCTTCCCGTCTCTGTAGCCATTAGCTACGCTGTTCCACGGCCTTGTGATCTGCCTCTGTAGGATTTTCCGCGTTGCACGCTACAGTTCCGCGATGTTTTGCGCCTATATCATCGACACGAAGGGCAGGTCCCTAGTGTCGGTGCATTACGCGCCTTGACTGTCCTGCGATGCGGCGCATGTAAACGCTTCTTAGGTTGCGCTTTGGTGTTATCGATATGTTCAAACCCGTGTACAGCGCTGTGGTCCTCGGTTCCGCGATGGGACCGGTAGGCCTACAAGAGGCGACGCCCTACGGGGTCTTACATGAGTTAGTACCCTTTTTTATGGCTAGTTGTAGAGCCATTGGATTACTTGCACGGGTCCATTAGGGCCCGTACGGCTCCGGTGATCGGTTCCATACGACCCCCACGGCTTGTTTTCACGGCCCCGTAAGGGTCCGTAAAACAACTCGGCAGCTCCGTCTGGGGCATGGGATGACGTTTGGGTCCGTAGGGCTGCATAGTTCTACAGCAAGGTAACGTACGTCACACCCGATAGTTTACCCTTTAGCTTTTTAGCTACAGGGTCAGGTGATAGTTACAATCTCAGGAGATCTCCACGTCCGTGTGAGCTGACTTGGTGAGATTTTCGCGTTGAACGTCACGGTTCCGCATAGTTTTTCACCAGTTCATGGACACGAGGACGAGTCCCCGTTTGTCGGTACGTCACGCTCCCAGGATGCGTCGCGTGTTAGCGCCTGCTCGGGTTTTCGAGGCCCAGCGCTTGGGTGATAAGAATTACTTCTTTACGGGAGGCATACCATCACAAGAGCTATTCTCTCCGTGTTACGTAGTATCACGACCGTTCAAACTACTCTGAACATGATTCTTGCGTCGAACGAGACCTTCGGCTTACATTCTACGGATATTAACGCAATTTTACGTACAACGTACGATAAATCCAAGTAACGGAACTTCGGGATTTTGCGACCGTTAGTCGCGTTTGCAGGGTTCCGCGGTCGTTTTTCTTGCTGGGACGTTTTTAGCGTTCGACGGCAGTCCCCCACGCGTAGCCGCCGGCTACGCGGCTCCGTAGTGATTATATACAAACGGAGTTAACAGCCTACACCAGCGGCGCGGCTGTGTGGTAGAGGACCAGTAGCCATGAAGTACGGAGTTCCGCGGCCGCTTCTCTTACCGGGACACGTACTGAGTACGACGGTAGTCCCCTCTTCCCACGCAGCTACCGGTTTCGAGCTCCGTGATGAAGCAAACTCAGTTTACGACTCAGTATAGCTTGCGTAGCACGTGAACTCCTCCGTATTCCTTACGGCCCCAGTATATATATTTTAACTATTCTCAACGGAACGCGTGCTGAGTACATCTTCCCTACGCCGTAGCCACTTACTCGGTGGCCCGTGGTGAATAGAAGTATAATGAGATAACGACTCACGTTACAGGTGTAGTGCGTTCACGCTATCGTGGACCTAGACGGTTCTTTTGTACTGATAGCTACTACGTTCGGGACACGTACCAGTACCAGTTGTCCCCCTCGCGTAGCCACGAGCTTTTTGCTCCGTGGTGCACAGAGACATAGTTGACGGATGACTAGTGGTTTTTACTTGTCATGCTGACGCCTTTGTAGACCCATAACGGATCTATAATACTTAACGGGGTTGCATACTTTGTACGGCGAAAGTCCCCCCAGTAGCCACGCGCTTCTCAGCTCCGTGGTGCAGGGTGTTTAACGGAATTAACGGTCCATGTAGTATACACAGGACATCAACTCTTTCGTGATTTCTACCCCAGTGCTGGGGTTTATGACTCATACGGTTGACCTAGTACGTTACACCCTCCTTGTCAATATTAACTCCATGAAGGATATTTTTCTTGACAATCAGTGGCCTTTTGATAGCCAACCTTACGTTTGGGGTAGCTTTTACCAACTACGGCACGTATGGTTCATTCCCTACTTAAACACCTTAAAGCAGTTTCCATGCGGTTTTACGGCCTGTTACTTAACTGCCCGTACAGACATACGGTATTAGTTTTCTCCGCACCTGTAGCCGTAGGCTCCGCGGTGTCAAGGTTGTTACTATACGTAGTCCGTTAACACTTTTTCCAGTCAACTTCTTAGACAAGTTTCGCTGTTGATAAATGTGGCCTGGAGCTACGCGGTTCCACAACTGCTACAGTTTTCAGACCCCGCTTGGGTGCCGTCGACTATGTTGTACGGCTCCGCGGTCTTACCACCCATACCGTCTCACAGCTACATAGCCTTACACAGTACCTCCGCTTTACACGTTCAGTCGGTGGTCACCCCCTTTGGTGGTGGTGCGGGTGCTCCCACCTGGTGTAAGGAACGAAGTTTTCACCCGTCAGATTTCACCGTCGGTGCTGACGAAGGCTTCTTGATCGGGGTAGGGGCACTTTTCTTGTGACCCCTTATGTCTGAAACTTGGACGGGTACTTGACCTTTTTCGTCAGGCAGAATGCCAGGGTTTTTCGTTCACCTTTTTACCGCTAGTGCTGAGCGAGGCTTTTCAGTTTCCCGCCGTTTTTGCGCCACTGTTGTGGTCTCCTTTTCGGACAGAGAGGTACGGACTCCAAGAGTTCTGGAATCGTTCCTCTTGTCTCGGCGCAGGACGAACTTTGGCTGCTCAAGACCTTGCAGGCTTCACGTACGGGCCCCGGGTCAGGGACGATTTTTGTCTCTTTCCCGGGCTCCGGCGGACTGCATCTCAGTCCCGAAGCGCTTCGTTTGATGGCGTGGCCTTGGCCCGCCTTTCCTCGACGTAGCATGGCTTTTCTGAGAGGTTGTTCACCCCCCTCCCCGCTGTGGAGGTGGGCCCTCTCTCGCGCTTGGTTCCGTCATGAGCTCTGGGATAACTTGCAGCTATCCACAGGGGTTTTTCCAGTGGGGTCTCGGTCTTTGACTCGCGACCACTGGAAAGTTACGCAGAGATCTCTTCGTAGTGTGTCTTGTGACATTTTTCTCCGATAGATCATCCGGTGGCTTTCTTGTAAAGTAGTCTGAATTGTTCATAGAACGGCCGCGGTATGCACTCGGGTTCGGGGCATAACCTCTTTTTACGGGATCTCTCTTGCCGTCGTTCGGAAAAACGCTTTTCGCGGTTTTTCCCTTGTTTTTGGTCTGACTCACTTTTCGACGTTCGTGTTCCCCTGCTAACTTTTGCTCTTACGCGGTTACGCGCTAACGAATTTTTCCCTGGTCTGGGTTTTCTTCAATTCGTTTTCGTTGGTACACGCTTCCTTCCCGATCGTGGTTTACTCGCCGGTTCCGTCTCGTGGACGAATCCGGTGTGGCTTGTGGCGTTTTTTGTGGACACTTTGCTGTAATTGTGTCCAAACGCTCTTCCAGTTGGCTTGTTTTTCTGGGCTTTTTGCTCAGGTTCTTTCGAGGTTTGCCTCCGTTACTGTCAACGACTGGTGCCTTGTTCGGTTTGACTGTACCTCGCCGTGGTTTACTATGTTTTAGTTCTTCCCACTCTTGAGGTCTTTCATCCTTCAGAGGAGAAGGAATTTCGTCCTTTCCACAGAATTCGATTCGTGTGAGTTTTCGTACCAGCCATTAAAAAAAAAAAAAAATGTGCGGCGACCTGAACTCCCTTCCTTCCTATCCTCGGTTGCAATCTGATTGCATAATTATAGCATGGAAGGTAAGGTATAACTTGAAGTAAATTTACCCCGCTAAGCGTAGCGGGGATATTTACGAGAGTTATACTTACCTTCCATGCTATAATTATGCAATCTGGTCACACGACCTGATTCTAACGCACTTCTAACCGACCCTAAAAAAGGCAGTGACCAGCCAAGCCCTGACCTCCATAATACCTCTGTACCACCTCACTCAACATTCCACCAAGGCCTGAACGATAGGGGAGGCGGGCGGGATGCATGGAAGGTAAGTATAACTCTCGTAAATATCCCCGCTACGCTTAGCGGGGTAAATATATATATATATTTTATATACATATATGTTTATATACTGTTTTGCTAACGAGTATTAAGTAGCGGTGTGGTTTACTTATCTGGTAAGAGACTTAAAAACAACAAAAAAGGAAAGTACAGAGTAGAGGAGGAAAAGCAGCCGATCACCCTTCCAGTGTTCTGGCCCGCTTTTTCGGATTAGGATCCGACATTTCTGAACGATCCAGCTCTTGGTTGCATAATTTAATAGCACAGAAGTTGAGGTATAATTTGAAGTAAATCCACCCCGCTTAGTGTAGCGGGGGTATTTACGAGAATTATACTTACCTTCTGTGCGTCCCGCCCACCTCCCTACTCATTCAATCTTTTCAGTGGTATTGAAATGAGTATATATGATGCTAACGTCATGACCTAGACGTGTCAGAGAGTAGCTACGTGTTTAGTTAAGGTGGTATTTAACAGTGAATCAGGTCTCATAGACCAGATTGCATATTTTAATAGCACAGAGGGTATGTATCATTCTTGTAAATACCACCGCTACTCGAGCTGGGTGGACCACCTGCATTTTCTTTGCTGTGTTTTTTTGTATTATCTGTGCCTCATCTGTATCAGCAGTCATATCTGGGAGTTGTTCCTCCTCCCCTTGCGAAGGTCTGTGCCACCACCTTAAAGTAAATTAAACCAAAAATATATGACAAGGGTAAGTCTTGGTTACGAGCCTGGTCATGTCATATTTTAAATACTACTCCAACATCCGAGAAAAATAACAGTAAGGTATAAACCTGAAAATAGGAACATCTTTACAAATATAAGCCATTTTTGGTTCCCCTTTCCTAACCCCCACTAGCAATACCCCTACCCCCTCCCATATTCACAATTCAACATTGCACATCTCCACTATTAGGTTAAACCCCATCACATACATTTAGCTGCTAATCCTCGCTACCCCATCCTTTCCTTCAATCCCTGTCCTCTTTCTCCAAGCAAATTCCACCCTGCCTCAATTTTATATAATGATAATTTTTTTGGATGGATTCCTTTCACAGGGAGAAAAGGACAAGAATATAGAAGATGTTCACAATTTTCAGCTGACCTTGCCATCACTAGAGTACCACAACTGCACCTGGACGTGGCTTGACCTGCTCATGGCCATGAAGAAAGAGTACAAGCAAGCAGTGTTGTCCCAGGTGAGTCGAAAGTAGGGTCAAAGTTTATCATCAGGAATTAAACAATAATTTTATTTTGCCATGACACTGCATTTAATTGGTCATGACAGGAGTATGCGACTCAAAAATTGTAAGTATAGCGGAGCTCACAACGTCTACACTGTAGAAAGTATGTAGGAACAATCACATGTTGCTGATTACAAGTTACGTCAATGATGATGTCTGAGGCATTGATTCCAAAATCAATAGTTTTAACTTCCTGGTTTGGCTTTTGCTTTGGGTTAGACTTTTGAAGTGTATTTGTTCTTTACATTTACACATATTTTCAAGGGGAAAAGTTATATTTTGGTTATTATTTCATCGATATATTTCATAGCAAAATATGAATAGCTTGTCAGTGTAGTAACCACTTTTGATGTACCAACATTAAAAGTAGCACAGGTGAACATTTACTGATATATTTTAAATTTGTGCTGATACTTCTCAGTTAATTATAATTTTATGTTGTCAGGACAAACAGTAATAGCTTAGTTGATTAAGAAGCTGAATTTATTATTTGGTAGTTCGGAAATTGCAAGAGCTAAATTGATTAAATACATAGTAAAGTTTAATTTTTGTATAGTCTATTAAGAACTAGAAGTCAAATCAGACATTTGATTATTGTATTGTGTCATGTGGATTGGTGGGGAATGCACCATTGGTGGGGAATGCACCATTGGTGAGGAATGCACAATTGGTGGGGAATGCACCATTGGTGGGGAATGCACCGTTGGTGGGGAATGCACCATTGGTGGGGAATGCACCTTGGTGGGGAATGCACCATTGGTGGGGAATGCACCATTGGTGGGGAATGCACCATTGGTGGGGAATGCACCGTTGGTGGGGAATGCACCATTGGTGGGGAATGCACCTTGGTGGGGAATGCACCATTGGTGGGGAATGCACCATTGGTGGGGAATGCACCATTAATGGGGAATGCACCATTGGTGGGGAATGCACCATTGGTGGGGAATGCACCATTGGTGGGGAATGCACAATTGGTGGGGAATGCACCACTGGTGGGGAATGCACCGTTGGTGGGGAATGCACCGTTGGTGGGGAATGCACCATTGGTGGGGAATGCACCATGCTTATATGTTATTCTGTTCAGAGTTACTACCACATTCAAAAAATGCCAATGGTGTTGAAAAGTGACTAATTCAAAAGTGTGATGTCACGGCTGAACTTACAAAACAATTTTTATGTATTTCTATGAAAATTACCTCTAAATTATTGGAAACATTTCTTGTGCAGTTATTGGGGTATGGTAACATGCACTTCACAAGAACATGTTTTGTTCATGTAACAAATATTTATATCAAGAGAAAAGTGGAATGTTATTCTTAAGAACATGATTTGCCCATCTGTTCAAGTAACACATTGTTTTAGATTATGTGTTAAGTGTGATGCCATAGCAGAACTTTCAAAACAATTTGTATGTATTTGAAAATTGATTACCTTCTAAATTATTGAAAACATTTTTTGTTTAAAGGATTAGTTCAATGGTCAAGCAACTTCATCTTTCATAAAAAAGGACTCTAAAAGAAAGAAAATGGTGAAGAAAGCATTGCAAAATCTTATTCAGTTAAAGGATCAGTTCAGGGGTCAAGCAAGTCGGTATCATTTCTGTAGAAACAATTGAAATCAAGACTAGTTGTGATGTCACAGCCTTAGATTCCTCAAAGTATTTATGTATTTTAAAGAAAGTTTATTAGATATTTGCACTATTTAATTTTTTTTCCCTCAATCTTTCTTCAGGTGGTGTAATATAAACACCCTTCCTAGATTAGGTTTCACTACTTTTTTGACATCCCATGGTTTTTAAGCCACAGAATCGTAGGACAAAATATGATAGAATACATAAAGACTTTAAGGAATCTAAAGCTATGACATCACAACTAGTCTGATTTCAGTCGTTTTTACACAAATAAAACCAAACGTTTAACTTAAATATCTCCTTAACAGAATAAGATTTTTGACTGCTCTCTTCACTATTTTGTTTCTTTGAAGTCCTCTTTCATATAAGATGAACATGACCACTGAACTAATCTTTTAACAAGAACATGCTTTGCCAATCTGTTCAAGTAACACATTGTTTTAGATTATGTGTAAAGTGTGATGCCATAGCTGAACTTTTAAAACAATTTGTATGTATTTGAATATTGATTACCTTCTAAATTATTGGAAACTTTTTTTGTTTAATTATTGAGGTATGGTACAATATGCACTTGACAAGAACATGCTTTGTTCATGTAACAAATATTTATATCAAGAGAAATGTGGAAATGTAACATAACAAAATTGTGTCAGAAGTGCAACTATGACATCACACTTAATATTGCGACCGTCACTTTTTGACACACCGGTAAAATCTTTAAAGTGAAATAAGTCCCAAGCAGCATGAGATACTAACGTGGGGCTTTCACCAATTTGCTCCTGTAATAGTCCTATATTTTATCAATGCACATGAAAAGTCACAGGAATATTACTTGAAATAAATTTATAGTCCATAATATTAGCAGACACACAAAGCTTGACTATGCCTTGCTAGGGCCCGGTGGCAAGAAATAATTTTGGGCAGGTCTCGACATCAAATCTAGGGTTGTGCAAAGCTCTCTGGAGTAAAGAATGTTTTGCATCCATGAAGGATTTGCTTATTTTGATGATATTTTTTGTACCTTCTTTATTAGGCTATCAAAGAAAAACTCAAGTTTCGTATTGGACACAAGGATGATGGAGCTGTGGGAATGGACACAACGTAAGTCCTCACAAATCAGTAGTGGTGTAGCTAGAACTAAGGGGCAGGGGGGCAAGGGCGGTAATTATCCAAAAAGATTGGTATCTTCAAAATTGTTGTTGTAATTAAGTATTTTTTTAAATTTGATCTAGGATCGATTCAAATAAAATATGAAAAGTTAGAATCATCCGATTCGTAAAATCATGAGTCAAAAACTAAGAATATTTTTGATCATGCGTCAGAAAAATCTAAAAATTTCATTGGCAAAATATCCACAAATTATGGGATGGTATAGTAAAACATGGGATGTATAGTCAAACATGGGATGGTATAGTCAAACATGGGATGGTATAGTAAAACATGGGATAGTATAGTGAAACATGAGATGGTTTAGTAAAACATGGGATGGTATATTAAAACATGGGATGGTATAGTAAAACATGGGATGGTATAGTAAAACATGGAATGGTATAGTAAAACATGGGATGGTATAGTAAAACATGAGATGTATAGTAAAACATGAGTTGGTATAGTAAAACATGAGATGGTATAGTAAATATGGAATGGTATAATAAAACATGAGATGGTATGGTAAAACATGGGATGGTATAGTAGAACATGGGATGGTATAGTGAAATATGTGATGGTATAGTAAAACATGGGATGGTATAGTAAAACATGGGATGGTATAGTACAAAATTATGGTATAGTAAATATGGGATGGTATAGTAAAACACGGGATGGTATAGTAGAACATGGGATGGTATAGTCTAACATGGGATGGTATAGTAAAAAATGGTGGTATAGTAAAACATGGGATGGTATAGTAAAACACGGGATGGTATAGTAAAACACAAGATGGTATAGTAAAACACGGGATGGTGTAGTAAAAAACGAGGTGTAGTAAAAAACGGGACGGTATAGTAAAACATGGGATGGTATAGTAGAACACGGGATGGTATAGTAAAAAATAATGGTGTAATAAAACATGGGATGGTATAGTAGAACATGGGATGGTATAGTAAAACATGGGATGGTATAGTAAAACATGAGATGGTATAGTAAAAGATGGGATGGTATAGTAGAACATGGGATGGTATAGTAAAACATGGGATGGTATAGTAAAACACGAGATGGTATAGTAAAACATGGGATGGTATAGTAAAAAATGGTGGCATAGTAAAACATGGGATGGTATAGTAAAACATGGGATGGTATAGTAAAACACAAGATGCTATAGTAAAATACGGAATGGTATAGTAAAAAACGGGATGGTGTAGTAAAAATCGAGATGGTATAGTAAAAAACGGGATGGTATAGTAAAAAACGGAATGGTATAGTAAAAAACGGGATGGTATAGTAAAAAACGGGATGGTATAGTAAAACACGGGATGGTATAGTAAAACACAAGATGGTATAGTAAAACACGGGATGGTGTAGTAAAAAACGAGATGGTGTAGTAAAAAACGGGACGGTATAGTAAAACACGGGATGGTATAGTAGAACACGGGATGGTATAGTAAAAAATAATGGTGTAATAAAACATGGGATGGTATAGTAGAACATGGGATGGTATAGTAAAACATGGGATGGTATAGTAAAACATGAGATGGTATAGTAAAAGATGGGATGGTATAGTAGAACATGGGATGGTATAGTAAAACATGGGATGGTATAGTAAAACACGAGATGGTATAGTAAAACATGGGATGGTACAGTAAAAAATGGTGGTATAGTAAAACATGGGATGGTATAGTAAAAAACGGGATGGTATAGTAAAACATGGGATGGTATAGTAAAACACAAGATGCTATAGTAAAACACGGAATGGTATAGTAAAAAACGGGATGGTGTAGTAAAAATCGAGATGGTATAGTAAAAAACGGGATGGTATAGTAAAAAACGGGATGGTATAGTAAAAAACGGGATGGTATAGTAAAAAACGGGATGGTATAGTAAAAAACGGAATGGTATAGTAAAAAACGGGATGGTATAGTAAAAAGCGGGATGGTATAGTAAAAAATGATGAATGAACTATAATTGCTTCTTTTGATAATTGCAAACTCATCCATGATGAAATAGCTGTTTTGTCAGTCTGACAGTAACAGATTACAAGTAAGTACATCTGTGTCGGCGGCCGCCCCAGAAAGTTTCTATTGTAAAGCACTTTGAGCGTGCATACTTGTGTGGTAAGGCACTATATAGAAATATATAAGAGTAGTAGTATTAGTATTATTATTGTTATTATTATATTGTTAACGTTATTATTGTTAACATTATCATTATTATTATTTTAGTTTTATTATATCATTATTAATTATTATTATTATTATTATTATAGTTTTTTCATGGATTTCCATAGTGTAATGTTTATCAATTTTGATGTAGATGTATTGTTTTTGTTCGGCAGGGAAGACGTTGATAAGGCACGTCTGTTGATGGGAGAGAAGGCCACCAACATTGTGAGTTATATCATTTCAAGTAAAGTTCTATGGACTTTTGGGGGCAAAATTAAGTAAAATGTTTTGATTAAAGATTCCACGTCGGCATTCCTCTGTTGGCAACAACGCTCTGTAGAATCGCATCTCTCTTTTTCCTATACTACACTCAGACCTCCGTTTCTCCACTTCCAGCTACCTCAGTAAGACCTGGCGGCAAGACTCCTGGAATCTCGAGACCAGTAACAAACTTAACACCAAACCCAAAGTTGGGACCAACATCCCCCTGCACAGTCGCAACAGCAGAGAGGACGTTGTTATCACCCACATCTGCCTTGGCCACACCTTTGTCACCCACTCTCACCTACTTTCCGGCTCCCCTGCTCCTCTCTGCCCTACATGCGACACCGATCTCTATCAAGCATATTCTCTTAAGCTGTCCCATATACCTGAACGCCATATCACACCTCTCCCCCTCCCATCTCCATTTCCGCTCTTTTCAAGAACAATCCTACCTCCAACGTCGTCACCTTTCTCTGCAACAGCAATATATTCCACCTTATCTAAACCTCTATTTCCTTCCTTTCTCTGCCTTACCTTCCATTTTTACCTTAACTTATTTGCCTTATTCACCTTCTCTCCCTCCTCTTTGTCCTAACTCAAGCACCTTTGTTTTTAAGACCCTCTTGGCACATTAGACTCTGCCTGTCACAGTGTCGTTAAACATCAACAAATTAAACCATTAAAGATTACTGTTGAGGCAGAGTGTTTATATGCGTATCTAATGCACGGGGCAAAGGACTTTGGCATGTGTGGAATGGCCCAACTTTAGGAGGGTCATTCGCGCTTGCAAATTCATTGAACCGTGCATTGAATATGAAATAAACATGGCGTCAAATCATTCATCTTTTTATAACATTTTCGTGTTAGATTGTGTAAAATGCATAAAAAACAACTAAAAAGGATGAAAAACAATAAAAGTGTACATATATTTTATCACTTTTTATCCAAAATTACCTGTTTTGAAAATGGAAAAACCAATAATCATGGTTATGCATTATTAAACAGGATTTAATGCATGTGTCATAATGCAAATACTGCATAGAAATCTTTATAGGAAATTAAAAAAAATAAAAAATTCTTTAATTAAAACAAAATTAGACATTTGAAAATTTAGAATGTTTTTTTTTTTTTATAGAAATTTTATTGTTTATATTATTAAAACTATATATTGAGTTGTCATAATTTGTTTATTTCTAATTTGTATTTTTAAGTTAAGTGTTACACCAGTTGGGGAATGATAACTAAGTTGTTTCTTTGTTTACGGAATACGAGACTTCACACTTTCAGTGACCTCGAGGTCAATCTAGTCAGGTAGTTCTGATCATGTGATACCTTACACACTAAACATGCATACAAAATAAAGTTATGGAGGTTTTCTACCAGATTTGTGCAATTCAGCTAATTAAATGTTACGATATCTTATGCTTAAAGTATGAAAAGTATTTTTCATGCACTTCAGACACTTTTTGTCATAGGTCTTATTGTTGTCTGAGTTAAAGATGCTCAGGATACGATGTTTATAGACTTTTTTAAACCAAGTTTAGCCGAACGTGATTTCTTCAGTACTTCGACCAATCAAATGCTGGGGGAACTTTTCCTTTGTTTCCCAACAAATCAGGTGCAGGTTTGAGGGAAAAAATGTAAGCAGCAATACGCACACATATTTTCTTCATGTATAACGCACGTATGATACATGTGCTTGAAAACATTTTTTCATACGTTTGGTCCCATACCGCGCACGAATTGTGCAGACGACCAAGATTCCTCTAGTATTTTATTGGTCAATCAGATTCCTTCAGTACACGATTCGTCTATTATAGACACGTGAATTTCGGCCATATGACATTATTTAAATTAGCAATCCGGAAATTGCTGATTCAGATAAGCACAGTCTCCTAGGGCAATCCGAATCTGGCGCACTCGCATAAAATACATTAGTACGATTTTGTTCATCCGAAAAAATTAAATAAATCAGAAGTGCAATGACAACATTACACTTTAAGTAACATTCGTTCAAGTTTAGGATTTCGTTCTCAGTATTGCAAAGACAAATTTAGGGAGTATAATTCTAAATTTATGAACGCGCCTGATATTGTACCAGCATTGAATCCAAACCTTGCAATACATTTTGTGTCTTAAGCCCCAACAAAATCTAAAATCTTTTGGGGTCTATATTGCTCACAACAGAAACCACAATCCAGCACAAGCAATTAGCAATTACACCAGGGATTTCCACACACTTTACTTTCCATGATCAAAATCTGACATTAATAATAAACAAATTTCACTGCAGCTACACTGACTTTCACACTCAAGAACGAAAGTATTTCCCTGTCATCAATGTGTCTGGCTTGAAGTATTACTTTACAAATAGGATGGTATTTAACAGTGAAGGTTTTGTTTGTTTATTGATGAGTGATTTTAAGTGGTTTTTGTTCAATCTTGTAGGCTTTGAGGATTTTGGACTGAAAATCCATTGCAACAGATTTTCATTATGGGATTTTCTGAAAGTGTGAAGCTGCATATTAAATAAAGCAGTCAAAGCTATTTGATAGTGTGGTATAGTAAAGTGTAGGAAATCAAGAATTGGGATGGTGATTATATGCTATGTAAGGCTTCAGGTTTGAATTAATGATACCACTACCTTACACCAAAAAGATTATGAACATTGATATCAAACCAATGATTTATTAACAAAAGTATTAATTCAATGTTTTGTTATGTTCGTCATATATATGCTAATTTTGTTTTTGTTAAAATCAATTTGTTTTTTAATTCTACTTTTTTTTTACAGAATAAAACCAAAGGACAAAAGGGATATAAACAACTTGTTGATAATATGTATATTTTATAATGAATATTTTCTTCACAGGCACGGGAAGAAAAACACTCGAGTAGAAGAACACTGTTTGGCAAAGGTCATCACCAAGGTGGTAACTGACTAAGTGACCCTTAGCAGAGGGTCACCATCAGATGTCATCATCAGATTAGAAGAAGGGCCAACCCCACCTGTGTATGCCTACCCATCATGCATCTGAGCTGGTATACAGCTAGGTTACTTGCATGTTGCTTCCAAGATAGTATTCACATTTTTATCAGTTAGCATCCAAGTATTATGATTATTAGCGGTACATTTAAGGTATTTTCATTTTGTTGCTTGCAATTTTTCTACAAATAAGTTTATTGAAAGACTAGAATGCTAAAACAAATATTGAAAATCATGAATCAAATCTTATTGAGAATCAGGAACAATTGCACATATAAAAAAAGGGGGGGGAGGGGGTTGATAAACAATCAGTTATGTATGCACCTGGAAATGAGGAGAAATGTGACAAAAAGAACCATTTTTCATAGCATGTGTGTCACAGCAGGTACGTTTATGAACGGGCAATAATAATGCTTTAATAAAAGATAACAAATCCCAAAATGGCACCTCTTGCCTCCCTTGCCCCATGAAATGGAGGGAACTTCTTTCCCCTGTAAAGGTTAAGGTTGACATCACCCCGATGGTGTAGAGGTCCTTGTTGAGAATGGACTATTGCAAACTGGTAGGAGAAGTACATGAGCCTGACTTGGTTAGAGGGTCCATGTATTACATGTACTTAATGGGGGAAATAACAAGCACTAACTTGACTGAATGCTTTTGTATCGATGGTGAAGAAAAGACATGATCTCCATCCAATCTCTTAATGTAACAATCAAAATTGACAATTGGAGGCCTGTTTATATTATTGTTCCCCTGGGGCCTGTGTTGGCGGTTTACACCACTGGTTTTCATCAGTAAATGGGTAGGAGGGAGTTGGATGTTATTTATTTATTTGTTTGATATTTATTTTGTGTAATAAGTAAAATAAATATTTTTTTACATCCAGATCATATGGAGATGACGCAATGTGTTAATATGAGAATGGGATGCAGGAACTGGAGATAACGGGCATTGAAGAGAGAAGTGAACGCAATGGGTTAATATGAGAATGGGATGGGGGAACTGGAGATGACACGCATTGAAGAGAGGTGAACGCAATGGGTTAATATGAGAATGGGATGGGGGAACTGGAGAAGACGCGCATTGAAGAGAGAGGTGAACGCAATGGGTTATTATGAGAATGGGATTGGGGAACTGAAAATGACGCGCATTGAAGAGAGGTGAACGCAATGGGTTGATATGGGAATGGGGAACTTGAGATGACGCGCATTGAAGAGAGGTGAACGCATTGGGTTAATATGAGAATGGGATGGGGAACTGGAGATGACGCGCATTGAAGAGGTGAATGCAATGGGTTAATATGATGGGATGGGGGAACTGGAGAAAATATGCATGGAAGAGAGAGGTGAACGCAATGGGTTAATATGAGAATGGGATGGGGGAACTGGATATGAAGCGCATTGGAGAGAGGTGAACGCAATGGGTTAATATGGGAATGGGGAACTTAAGATGACACACATTGAAGAGATGTGAATGCAATGGGTTAATATGAGAATGGGATGGGGGATTTGAAGATGACGCGCATTGAAGACAGGTTAATGCAATGGGTTAATATGAGAATTGGATGGGGGAACTGGAGAAGACGCGCATTGAAGAGAGAGGTGAACGCAATGGGTTAATATGAGAATGGGATGGGGAAGTGGAGATGACGCGCATTGAAGAGGTGAATGCAATGGGTTTATATGAGAATTGGATGGGGGAACTGGAGAAGACGCGCATTGAAGAGAGAGGTGAACGCAATGGGTTAATATGAGAATGGGATGGGGGAACTGGAGATGACACGCATTGAAGAGAGGTGAACGCAATGGGTTAATATGAGAATTGGATGGGGGAACTGGAGAAGACGCGCATTGAAGAGAGAGGTGAATGCAATGGGTTATTATGAGAATGGGATTGGGGAACTGAAAATGACGCGCATTGAAGAGAGGTGAACGCAATGGGTTGATATGGGAATGGGGAACTTGAGATGACGCGCATTGAAGAGAGGTGAACGCATTGGGTTAATATGAGAATGGGATGGGGAACTGGAGATAATGCGCATTGAAGAGAGAGGTGAACGCAATGGGTTAATATGAGAATGGGATGGGGGAACTGGATATGACGCGCATTGGAGAGAGGTGAACGCAATGGGTTAATATGGGAATGGGGAACTTAAGATGACACACATTGAAGAGATGTGAACGCAATGGGTTAATATGAGAATGGGATGGGGGAATTGGAGATGACGCGCATTGAAGACAGATGAATGCAATGGGGTAATATGAGAATGGGATGGGGGAACTGGAGATGACGCGCATTGAAGACAGATGAATGCAATGGGGTAATATGAGAATGGGATGGGGGAACTGGAGATGACGCGCAATGAAGAGAGGTGAATGCAATGGGGTAATATGAGAATGGGATGGGGGAACTGGAGATGACGCGCATTGAAGAGAGAGGTGAGCGCAATGGGTTAATATGAGAATGCAATGCGGGAACTGGAGATGACGCGCATTGAAGACAGAGATAAATGCAATGGCTTAATATCAGAATGGGATGGGAGCACTGGAGATGAAGTGCATTGAAGAGAGAGGTGAACACAATGGGTTAATATGAGAATGCGATGCGGGAAGTGGAGATGACGTGCATTGAAGACAGAGATGAATGCAATGGGTTAATATCAGAATGGGATGGGGGCACTGGAGATAAAGTGCATTAAAGAGAGAGAGGAATGCAATGGGGGAACTTATCCTTTAAAGGAAATTTGTCGTTACAAAATTTGCTGTATCTTATTTCTCATGGTTTTTCTACTGGTTTACACACATTCCATTTATTTTTGATTTATTCAATGTTTACTATCAAGTGCAAATGAGTTCAGCCATTAATTATGATTTTATTTTCATTTTCTTTTTATAGGAAGATTTTTTGATTTGGGAAAAAGGCCATTTCATCTACATTTGCCAGAAATTGCACCTTTTTATTCATTGCTCAATTTATAGCGGGTATGGGTGGATTAAGATTTTTTGATTTGGGAAAAGGCCATTTCATCTACATTTGCCAGAAATTGCACCTTTTTATTCATTGCTCAATTTATAGCGGGTATGGGTGGATTTGTGGTATGTTTGCTAGTTTTGCAAACTTTGATAGAATTTAGCTGATAGCTCAAATTATTGCTGTGAAAAAGAACTTGATTGATTATCAATTATTTTGAGACAAATATAGTCAGAGATCTGAAAATTGAGTCTATTTTGGGACTTAATGCACAAATAGGTATAAGCCAGAGTAACACAAGGAACAATTTCAATTTTTATGTTTTTTTGTTTTTTTTGTGCATATATTTACTTTTTATTGCATAGAATATTCTATAGAAGATTTTTGTTCATGTCAATGCACGTAACAACCGTTTTGCACTTCTACTTAAACATTTTTAATAAACATATTTCTTTAATAAATTTATCATTAAATCATTTATCTGAAATATCTACACATGATCATTATTTTGCAAAAGTCCTGCCACATATTTCAATATTGTTTTGATTATATATATATATATATATATATATATATATATATATATATATATATATATATATATATATATATATATATATATATATATATATATATATATATATATATATACACATATATATATATATATACACATATATATATATATACACATATATACACATATATATATATAAATATAATATATATATATAATATAATAATGGAATTAGATGATGATACAACAATGATTATTTTAATTATTGTGGGTGCATGTCAAATCAAACCGACACCACCTATATATACATATATATATAGATATATAATATATATATTTATATATATATATTTATATATAAATATATATATATAAATATATATATTTATATATATATATATATATATATATTTTTATATATATATAGATATAAATATATATATATATATATATATATATTTATATATATAAATATATATATAGATATATATATATATATAGATATATATATATATATTTATATATATAAATATATATATATATATTTATATATATAAATATATATATATATATTTATATATATAAATATATATATATATATATATATATATATATATATATATATATATATATATATATATATATATATATATATATATATATATACATATATATATATATATATATATGTTTATATATATACATATATATATTTATATATATATATATAGGTGGTGTAGCTTTGATTCTACATGCACCCACAATAATTAAAATAATCATTGTTGTATCATCATCTAATTCCATTATTAGTTTAAAATAGGTTATACCTAAGTAGAGCATTTGTACCATAGCATAGTTACTAAAGTATTTAGATATATACGTAAATTAAAAACATGGGCAATTGTAAAATATATATTTTGTGTTTTATGCTTTTTGCGCGCATCTTGTCTTATAAAAATCTAGCGTAACACTTGATTGGTGAAGCCACTTGTGGTGTGAATAAATATTGTGAAGGCATATTATCTTGTTTTCCTTATGTTTACTTGTACAGATTTAAGAAGAAATATTGCTTTTGTTTTTCATGCAGATTTGCTTGGAAAGGCTTGTTTGTAAAAAAAATGTGTAATGTGTTTAAAAACATTAAAGAATTTTTGGCCCTTGGACCCCTCCAACCTGACACCCTCAATTTTCTCAAAATCAGGGGTAATCCACACTGTTCAATCAGCGAGACTTCACAATTCATTGACTAGCAACCATCTATTGTTACACCATACACAACACAGGAGTAATCAATACCTTCTTAACTGACAGCATCATCAGTCTATTCACAGTTCACTTGTTAGTAACCAGCTACTATTACACTGTACACAATAGGTCATTTATCTGGGGCTCAAGCCACATAACTGCTGTTCAGTAAAGAGAATTAGATTAGTCCTTGGCTGAGCATAAATATACATTGTATGCTTGGGAGGACTTTCAGCAAAACCTATGAATGATTAACGGACCATTCCTCCTAAAGATGGTTATTTCCTAATAAAGACAAAACAACAACTTTAATGAAGTCTTTCTGAACAACACTTTACAACAAATCTTTCCAAACAAACAAGCCTAAAGGGTTTGTTACAACATTACAGCCTATGGTGGACGTTTTCAAACATGGTACCCCACTAAAAATTACTGCAAAATTTCACCAGATGAACACAAAAATCAAGCTAGAGCTAAATCTATCGGAGCCATTAGGCTCATAGGGCCGGTGTTTATCCCCGATTTCAATGGCGCAAGCGAATGAGAGAGACATGACTCCCCCTGAACGGGACACCAGTCCATCGCAGATTAACTCCCCAGCAGTGCTGGTACTCATTTTACAGCTGAGTGTACTGAAGCAAGTAAAGTGTCATGCTCAATGACACAATGCAGTGCCCACGACGGGAATCGAATACGAGCAGGACTCCTTCACCACTGTACCTCAAAAAATAAAAATAAAACATTTATACTATTAGATCTTGCACTCCAAACAAGCGTGCCAGTGATACATATTACGCGTTTATGCAAATTATTAGCGTTTCACCAACGAGAATGAAGCTGAGTACATAGGTGACGCGCAATCGGCTATTTTTCTGTCAATTTTGGGGGGTTAAGCAGAAAATGTTTTGTGAAAAATTCAATGTCAATGTTTCTGATAGTAGATGTTGAATTTTCTATTCATATTGTGAAATTTTGCAGTAATCCCAACTTTTTTTTAACGTTCTCCATACGGTGTAATGTTGTAGCACACCCTTTAGTCTAATGTTTAGTGGGTCTATAGTCAAGTTTTCACAAACACATTGCAACAATCTTTCCAAACACATTGCAACAAGTCTTTTCAAACACGTTGGAACAAGTCTTTGCAGACACATTGCAACAATCTTTCCAGACACATTGCAACAAGTCTTACCCAAGACATTGCAACAAGTCTTTTCAAACACATAGGAATAAGTCTTTCCAAACACAATGCAACAAGTTTTTCCAAACACATTCAAACAGTCTTCCCAAACACATTGAAATAAGTCTTTCCAAACACATTGGAAAAAGTCTTTCCAAACACATTGGAAAAAGTCTTTCTAAACACATTGGAACAAGTCATCCCAAACACGTTGCAACAAGTCTTCCCAAACATGTTGGAACAAGCCTTTCCAAACATGTACAACAAGTCTTTCTAAACATGTTGCAACAAGGTGTCCCAAACACGTTGCAACAAGACTTTCCACACACGCCGGAACAAGTCTTTGCAAACATGACGCAGCAAGTCTTTCCAAACACAGCGCAACAAACATTCCCAATCACGTTGGAACAAGGCTTTCTAAACACATTGCAACAAGTCTTTCCAAACATGTTGCAACAAGTCTTTCCAAACACATTGCAATAGGTCTTTCCAAACACGCCGCAACAAACATTTCTAAACACGACGCAACAAGCCTTTCCAAACACGTTGCAACAATCATTTTCAAACACCTTGCAACAAGCCTTCCCAAACACATTGGAACAAGTCTTACCAAACACGTTGGAACAAGTCTTTTCAAACACGTTGGAACAAATCTTTCCGAACACGTTGGAACAAGTCTTTCCAAACACATTGCAACAAGTATTTCTAAATACATTGCAACAAGTCTTTAAAAACACATTGCAACAAGTCTTTCTAAACACTTTGTCTTTCCAAACACATTGCAACAAGTCTTTCCAAACACATTGCAACAAGTCTTTCCAAACAAATTGCATCAAGTCTTTCCAAATACATTGGAATAAGTCTTTTCAAACACGTCATCTTTTAAAACACATTGCAACAAGTCTTTCCAAACACAGTGGAAAATAAGTCTTTCCAAACATACATACAAACCTAGAATGTTTTTTGTTTTTTTTAAACAGTTATATTCTCTTTAAAGATGTATTACAGAAAGTAGATCAAATAGAATATTTCATATCCTTTCCTTATCACATAGCTTAAAATATTTCATCCCAACGATTCTATATTTCACCTCACAAACTATTTCACAAAATTGTACTTCAGAAAATTTCAAAAACTTACAAAAATAGATAACTTAAGAACTTTATTAGGATAAATTCATGGAATTAAGCATAAAATAAAAAGTCTTAGTAAACTAATGATGATAATATTGAAACATGGTCTGGTTAAAATATATAAATAGCAGCAAGAAACAACCAAGTAGGTAGTTTTTTTTTTCTACTACCTCATAAAGCTGTCAAGATTTACAAGTTGAGATACTTTGCAGTTCGTTTTGTACACCCGATCATTTTCTTAAGCTGTCCCCTATACCAGAACTCCAGATCTCTTCTCTCCTCACTCTCCTCGATCTCGAACCTATTCGAAATGTGGTATTTGACATCCCTTTCTTGAGAGTTACGGTTATATAGAGATGTCCACGTCATTTGATAAACCAGATGTGAAGCACCGGTAAATGAAGACCCACCGGGAATTGTACCCAAGACCTCTAGCTTGCCAAGCTGATGCAATGACCACTAGACCATTCCGAGTCTGAAAGCTATTCAACATTTGGTAGAAATAAAATAAAAAATATCCCTTATATTAATATTCAGTCATGTTCACAATAATCTATGCATGTTGTCTTAATTTTCTAAACAAAGCAGATAAAATTGGCAAAACTGCTTATTCCTCTTACAAAACATACAAATGTAATGCATGTGTAAGCATGAGAGAAAAACTAGTCCTCAATAATGTTACTTTAAATGTCTAAATCTATGTAAATCTATAATACATACTAGAAACGTTGCTGTGGTGCCATACATGTAAATTCAACATGGTTATTAACTGGTTTTATATTTCAACCAATCAGAAAGTTTTAATTGTATTGTGTATTCATTTCCTGCTAACAAAGTGACATTCAGACTGAGAAAGAGATGATAGTTCTCAGAGTAAGTGTTAAGAGGATTAGTTCAGAGGTCATGCATGTCCATCTTATATTAAAGAGGACTTCAAGAGAAACAAGAATGATAAAGAAAGCATTCAAAAATCTTTTTCTGTTAAGAAGATATTAATGGATTAGTTGAGGGATCAAGCATGTCTATCTTATATGAAAGAGTGACTTCAAAAGAAACAAAATGGTAAGAAAGCATTCAAAAATCTTCTGTTATGGAGATATTTAAGTTCTGTATCATTTGTGTAAAAACGACTGAAATCAGAAGATGTCACAACCTCAGATTTGTGTCTTTATGTATTCTATTCTATTTTCTCCTGAAATTTTGTGGCCTAAAAAGCATAGGATATGTCATTAAAGTAATCCAACAAACTTCTTGTAAGTGTAAATATAATTTACCACCTGAAAATTTTTGAGGAAAAATATTAGAAATAATAAAAGAGATCAATACATTTTCTTTAAAATACATTAATAATTGTTAAGAACGTGAGACCCTACTACACCAATTATTTCTACATGGACTAAACAGCACTTTAAACTTGAATATCTCCTTAACACAATAAGATATTGAAGCAGTTCCATCACCATTTTGTTTCTATCTAAGTCCTTTTTCATTTAAGAAAAACTTGCTTTATCACTGAATTAATCCTAAACAAATGGAAGACGATGATCTTTACAAGATTAATTGGACTACACTCTTGAAATCGTTGCTGCAAATCTTCTCACGCAATATATTCAAAACATTCAATATCAACCAACCAATTGAATCTGATGATATGCTAAATGAAAAAATAAATAAGAGTGTAAACAATAGTAAACATAAATAAAAAGCTTCTTTGGAAAAAGAAAACAAAAAAACTGCACTCAGTATTTCAGAACAAATTGGTTTCCCAATAATATAATAATGATTTATAAAATGAGGTAAATATACAAGACACTTTTATATTTAAGAAAATAACTGCAATTGTGAGCCCATTGTTGAGTAACAACCGAGAAGCCCAAATAATTTGAAGAATAATGGACGAGGCGAAGCCGACGGAGCCCATGATACTTCAAATTATTTGGGCGAAGTTGGTTGACAGTTTTTAATCCACCAATTTGTACTTTTGTCCAACAAACAAAACTTGATCTCATAAATGACTCGCGAATTCATCAATCTACAAATGTAATGTAAGTATTTTGCAATTTAAAAGCAATATTTCAGAAGAAACACATTCTGGTTTATCCCTAAAGAAAAAAAAACTTTGTTAACTTAGCGAGAAACAATACACATAAAGGTCAAAATTATGTCAGTGTCATGTCACTACACACTCATACTGTACCGAAGGCCAGCTGTAAACATGTACTGCACTGTACATAGTAAAACATCAGTGCAGTTGATGATTGGTGTTGAAGCACATAGCCGTGTCCCGTCAAAGTGCGAAGAAAACTGGAAAATGGTAACTCTTTCAGGCCTAGTTGTTATTGGAACAGAAACTACTGTTATTTAATCTTCTCAAATTTGTTAAAATAGGAAGGTTTGAACAATTTTGAAGTTGTTGAATATAGCGTTTTGGTCTAGGGCTATGCACTGCTAGGCTACTTACAACGACAGTACTGTGTAGCCTGTAGGTACGTTCAATTCAATTGTGTTGTAAATACTTTTTAAAAGCTTAGGCCCTAAAGTTACAAATAAGACTAATAGATTTTAGAAAAAAGTAAAGCAGGCAGTGGCACGTTTCATTCCTAGTAATATACTTGTTTGGTGCAAGTACTGAACAATTATAGCCGTGTTGAACTTGTATTAGTATGAAGTAGTTGGCCTAACTTTTAAAGTTGTACATTTTGCTTTTGTTTTTTATCTATCGCATTCTATTTTAAGCTGTGCACATTGGACTATGTTGTTGCTCAATTTAAATCTGGCATAATCAGCTTGTCAGCAAGAAGTTTGTTCTTGCTGAAACTGAAATTTGAGTATTTTCAGCATAATTTATTTTTGTGCATAGAATTATTATTGAAGGCTTAATCCGTGGTTGCCATGATTAATGTCTGAGTTTAATACCCGAACCCCACCTTAGAAACTGTCAATCTAATGAATATGCAACTGCTTAGGTATTGACTGGGAGTGCTGTTATTGGTCATTTTTTTCAGTTACTGTTTACTCGTTGAGTAATAACCAGACAGTAAGATTATGCAAATGAGACTTGTCGGCCAATCAGGTAGCTTGAAATGAATAACCGGACACTAGCGATAGAATTTATAATATAACATACTGTTTATACCACACTTATTTCTATAAGTCTTAACCCTTACTCTACCACGCGGCGATACTATCGCCGTTTTGGGTGCCCCGTCTTTGGCCCCGCCTCCCGAGCGCATTTTCAAAACAGTGCTGGTAGAGTACGGGTTAATCAACCCGCGACATATGCGCCAACCCAAAAATATAGACAGCATGATCCCAGTGGGCGGCCCAGCGGGGCCTGACTTTTCTGCCTGGAAGACAGAGGACCCTTCAATAATCACGCCTTGATTAACTCTACCACGCGGCGATACTATCGCCGTTTTGGGTGCCCCGTCTTTGGCCCCGCCTCCCGAGCGCATTTTCAAAACAGTGCTGGTAGAGTAAGGGTTAATAAACCATTCTTTTCATGATTGGCAGTTTGAATAAATAAACTTCTGGTGCAAAACTCACTCCTTTGAGCACACATTAGCACCGACGCAACACATGGGATTTAAGAACACTGACAGTTGGACTTTCGGTATAATTTAAATAAAATTCTTAAAATAAAAACCGTCTGTAGGTGCTGGGAGTGGGCGGAGACTAGGTTTCCTTGACAATGTTGGGTTTAAAACCTGGAGAAACTGCGTCAGTGAGCTCCTTGGCGTACATGTCATAGCGCCCTGTCATCTGAAAAGATAATTCAGTAAGTATGTAAGAAAGAAAACCGAATAAATTTTTGTAATGTCTGCTAACATACAGGAATTTTCAGTTTTATGTACCCTTTGATGTACCCGTAAAGGAATATTCTCGTGTATTTTCATATTCATATATATCGTCCCTGTTTCGACATAGTGGCAAACGTGCAAAAATAGTGGCTCATTTTGACATTAATGACATATGTGCAATTACCAATTTTTGAATACAAATTATTCTGGTTTACAAGTATCTATTTTTGTGTTTGTGTCATTTACCGTTTATTTACAGGTTAAATAATTTATTACTTATAAAAATAGAGGAAAATAAATATATAAATTATAGAAGTATGCGCTTAAACACATTCGACAGTCTGTCAAAGCATGGATGCTTTGATAGAGGACTATCAAAAGAAACAAATTGGTGAAAAAGGAAAGTTGATGTCTTATTTCATTTAAGAGTTTTTACATTTCAAAGCTTTCACCAGTGTGTTGGAAAGTAACCTTGCAGTGTAGAGTGTGACATCATAAACTGAGAGTGACATAACTGCAGATCTAAGACAATCTAAGACATGTATTTCTTTGAAAATTTATTGCCCTTTTCTATAGTACTGGAAACATTTTTTGTTTAACTATTGATATGTGATATAACATGCACTTGATAAGAATATACTTTGCCTAGATCTGCTCACGTACCTAACACTTCAATCAAAAGAATAATAAATTTCATATATCCAACACATCTACAAGCACCAGTTGTGATGGGTAGTACATACAGATAATGGTTCAAAGACTCCTTTCTTACTTAAAATTGACATGCAATTCATCCTAGAAATGAAATGAAAGTCGGTGCCCCTTTATATGTACCTGAAAGCACCACTTGTCTCGCAGCTGCCGAATCATGTTCAGATCAAGTTCCGCTACCATCAGACCGTCACGGATACGAGAGAGTCCCTAGAATAAAGAAATTTCACATCTTTATCAGCATCTTCATACTTTTGCATACTTCTTGAAGAAGAAACGGTGAGTATCTACTTTCAAAATGATTATTTGATTACCATTAAATTAGCATTATGCTTGAGAAGTTGCAACGTAATAAATAAATCTGTAAAACACCCAGCAGCTTCACAATATGTGAAGTTTACAGGTAAAGCAACTTCAAGAACCTCATCAGCTCCAAGAACCTCATCGGCTAGAAGATCCTCATCGGCTCCAAGAAGCTTATTGGCTCCAACAACCTCATCAGCTCCAAGATCCTCATCGACTCCAAGAACCTCATCGGCTCCAACAACCTCATCGGCTCCAAAAACCTCACTGGCTCCAAGAACCTCATCGGGATTCTTGGAGCCAATATGTATATCCGTAATCCCAATTCCATGTTGTTACGTTGTGGTGCAGTATTAAAATTTTAAGGGTATTAGGTCCCATGTTGAGGACAAGAGACCCGTGTTGGGGGCAAGAGACCCATGTTGGGGGCAAGAGACCCATCTTGGGAGACAGAGACCCACAGTGGGGGCCAAGCAGTCCCATTTAGGTGAAAATCCTTTGTTTTGAAGCAATTTGGATCCTGGAAGGAGCCATATTTTTGGGGGCCAGCATTACCTTGAGGCCGGCATTACCCCAGGGCCTGCATTACCCCTGGTCCCCCTTCCCAATATAAAAAAGCCAGAAAACCCACCCCAACACCCCTCCTGAACTTCTTTGAAAACAATTTAAATTGTATTTCTCTTAAGAATTTTCCTGTATTTGGGCAAATTTGTTGACATTTCATATGTGGTACCAACTATCAGTGAAGGATACCAAGTTTGGCAATGTCAACATGATTACTGATGCTCTAAACCATTTTTGAGTACTTTTTCATCGAGAATTCCTAAATGGAATCAACAGAAGTTTGTAAAAGACATTCAGCATCACCTGAATAAATAAAAGTTTTTGAAAGCTTCCAATGGTTGATTTTTGGTCATAAAACTGAATTTTTCAAAAAGTCTGTACATAATAAATTAGCAAATTTGCATATTATTTGCCTAACATTTTTAATGAAATAATAGTGTAAACATTTTCTTCCATGTTCCAGTTTTATGCATCATAGAAAGAAACAATGCATATTAATGGGAAAGTATAGTGCCAAATCCTATCAGATAGATCATTGGCAGAATCAGAGGTAAATTTTTAGGTCACAAATTTTAAAATTGACCTATGATTTTTTTTCCTTCCTCCAAAAAATTATTAAATGAAAATTCCTTCTTTCAACGATTCATAAATTCTATCAAATTTTTTTTGTAAGCTACAAGAGAGCAAAATATCACGAAGATAGCAGTTTTAGGACATCTAATAATCTACATTTGCATAAATTTGCATATTTGACCAGAAAATTATGCAAACCAACGTCCAAAGTCTTAGCTTTCATATGTTACAAACTTTTTATAGCAAAAAATGAAAATAATTTTGTGAAAAAGGCCTCTTTCCAAAAAGTTCCCTTATAATAACACTGTAATCTCAAATGCTCTGGTCGAGTACTAGGGTTAATATTCACTTCAGTAAGTAATTAAACAAAAGCAATTTGCATAAACCTCTAAGAAATACTTTGCTTTAGTATAAACAACAAAAAGGATCTGCACTGTAAGCTAAATGGCCATCCTACAGTCTGTTATGTGAGCGACTGACTCCAGAATGCCTCTAAAGATGGCATCATTAACAATTTTTTTTAAAGAATTCACTTACAGGGGTTCGGCTCCCATCTGGGGCAGTAACGTAGCTAGACCCTGAAGAAAATGAAAGAAATAACCAAAATTCTGTGAATATTTTTTTTCTTGCACTATCTTCTTTTAATAGGTAGAGGAAAGTTTGATAGTGCTACTGACTCTCTTCGCTCCCTTCACTGGTAACCAATAAAATCCCGAATAACATGTAGAGTTGCAACATACGTCTCCGAATATCTTCATTATCTGGCTCATTCATATCTCAAAGAACTCATCATTATACGTACAGGTCGAACAGGTTTACGCTCTTCTTCTAACACCATGGGCATTCTCCTCAACATTCCTCTCACAAAACGCAGAACATTTAAAGACAGGTCGTTTGCTGTAGCTGCCCCTGTCACATGGAATAGTTTGCCATCTTCCTTCGTTGTATCAATAACTACGACAATTTCAAACGGGAACTAAAAACTTTTTTGTTCACCCAGGCTTTTTTTGTAATTGTTTGTGTTTATCTTTAACCTATGAACTTTATTAACTTTATGAACAGCTTTATTTATTTTCTGTACAGCGCCGCTGAATGTGCATTGTATAGATATTGAGCGCTATATAAATATATAAACATAAACATAAACATTAATAAAGATCACTTTTCTTACAGCATGAGATAAATATTGAAGAGTATTTAAAACTTTGCACCCCAGTTGTGATTTAAGATATTTTAAGATTGATCACTTAAATACTGCAGAGGGGTAATACGAGGGCTGATAATAGCTAACAGTTACAACATTATTCATTTACTAGTTTAAAATTAACCATAAAACATACATATTTTTTTTAATTCCTATTCAGGCGAGCTAGAAATATAGTTGAATTCCTTTCCAAGGGCAGAAATCTTTTGTGCGGATGGATGAACGTAAGGATGCTATATCATGTTGTGTACATCTCCTTTATTCCCCAACCACCGTTTTTGGCTATTTTCGGCGGTTCAGTAAAAAACACTTTTGACCACGATTGACCTTTAATGTCACTCGTGCACGGTAAATATAAATATTGAGTGGATTAATTGTATACAGAACCAATTAATCTATGAACAATAAGTGTAACTGGTTTATAAAATGTGTTCTCATAGCAATGAGGAAAGTGGGGATATCTGCATGATTTTAAGCATATGTACACGATACTGTCCACTCTTCACCAACTTAGTTGGCAAGGAAATAATAAGAGTGGGTAGTGGGTAGTGTTTGAGACTGCATACATTCCAAGTCAGCTAATGATTAATAGCATAGCATAGCATAGCAAGGTTTAACATCCCAAAAGCATCCAGTGCTGGACATTATATCAAGACAGCGACGGCCTTTGCTAACCAGTTGTGAACTCACTGGTTGCAGACCCACGGGGATTCGAACCCGGGACGTGCATGTGAGAGGACAAAGCACTAACCACTACACCACGGAGGTCTGTTAATAGGGTTTGAACACTTACATGTACATAAATAACAGCACACATCATATGCTAGTACAAAACACAGCATTGCTACAAACAATTGGCTCTTGAATATTGTGCTTTAAAATCAACAGATACAGTTTAAATACATCAATTAATTTTAGAGACAAATATGAAACTGAAGACTGGTAGACTTATCTACTCACCATAGAAGTGTCCAAAATCATGGTGGGCTGCGAACAAAAATTACATTTAATACAAAATTAAAGTCTGTGTTAAATGGTTCCAGTCAGTCTTTATACTTTTACAATAAAAACATTGATTTTGTAGTGCCATTACGAAAACAATTACAATATTTGTTATTCTGCAGGTTTTTGCTCAAAATAAATATGGCCATGATATGAAAAAAATATGAAAAAAAATAATAAATTAAGAAAAAAAAACAAAATTATGAAATTATGAACAAAGAACCATTCATATTTTCCTCATATTTCAAATCTTGAGATAAAAATGGAAAAATTTAATGTCACACAAAATAGAACAACCATATTCTCCGAATAACTTTATTTAACTTTAACCTATTTTTTTTTTATGGAGAATAGGTAGCTCAGTTGGCAGAGCGCACGGCTGAGATAATGCAGGTCTCTGGTTTAAGCCTCGGTCTCACTCGATTTTTCCACAGCTATGCAGACATCAGATATGCTAAACATCAAAGCGGAAGTATTTCGTCTGCAGCTCCTACTCCTCACTCAGCTGTTGAGAAAAGTGACAATGGTCACGTCCTTCAGAGGGGACGTTAAGCTGTCGGTCCCGATGGCAGGAGTCACCCCTGCCTGGTTCTGTGAACACTATTCGAGAAGAGAAACGTGAAAATGCGGTGTTCTTTCACTTTCAAGTACTAAGTTCATGTACTTAGTTCAAATACTAAGTCCAAAGGCAGCTGGAGAACTAGTCTGTTAGTTGTAGAGCACATTTGAATAGTTCTTTAAACTAGACAATGCGCCATATAAATTCCATATATCATATCATAACTACTTTTTATTTGTTTGATCTTTTCTGTATGTTTTTCTCTCACTTTTTATTAAATGCAAATAATTTTCATAATTATTTATTTCAAAGCTTCTCCTGAATTAAAAGTATTTTTGTATTCATTTTGTTGGGTGATAGGGGTGTGAGAGAGGGGTGGGGTGGTGCATTGTTTTTCTGTCAGAATTTGCATAACTTACTTTCTAGGTGGACTAATTTGTAAAAGCATTTGCTTATCTAGTCTACCTCCATTGTATATAATATATACTTTCTAAAAAGTTCCCGTATCGATATCTACATTTGTTGAAAATAAATCTTTAATCTATGTCTATATCAAAAATGCTTATCTCCTTGTCTATCTTCCAGTAGAGCTCAATAAATAAAATACACATTTGTACACATAGAAGAAATTCAGGTTCATGATTCTGGAAAGAAAAAAAAAATTGTAGATTGTAACCTCACCTTTCTTTCCATCTCCAGAGGTAAATTCACTTGCAAATGATTCCTGTGATCAACAAAAAAAATAATAATAATTTTTTCAGTAGAACTAATAAATATATCAATCTGACCTAAACAAACCTAGCGTATATATCTAAATTGTAAAAATATAAATTTTGACTTGTATTTAGTAGGTTATTGTTTTTGCTATTATTGTTATTACTTTTTCTTTATATTTTGTAAACAAGAACTTTTGTCCCTTGGCTCCCTCAAACCCGACACCCTTGGTTTTCTTAAAATCAGGGGTAATCCACACCTCCCAACCTGAGAGCCTCTCCACGGTTCACTTCTTAGCAACCAGCTATTGTTACACCATACACAACACAGAGGTAATTCACACCTTCCAATCCAAGAGCCTCTTCACAGTTCACTTGCTAGCAACCAGCTACTATTACAGCAAACACAATAGAGCATTCATCTGGGGCTGAAGCCACAAGCCTGCTTTGCAGTGAAGCAGAATCAGATTAGTCATTGGCTGAGCCTTAATATAAGTATGCATTATATGCCTGGAGGACTTTGTGCAAAGCCCAGGAATGATTGATGGACCATTCCTCCTAAAGAGAATTATTTCATCATGAAGGCGGCCACTTGCTCATGGGCTCTAGCTTTTTCAGGCTTTCTCCACTAACTCTATATTATTGTAAATAATTTGTATATTGTTAAAGAATATGGAAAACAAATGAATAAAAACAAATTTGCACTGATATTAATCTACATTTCTGATATCGATACATTGCTGAGCTCATACCAATGTTTACATCAGCATGATAACAGGTGCAGTGGCTCTGTGATTAAGGAGGCGTGATAAGAGGTGCAGTGGCTCCATGATTGAGGCATGATAAGAGGTGCAGTGGCTCCGTGATTAAGAAGGCATGATAACAGGTGCAGTGGCTCCGTGATTAACAAGGCATGATAACAGATGCAGTGGCTCTGTGATTAAGGAGGCATGATAACAGGTGCAGTGGCTCCGTGATTAAGAAGGCATAATAACAGATGTAGTGGCTCCGTGATTAAGGAGGCACGATAAGAGGTGCAGTGGCTCTGTGATTAAGGAGGCATGATAACAGGTGCAGTGGCTACGTGATAAACAAGGCATGATAACAGATGCAGTGGCTCCGTGATTAAGGAGGCATGATAACAGGTGCAGTGGCTCCGTGATTAAGAAGGCATGATATCAGATGTAGTGGCTCCGTGATTAAGGAGGCACGATAAGAGGTGCAGTGGCTCTGTGATTAAGAAGGCATGATAACAGGTGCAGTGGCTCTGTGATTAAGGAGGTATGATAACAGGTGCAGTGGCTCCGTGATTAAGGAGGCATGATAACAGGTGCAGTGGCTCCGTGATTAAGGAGTCTTGCTTGTATGCGAAAGGTACCGGGTTTGATTCCTGCCATAAGTGCTGCATTGTGTCCTTGAGCAAGACCCTTTGCTCTATTTGCACCAGTGAGTCCACTCAGCTGTAATTGAGTCCTGTAAGTTAATCTGCGATGACCTGGCATCTGTTCAGGGGGAGCCTTGTGCAGAAAGAAGTAAAACTAGTACCCACCTTACAGGAATACCCCCATGATTTGTCATGTTCATTTATATGATTGTTCACTTTGAAAAACCATATCTGTTTAAATTAAAGTTGCAGATCAAAGTAACAACAACGTGAGCCCTTTCTTTGTTTCTTTTGTTGTTTCAAAAAGACTAAACAAAAAGTCTTAGGAGGATAAGGGGTAAAATGCCTTTGGAAAATAATCAAATATTAATTATCTACATGAGGAGCTTTGCTTGAACTTACCGTTCCAATTCGGTTTATTGCTGCAGTGAAGTACGAGTTTGCAATGGCAGCATTTCTTGCCTCTATTGGCCACAGTGGCTCACTACAGAAACAGGAAGAAATGAAAATATACAAATTAAAAGTTACTGTGCTAAAATGAATATGCTGGGATTGGAAAAACTTTCTGTGACAAGAACACCATGTTTTTATTCACATATTAAATTCATTACACCAAAATATTTACTACCTTTAAGATATATGGACAGGTGGAGATTTTATACTCACCAGATAAGACCTTTAAATTCTGAACAGAATGGTCTTTAAATTACATCACAGGCACCTGTAGTTTTTGATTTATGGTTAATCAAAGAATAAAGATTGTTTTATTGTTTGCAAAATTTGTGATACACGAAAGAGTTGACAGCTCAAAATCTTTTATGTTATTCTTTAAATTTCTGTCCTAAATTTCAGTCACTAAAAAAAAAAATTGATTGAGGGGATGATGGAAATTTCCAAATTTGTTTACCATATTCAACTGCTCCCATTCAAATAACATTGTAAAGGATTGAAAAACAATTAATAAATATAAGAAAATTCTTAAGAAAAGTTTTCTCTCTGTAATGTAAAATTTGCATGATTTATTACAATAAGGCCTTACAATTCAAAATACTCTTAAATATTTCATTTCTACCTTCTTTTAATATCTTCATGGTTTATAGCATATTTGTATAGTTCAATCTGTTTAACTTGTACACCATTGATGACAACATACAATTTTGGAGAATCACTCTTAAGCCCAAATTTATTTATTCATTATTTTTGGGCCATTTTTATTCATGAGAGTAGATTGTGTGAAATGTTAATTTAAATTTTGTATCTCATTTCCAAATAACCATATTTGTTGTTCAAATTGATTTTTGTTCTTTAAATCGTAAATGAAATGTCAACTTAAATATAAAGTAAAATACCTACATATTATTTTCTGTATCTTTTCATTCAACTATTTTTCAGAAATGCTTTTTCATAAACATTTACATAAAATACACATTACAGGCATCTAATTTTTTTTTTTTATAACATTTACACAGTAAGCAAAAGCAACATAAGTTCCTATCTACAGACCATTTGTGACCCCTCAGGGCTAGACAAATTACCTGAGCGCACCCACGGTAGCAGAAGGATTAAACACTATCTCAGCACCGTTCATGCCAAACATGTGCCAGTTGAGCGAGTGGTGTCTCCCATAGCAAATGTTAATGGCAATGCGACCTGTGGGGATAAGAAATAATTCACACCAGTGATGACAGTATAATAAAAACTTTTCAATTCAGATATAAAGTTCAACTAAGAATGCCTAGGCGATGATTATGAATACACCTTGTTTTAAAAGCTAAAAAGCTAAATCCATCCAAGCCATTAGGCTTATTGAGCCTGTGCTTATCCCCGGTTTCCATGGCGCAAGCTGATGAGAGTACATTACTCCCACTGGACGGGATGCCAGTCCATCGCAGATTAACTCCCCAGCAGTGCTGGTACTTATTTTACAGCTGAGTGGACTGCAGCAAGTAGAGTACAGTGCCTTGCTCAAGGACACAATGCAGCGTTCACGATGGGAATCGAACTCTGTACCTCTCTATACGAACATGAATCCTTAACCACTGAGCCACAGCACCTCTTACACTTTTATCGCATATAAATCCTTGGTTCAAAAATGCTTTAAAAAAATACTGAAATAAAACATTGATCCATACTAATCCATAATAAAAGCTAATCCATAATAAAAGCATTTAATTGATTTCTAAAGCATTTTACATAAGTGATTTTAGTGCTTCATGTGATGATACTTTAAACAGATACTAAAATAAAACATAACATCACATTTCCAGATGTCTAACGCTCATTGTTCGCAGTTGATACCTAATATACATATATATGAATATATATATATGAACATATATATTTATGTGTGTATATATGTATATACATGTATATATATATATATATATATATATATATGTGTATATATATATATATATATATATATATATACATATATATATATATTTATATATACATGTATATACATATATATTCATGTACATGGATATATATTTATATACATATATATATATACATATATATATATATATATACATATATATATATATATATATATATACATATACTTATATATGTATACATATATACATATATATATATACATATATATATATATATATACACATATATATATATATATATATATAAATATACATATATATATATATACATAGATATATATATACATATATATATATATATATATATATATACATATATATGTATATATTATATATATGTATGTATGTACATATAAATATATATGTATGTATGTATGTATATATATATATATATGTATGTATGTATGTATATATATATATATATATATATATATATATATATTTATACATATTATATATATATATATATATATATATATATACATATATATGAATATATATATACATATATATATATATATGTATGTATGTACATATATATATACATATATATATATATGTGTGTGTGTATGTATATATATATATATATATATATATATATATATATATATATATATATATATATATATATATATATATATATATATATATATATATATATATATATATATATATATATATATATATATATATATATATATATATATATATATATATATATATATATATATATATATATATATATATATATATATATATATATATATATATATATATATATATATATATATATATATATATATATATATATATATATATATGTGCAGAAAGTATGCCAACTACAGAATTAGCTCAGCTCATAGTATAAAACCTTATGTTGAAGTGTGCCCTCCTTCTTATGTTATAAAAAAAACCAGACATCGCAAACGATACAAATCCCCTCGCCGCTAATAACATGCTTTCCAGCCTCTGTCACACCTGCCATCCCACCCTCTGTTCCACATGCCATACCATGCTACTTCCCTTCCTACAGGAAATCATACACGAAAATCCAGATGCCATTCCACCACATGGCCCATATATCATCACACCTGCAATCAAGATGACATCCAACCATAGGACTTACCACCCTGTCCCACACGCCATCCCTCCCTGTACCACGCACTGTACCACGTGCTATCCCACCCTGTCGCACATGCCATCCCTCCTTGTATAAAGCGCCGTCCAACCCTGTCCCATACGTCATTTCATGCTATCCCACATGTTATCCAATCCTCTCCCACATGCCATCTCACCTGAAATCCACTGAGATGCTTTTAATTGCATGCCACCCAGTCCCACATGTCATCCCACTCTGTTCCCATGCCATCCCAGCCTGTCATAAAGGCCATGACACCACCTTGTTTCACATGCCATGCCACCCTGTCCCACATGTCATCCCTCCCTGTCCTAGATACCATGGCATCCTATTCCATATTCCTTGGCACCCTGTTGAACATGTCAACCTGTTCCACATGTCACCCTGTCCCACATGCCATCTCACCCTGTACCATATTTTATTCCACCCTGTCCCCCATGCCATCCCACCCTTATCTCAATTCCTACATCTAGCAATCATTGTCATCTTCCTCCTGTCAATCTTTTCTCCCATCTCCTCACTTTGAACTATCAACCAAACATGCCCCCATTCACCTGCCATCCCCCTTCATCTGCCATCCCCCCTTCACCTGCTATCCTCCATTAATCTACCAACCTCCATTCACCAACATGCCCCATTCACCTTCCATCCCTGTTTCACCTACTACCCCAACCGACCTTCTGCCATCCCCTCATCTACTAAATATACTCTTAACCAACTAATCATTCCAACCTTCATTCAATATAACCTTCACTCACTCCATTTCAGCACAGCTCCCTCACCCCTCCCCCTCCTCCAAAACTTAAATTTGACACTTCCAATAAAAACAATGCTCAACTTTTTTCCCTTATAAACCAGATAGAGCTGATCTATAAACCAAATCACGAATGAAAATTTATTGGCGATTAATTTTAAGTATATCAGAAGTCCATTATGTTTCCACTGTGCTGAAGCGAGGACTAGTTGTTTTTTCCCTATTCATTTCTAAGCAACTTCATTATAAATTCTATTCAGTCATCACTTCTATCATTCAACTTTTTTTTCATCCCAGAACTTGCAATTCAAGTCTGAAATGCCTTTGTTTCAAGTTCCTTCAAAGCAAGATTTTCCTTCATATGAATTTCTTTTCATAAAGATAGCTGGAATTACTTTTGGAGGGCTATAATCTATTGTTTCCCAGAAGCTGAACAAAGCACGAGGTCAGACTAGACAATGGATGTGGACGAATGGATGGACGAACGTACGGACGGATGAATGAGCGAACGGACGGACAAACGAATAGACGGACGAATGGACGGACAGACAGACTAATGGTAAAGATGCTATATCCCCTCTTCATCAACTTCTTTGGCGAGGGGATAAAAATGAGTACCAGCACTGCTGGGGAGTTGACCTGCGATGGACTGGCATCCTGTCCAGGGGGAGTCATGTGGTCTCATACGTTTACACCAAGGAAACCAGGGATAAGCATCGGCCTAATGGGTTTTAATGGTTCTATATGGAGTTAACTGTGTTTTAACCCAGCTGAATCCTACAGCATATCAATGAATTCTGCTCTTACCAAATTGTGTCTCAAATACTTGGTGACCTGAGTCTCCTTCAAAGTAATATGTCGACTGTAAAAAAAAGGTATGAGATAAACAAACAATAAGAAACAAAACAGCTAGCAGTTTGAAACATGAAATATATGGCTTCACAACAAGAAATTACTTTTTTCTATTTACTATTTCTTATGAGTGTTTCAGCTGATGTCACGTGACTTTGTTTACATCGCCATTTTGTCAGTCAAATTCACTGTCGTCTGCTGTACACTTAATTAGACTTATATACGTTTGAATGTTGTTATATAAGATTATTTTTGTAAGATAAATATGCTGGAATCTTGTTGTGCCATTGGTTGCACTAACAGAACGTGTGTGGGGGAATAAAAAGACAATTTTTCAATTTTCATCTGATCCTCATCGACGTTCGAAGTGGGTTTCTGCTGTACAACGCAACGCTTTCAACCTACGGTAGGCCTTCAAAAATTTGCAGGGAGCACTTTATATCAGGTATGTAGGCTTTGTCTGAGTATAACGAACAATCAGCTGGCGTTAATGTTAAAGTTATTCTTTGTTTACCGGGTGAAAATATAACTTACTTAAGGAAAATATGAAGAAAAATCGGAAGCGAGCAAAAAACTGCAATCAGTAAAATTATTCAATTTAATTACCGTATTCGACGTATTAAGCCCCTGCTCTAATAAGCGCCCACTTAACATTTTTTAACTGATTACATAATTCATTTAAAGACTTAAGATAAGTTGTATTACATTATTTGCTTCTTTTGCATCTGACGCTCACAATGTTTTTGTGGTGGATATTTTGGGGCTAATATAGAACCATTTCACACAATAGCACACTGTATGTGGCCATGGAACAACTTCGAAAAAACATTGGTCCTAAAAAATTAGTGATTTTATTTTTGTAAGCGCCCAGGCACTTATTAAGTTGAATACGGTAGTACAATACAAATTATTATTTCATTCATCAAAATAAAAATGAAATGATTTTAAAATGGTATCAATATAAAATAAAAAGAACAGTCACCTCATTGAAATCTCCAATTCGTGGAATGTGGTTTTTCCTACTCTTTCCTAAAACCGCACCAGAGTTGGAAATGACCACTGAAAAGGGAAAAAAAAAACAAGGTAAATGACAGCATATCCACACACCTATTTCTTACACATTGATAATTACTTAGGCAGAATTACATTTTATTCTAATGGTAAATAATGGAATGGACATAAACCAGCACCATGGTCTACATGTAAACATCACACTCAGAGAACCAGCACCATGGTCTACAGTTCAAAAATCGCTGTGGTCCCCCACTGTGCAATGATCTACCTTTTCATATCAGAAAAGTACATTCAATGATGTTTTCAATTAACGTCTGGAGATTTTTCTCTTTGAGAAACACTTCTTGCATCAGATTACAAGTTTTGCGGTCATCTCTCTTTTTTTTTTATATTCATATTCTTGGATTATTTGTGTGGAATTTCATTTTGTATTTGTTTCTTTTATGAGTGCTTAATGGCACCACAACAGCAGGGTCAAATTGTGCCTGAGAGGTTAGATCATTCCAGAGGTAGGAAGAAAAGAAAATAGGAGGAGTCTTAGAGAAGTATGGGGGCTAAGAGCCAGGAAGCTGGGATAGAAAGAGAATGTGCAGGGGTGTACAAAAAAGGGGTAAAAGTAGGTAGAGGGGGTGGGGGTGAAAGAGGACTAAATATGGTTGATATGATAAAGGAAGTAAATAATTTTATACGAGTTTTTTCTGAAAGAGCTCAGCTATGGAGTTGTAAGGGGTGAGGGAAGCTCTGGGGAGGTTGTACAGGGGGAAGGCAAGGAGGACGTGGTGGACTGTGAGGAAGAAATTACAATTGTTGCAGAAGGGAGGGGGAGCCAGTAAGGAGGTGGGAGTGAGTGAGGTGGGTGTGACCTATTCTATGGCGGGTAACATGGACATTTTCTATATGGGAAAGATTGTGGATGGTGGGTTTGGTTGGAATGGTGGGCAGGATGTTGTGGAGTTTGTCTGTTTGTTTGTTTGTTGGTTTGATAAGGGCTTAACGGCACCACGACAACGATGGTCAAATTGTGCCTGAGAGGTTAGATCATTCTAGAGGTAGGAAGAAAAGAAAACGGGGAGAATGAGAGAAGTACAAGAACTAAAAGTCAGAAAGCTGGGATCGAGAGAGGAGGTGCATGGGTGAAAAAAACAAAGTAGAGAGAGGGGGTAGAAGAGTAGGACTGAATATGGTTGTAGAGGGAAGCAAGATAAAAGAAGGAAATAATTTTATCTGGAGGGTTTTTCTAGAAGAACTCGGCAATCGAGTTATGGGGAGCGAGGGAAGCTCTGGGAAGGTTGTACAGGAGGCAAGCAAGGAGAACGTGATGGACTGTGAGGGTGCAATGGTAATTGTTGCAGAGGGGTTGGGGGAGCCAATAAGGTGGGAGTGAGTGAGGTGGGTGTGACCTATTCTAAGACGGGTAATATGAACGTTGTCGACATGAGGGAGGTTGTTGATGGTGGGCTTGATCGGAATGGTGGGCTGGATGACGTGAGTTTGTTATCAATTTGGGAGTCCCATGAGGTTGCCAGCAGTCACGAAGAAGGGAAGCAATAAGCGGTTTGATGTCAGAAAGGGTTTTGGGAAATGGGGTAGGGGGGAAGTTGAGGGCAAGCTTAGTGGCTGCATCAGCCCTGTCATTGCCAGAGATGCCAACATGGCTGGGTATCCCAAAGAAAAGAACAATTTCCTGCAGAGGGTGGGCGAAAGGAGTTTTTAGAGGAGGAATAGGTGAGATGTAAAATTATCCCATTTAAGATTGAGTAAAGAAGTAAGAACAGCAGAGTACTCAATTAAGTTGAGGGTGAGGAGGATGGCCTTTGCCTCGGCTGAAAAGATGGACGAGTATTCGGGAAATCTGCTACTGAGGGTAATGTCTTGGATGACGACAGCAGCAGCTGTTTTGTTGCCTTTCTTGGACCCATCAATCAGTATAGATGGAGGTGTAGTTTAAGAATTGGTCTTTGATTTGGTTGTGGAGATTGATAAAGAGGTTAGGGTGGGTTTGGGTTTTGTGAAGAGTGGAGAGGCCCAGGTGGATAGAATGGAGGGGTGGCCCAAGGAGGAAAAGTGGGCCAGAAGAAGGTGTCAAGAGTGAAGGGGTTGATGCTGAGAGGGAGGAGGTCCGATTTAATGTGTAAGCTAAAAGGAGGGGATAGGGTTTTAGTCCTAACAAAAAGGGTGGAGAAACTGGGGGTACCTAATGAGGTTATAAACAGGGTTCTGGGTGTTGGTGAGGACTCTAAAAACATAGGAGAGGCTAAGCTTTCTACATCTAAGTAGAAAGAGGGGTTTGTTGGCTTCAACATGAAGGCTGGTGATTGGGGAGGTCCTGTAGGCACCCAGACAAAGCCTGAGGGCTTCATTTTGGATGGTGTTGATGTGGTTGAGGTACGAGTTGTGAGCGACACAGTAGACAATATTGCCATAATCAAGCTTGGCACGAATGGTGAGCCTGAAGATTTTGAGGAGAGTATGGCAGTTTGCACCCCAAGTGGTTTTGGAGAGGAGGTGGAGAATGTTGGGGTAGCTGTTGCATTTCTGTTTCAGGTTGGTGATGTGTTGCTTGTAGGAGAGCTTGGGGTCTAGAGTTAAACCCAGGAACTTCGTGTGTTCAACTTTAGGAATGTGATTGCCATTGAGCACGAGGTTCGGGTTGGGGTGGAGGTTCTTGAAATCACAGAAGTTTATGCAGACTGTCTTGTCTTTGGAGAGTTTAAAACTGTTATTCTTGCACCAGTCTTGCAGCCAGTTGAGGCTAAGTTGGAGCCTATTTTTGACAAGAGAGAAGCTAGGGCAGGAATAAAAGATGGTGAAGTCGTCCATGTAGAGGACACATTTGATTTTGGGGCCAAGGTTGTCCGCGATGTTGTTAATGCTCAGGTTGAAGAGAGTAGGAGAGAGGATGCTGCCTTGGGGGACTCCCTCTTCTTAGGGGAAGGGGTTGGAGAGGGTGTGGCCAATACAAACTTGAAACTGCCTGCATGAGAGAAAGTTTTGAATAATGATGGGGAGGTGGCCTCTAAGGCCGATGGTGTGAAGCTTGCAGGTAATGCTGTATTTCAAAGTAGTGTCGAAAGCTTTCGCGAGGTCGAAAAAGATGGCAAGAAGCTGTTCCTTTATTGCAAAGGATTCCCGGATAGTGGTGTCGAGCATGATTAACTGCTCCAAGGTATTGCGACGTTTCCGGGAGCCACTTTGGAGAGAGGAGAAGATTCTGTTGGTCTCAAGGAACCAGTTAAATCTCTGGTTGTTGATCCTTTCCATAATTTCACAGAGACAGCAGGTGAGGGAGATGGGGTGGTAGTTGGAGGGGTCAGTGCAGTCTTTCCCCAAAGGGGGTGATGATAGCTGTTCTCCAGATAGGGGAAAAGCATGTGAGGACCAAATGTGGTTGAAGAGGGTGAGAAGGGTAGCGATGGCCTTGTTGGGGAGGTGTTTCAGGAACTGGTAGGGTATGTTATCTAAAACCGTGGAGAGGCAGCCGGCGTCGTGGATGGCTTGCTTTAATTCAAATAGGGTGAGGGGGGTGTTGTAGCTCTCAGTGTTGTCAGAGGGAAAGGTATTACTCCGGATTTAGCCACAAGCTTTTTTGGCTTTGAAAGCATTAGAATAGTTGGCCGAGGACGAAATTTTGCTGAAAGAGGCAGCAAGGCGGTTAGCAATATCCTTTTTCCCGGTGAGGTGGGAGATCTTCTTAGTGGGGATGTTGGTGGTGAGAGAAGAGATGAAGTTGTTCCAAGTGTTGGTTTTACTGTCCTTGATAGTGCAGCTGGCTTTGAGAGAGCTGATGCAAAAGAGGTTGAGGTTGTAAGTGGTCGGATTTGTTTTAAAGTTCCTGAGGGCTTTTTTCTGTTCTTGATGGCGGTTTTGCAGTCATCATTGAATCAGGGTTGGGGGGAAGGAGTTTGGAGGTTTTGGGAATGGAGCAGGTGGCGATGTTGATAAGGATGTTACTGAAGTTTGACATGGGATCCTCACCTTTAAGGAGATGGGAGGAGAGGTGAGAGTTGCAGAGGGTTTCCAAATGGGGCCAATTGGCTTTCTTAAGGTTCCAGTTGGGGGTGTGGTCTGTGGGGGTTTGAAGCTTGGAGTGAATTAGGAGAGGGTAACGGTTACTACCACAGAGGTCAGCAGTGACCTTTCAGCTAAAATCAAGAAATAGACAGTTCAATACAGGTGAGGGAGCCTGTGACAGGGTGATGGTAGGTCAGGGAGTTAAGTGTTGAGTAAAGAGAGGCTGTGCTGTGGAAGAGTGTTTTCAAGATGCGTGCCTCTGGGGGTGGTATTGGAGCCCCACAGGGGGTTGTGTCACCAAGAAGGATGAAATGGGAGGTGAGAGATGAGGTTGTAAGGCTGGTTGGCTGAATATTGGCATTGGAGGAGATCAATATTGCAACAAGTGAAGGTTTTGTGGAGGAACTAGATAGAGATACAGATGGCCTGAAGGTCGGCGTTCACATGAATAGGGCTGTGTGGGATATCATGTCTAACCAGAATGGAGATGCCCCCACAGGCCCTGTCGGCGTCCTCTTGATGATTATGGTAGAAAGAGAAGTTATTGAGGAAATAATGACCAGTGGTTTTCAGGAAGGTTTCTTGTAGACAGAAGACGACCGGGTTAAAGGTGGCGGCCAGAGGGTCAATTTCTTCTGAGTTGGCCTTAAGGCTCCTGATGTTCCATTGTATTATTCACTTATTCACGCATTTGTATCATCCAGACTTGATTGTTGCAACAGTATCTTATTTGGACTTCCTTTTCAACAAATCTCAAAACTTCAGCGCATTCAAAACACTGCTGCCAGATTAGTTACTCTCACAAGTAAGAAATCTTCACATTAAACCCATCCTCCACCAACTTCATTGGCTTCCTATATGTGAAAGAATAAACTACAAGCTTCTCACCCTTACATACAAAGCCATCCATGGTCTTGCTCCAAATTATATTTCCAACTTAATCACGTTACAATTACCAACTCGCTCACTCAGATCTAACAGTGCTATTCTCCTAAAGCAGCCAAAAATTAACACCAAGACTTACGGTGAACGTTCTTTTCAATTTGCAGCCCCCAAACTCTGGAACATTCTCCCAATCTACATCAGAAATGCCCCTACTTTAGATATTTTTAAGAGTGTTTTGAAAACACACCTTTTCATGAGTTCCCCTCATTGGACCTTGTAACTTTATCCTGCTTGTATCTTTTTAAGTATGGTTTATTGTTCTCTTACTGTTTGTATCTAAAGGTTTTCTCATGTTATATTTATTTATGTAAAGCGCATTGAGACCGTTTGGTATAATGCGCTATATAAAAATGTATTATTATTATTATTATTATTATTATTATTATTATGTTGTGAGTATTATTGTAATTGTTTCTGTTGTATGCCATAAGGAGGCGGGGGGAGGGGGGTTATTTGGAGGAAGATCTGTTTTGTCTGGGTTGGCTTGTTTTTTCTTTGGATCTGTCCTGGTTTCTTTGGAAGCCGGCAGTGATGTGGGAGGGAAGAGTTGGTGTGGCAAAAGTCAGGAAGATGGTAATAGTGTTTCAGCACCTTCTCTCTAGAGGACGAGACAATGGGCCTCAGTGTTGGTTGGCTGGCAAGTTACTCAATGAGGTCTTCATTAGTCAAGTAGGAAAGGTACCTGGTTCTGATGACGCCTTTGCTGGAGTTCAGGGAATGGTAAGGAGTAACTGTTATGTCAAAACCAGCATTAGCTAGGGTTTTGGTTGTGAGGAGGTTGGTGGCCTGAGTGTCCCTGGTGCAGTGCACCAGGAGATCGCCGGAGCTGGGGTAGAAACCTTGGGGAGGGTACTGCCAAGGCAGTGGAGCGCATTGTTGATGAGGAAGGGCAAAACTCTTTTGAAACCGTCTTGTTTGTAAAATATAGAGAAGCTATATAAGCCCTGGGAAAGTAAGTAAGTAAAGTATGATAGTTCAAACTAGATTTGATTTTGGCCCTCTTTCACTGCCAATGATTGATTGATTCTCATTGCAGCTGTTTTCATAGAAAACATTTTTCAAATGAGTCACATGATAGCAGGAAATATTATCATATTCAGATTTATTTGCTTTTCCTTCAACGGCTTTCAGAGGTGCAATATATAAATGGATAAGAAGGGGTGCAGTGGCTAAGCAGTTCAATGGTCATGCTCATTTGTGAAAGGCACCAGGTTCTACTCCTGTCACAAGCGTTGCATTGTGTCCTTCCGCAAAACACTTTACTCTATTTTCTCCAGTCTACTCAGCTGTAATTGAGCATTGCTGGTGAGTAAACCTGCATTGGACTGGTGTCCTGTCCAGGGGAGCCATGTGCTCACATCCGATTATGCCGAAAGAACCAGGGATAAGCACCATGAGTCATCGTGACCGTGTATGCATTTAACTAACTTAAACACAACTTTACAAGACACAAAAGATCGTTTTTTTCTCACCTGCAGTGTTATGGATGGTCCCACCATGAATATCATCTCTCTCAAGAATGGGTGATATGATCACCATGTTGTATTTCTTGGCCCACTATGAAGAAAGACAAACATATTGAAATGAAGCTTTTCTTTTTCTCCTGGAATTAACAGATTTTGCACACTGGGAGTTTAAATAGTAGAGTAGGGGACAATATCCAACTCTCTCCTAACGAAAAATATTCCCAGGTTCTGTGTTCCATTGTTCCTATGCAAATCCCTATTTCAATAACAATTCCAATGTTGGTTAAAATTGTATTACAATCTGAGCAGGTCAGTTTTTTAATTTTTAAAACAGCACTTCGTTCCCACTAATCTCAGTCGCTGAAAATGATGCCGAAGTCTGTTCTTGCTAGAACTTGATTGGGCTACGTTCAAAACTCAAAATCATTTGTTTCGAATCGGCTGCACCACTTCAAAGAATTATGATACATATTTAAAACACAAAGAATTATCAAAAGAAAATATGCAAGTTGCCTTGTAATATAACACAAATTTACATGAAAATTTGCATAATTGTGCCTGAGATTTCAAAATGCAACTAATCGATAAATTTTAACTGATTTCACTTTCATTTCTTTAATAGATTTTAAAGCAATTTAGCTACTGTTGCATCTACACATCCATAAGGGTGTTTCAGCTAACATCACGCGGTCACATGACTTTGTTTACATCGCCATTTTGTTGGGAAATACCAGTCATCTGCTGTACACTTAATTAGACTTACATACGCTTGCATGTTATGTAAGATTATTTTTGTAAGATAATTATGTCGGAATCTTGCTGTGCCGTTGGTTGCACTAATAGATGTGTGCAGGGGAATAAAAAGATATTTCCTCATTTCCATCTTATCTTGATCCACGTTAAAGTAGGTTTCTGCTGTACAACGCGACGGCTTCAACCTACGTTTCACACTAGGATCTTGCAACGAGCACTTTAAATCAGGTATGTAGGCTTTGTCTGACATGTCTGAGTATAACAACAATCAGCTGGCATAAACGTTATCGTATAACAGTGAAAATATAAAACTTAAGAAAATATGAATTAAAGTCGAAAGCGAACAAAAATTACAATTAGTAAAATTCCTGAACTGGTACTGGTAGGTTAGCATGTAGTATGTTTGTTGTACGTGTGATGTAACTGAGCTGTGTTAAGATGTGTGACACGCAACAATGCAGCTGCCCTGCAAAATGGAGTCCCTAAGTGGAGTCCCTCTATACCTTAAATATTTGCTTGAGAGAGATTCTATTCAAAAAGCTTGTAATTTCATTTTCAGAGAAAGATTTTTTGCTTGCTTCTTAAGATAACACAATGTGGGGGAATATACTTAGCTACTACAGGAATGTCGCAATTTGGACAAAACGTTGATCAGCTGTAACTACGAAACTTTTGATGTACATGAAGCAATATCTTTCTTTAGGAGGAATGGTCTGTCAATCATTCACAGTTATTGCACACATCAGCTCTTTCATATGATACAAACACAAAAGTTTGCAAACAAAAGACACCTAACATGGACAGGTGATTACAATCTCAAAAGTACCCCAATTACTCAGCACTGGCTTTGTGTAATCTTATACATACAAATAACCTTAGGCTACTTGGCTGTGGTGTGCATGGGAATGGCAGCCATTATATGGAGTGGAAACACAATGTGCTGAACATGAAGTCAGGTTAGTAATTGTCATACCTGAGTTTTCAGGATTAACTTGGGTGTCGGGTGCGGGTAGGCTTAAAGAGAAACTTTTCGATATGTAATTTAGAGACTATTCAACTCAGAATTTAAAACTCTTTCTAATGCATATAAATTCCATACCTGCCCACAGGGTTTCATCTAGAAATTGGAGGAATGGGTGTGTTGAGAATTTCTAGGTGTGCATCAATTTGTTAATGCCCATGGAGTTCCAGGGGAAACACCATCCTTGCAGGACAAGGGGCAGTGGCGTAACGTATGTGTTCTATGGCACCAGAATGCATGCGCCCCGACCAATGAGTGCCTTGATAAGTGCCCATACAAAAATATTCGCTCATAAGTTATGCTGATTCGCCCAGCCAAGGAAGGTCTAAATAATCATACTGCCCTCCACACCAATTCCGCACACTTCAACTAAAAAATCATTATAATTAATCTTCGATATTTATGTCTTAAAATCCCACTATCATGCCTCAAAACCGCTAAAAATACTTCATGCCACCCCTGGCCCCCAGCGTCAAATACCACTCAATTCGCTCGCTTTTCAGCACCAGGCCTCCCACCTGAACCGGTTAAGCCACTGACTATGCAGGGGCAAAATCCCCAGAAACTGGAGTTTTATTAATTTAAGGAGTCAGGACTGACTTCTAAAAACATTGATTGAATAAACATACTCTTCAAATTGTCAAATCAATTTTAGTTTCAACTTTGCAAGGGTGATTAAAAACTATTGAATTTCTTTGCATGAAAGACAATTTTGCTGGTATTCATTTATTAACTCTCTGTTGTTTTAGTTGTCTTGTTTTTTGTAAAGAGTTTAATAAAATCATGTTTTTTTTTCACTGATGTTATTTTATTGACTCTGTTTATTTTTTGCTTTAGTTCTGTAGAGTTAAATCAAATTTCTGATATCTTTTACTGGGGCATTTATTTTCTTTATGCTGTGTAAATACCATTTACTACAATTTATCAAAATATCCGCCATACAGCGGATTTCAGAAACCTTAATCTTGCTGCATGTCAAAAACCATAATCATTTGCATGATACTAGCCCTGTTTAAACTTTCCGCTCCACTAATTCAATGATAGGATCTATTCTATTGTTAACCAGCAAGTGCAGTGTATTTGCTTGCCTTATTACTTCAGGGTGGTGAAGCAGAAAGCTTACTGAGCAACAATAGTTGACTGTTTAAAGCATTTCAAGCTAAGTGATTTGTCTGGGAAGAGCATGCATGACTAACTTTAGTAATAATTGATACAGTATTCAAAAATATTTTCAGCACAGAGCCTAACGTCCTTTCCTCCTCATGTTATGAGAAGCTTAACATTTCCAGTAAAGGCTGTGCCTTTTAAAAATTTGAGCGAGTAAACAAAACTATTGACATTCTTTGAGTATTATTTATACAAACTTTAAACTGTTACTGCTATTTATTTATTGACTCTTTTTTCTTTCTTTGGTTATATTGTTTTGAAGAGTTTAATTACATCTATAAATAGACTTTGCTTATAGGCCTGTAATGAAATTAAAGCCCCAAATGAACTTGAATTTTACATTACGCATATCCAGTCTGACAAATTACATTTATTGCTATCCAATTTCAATGTGGTCGTCTTAATCTCCAGATACATAAAGGCCGTCCACAACATTCCACGAGTAAAGCGAGTTTGCATTTTTAGTAACATGAACAAACTCGAAGATGAGTTCAATTCTTTGCTTGAATGCCAATGCTTTTAATTAGAAATGGCTCTGCTTAAAACCATGAACACTTCCACTGGTCCTCATAAAGAGCAGGGTTGGTGGAAGTCAAAAGTTATCTTTTTCTTTAATTCCCAAAACCACTGTGGTCTCTTCAACACTCCATACAAGCTGTTCAATGAACCATAAACAGCATCTCCAAAGAGTATGAAATGTCCTTTGAGGCAAACTTATTCATGTGGATTGATGCATAAATTTCTAGTCTGAAATTTGCATAAGCCTAAGCAGTGTCTATACTAATGTCTAAAATATCATTATTGTTTATTCCAAAATATTTTGATGTTAACCCATCACTACAGCAATTCTATAGCATGTTACGAACAAACAGCAAATCCCATTTATTTAATAGTTGTCATTGTATAGAGAAAGCTTTGGTCTGTTGGTATTTTGAAGAGAAAATGATTCATATAATTAGATGTATAATTCAGTTTACCTTATGTCTGTTAAAAATGCATGTATTATATGGTATATTATGTTGCTGTTAGCATTGTCACATTGTACTAAAAGGTTGCTGGCCTATCAAGTGTTAATAAATTGAATTTAATTTAATTTAAAAATATATTTTCATAGGAATAACTTATTGATTTTTTTTTATTTTTAATTGGACCATACCAAAAATGAATAATCATATTTCTATATTAAAGCATATACCTGATTGGAACAGATTTGCAGTTTTCAAATGACAAATTGTATGTTAGAAACTTCATTCCGAATTTACAATCTGCTTTCAGTCGAGTATGAGCACAGCTCTCAATATAAAGCCATTTTATAATTTCAGCCGTGATTTTGTGAAATTTGCCGAGCAAAAGACGGCTGCACGGGTAGCTAGATGAAACCTTGCCTGTCCATACTTTTAAAACTTACTTCTGAGATCACTTTCTCCCCAGGATGGCATTGCTGAGGCGCATATGACACCACATGCACAACTCTTCAGTGAACTAGTTAAGATATCATAAGGTCATGTCATGTCATGTCAAGAACCAGTTATGAATATTCAAACCTCTTGGCAAAGCTTTGTCGTTGGCCCATCAGTCGCCGACTCTGCCATTTCAAGCCATGGCAATTTTTCTCTCGTGCAGAATGCAAAAGGAATGGCTACAAAGTAGAATAAAATGAAATCAAAGTTACCAAGAAGCAATGATTAAGCAGAAACACTGATTAAAGAAGCACTCAGTCGAAATGTGAAGACAAACTTTTTGTGCAACTTTATGCCAACAGTCTTGAGTAACATGAATGCATGTTCATCAAACAGCTGTATTGAAGCAATATCTTTCCTTAGGAGAAATGGTCCGTCAATTTTCACAATTAATGCACACATCACCTCCAGCACATTAAACACAGCTATTTTTATCACCAGTTTATAAACAAACTTCTCCCACTAAGACACCTAACAAAGATGAGCAATTTCAATCACAAAAGTGCCTTGATTATTCAGCACTGGCTTTGTGTAATCTTATACATACAAATAGCCTTGGGCTACTTGGCTGTGGCATGCTTGGAAATAGCCAATAAACAATCATTGTTTGGAGTGGAAACACAATACACTAAACAGGAAGAGGAGTTGGTAATTGACATACCTGAGTTTTCAGGAACTCAGATGTCGGGTGCGGGTAGGCTTTAAGAAAAACTTTTCAGCATGTTCAAATGAGTATAAATCCTCACGTTTTTGCCAATTGTTTGTTTCCATTAAAAATTCCAAAGTAGATATTTAATTTCTATGCTGCTAGTTCACAATTATTTTTTTAATATTCAAGACAAAGCAGTGATAGCAAATCACAAAATCAACATTTTGTTCTAAAAAATTGTTTGCATCACTTAAGATAACCTATGTGAATAAATGAAAGGAAACAAAAGAAATGGACAAATAGCCTGTGGATATGATCAAATCAAAACTATTAATTTTACAAAGATGATTTTTTAAGGTGCTTTGTGTAAAATGTGGAAAAGACCTGAAAAATGGGTACATGCCTTTTTTCGAACTGTTATTGATGCATTTACTATATCTATGACAAGCCACCTCCCAGAAATATATATCTCTAATCTACTTACCTCCATTAATAACAGAAGGTATTTCAACTCAAAATATTAGTACAGATTCAGGTATTTTGGGATCTCTATACAACAAAGAGTGACCGAAAATCATAAATGGCATTGTTTTATTTCTTTACATTCCAAGTTTTAATGTTTTAATTACAAAAAGGATGAAAGTTATATTGAGCTGAGGAGGGGTAAAGAAGGGAGGGAAGGGGGTCAGATGTTGGTGCAATATTTGATGCAATGAAGGAGGAGGTTTTTTTTGAGGTGAGTTATAACAGAGAGAAATTCTATGATTGAGTTAAAATGGTTGAGGGAGGGTCTTAAGTGGTGACTGTCAATTGATGGGGGCAATTCTGCAGAGTGGTGGGAGGGAACCATTGAGGTGATAAAATATAAATATACAAAGAGTGACAACAATTTATATGACAATTGTACTCCACTTACTCCATGTCTCCTGGAAGCAAATTACGTTGACCTTGGCATGAAAGGCAGCTTCTACCATTTGACCAATCCTCTGATGCAAGGCATCTCTCTAAACAAGAAATAAAATATTTAACTGAAAAATTACGGAGCAACAAAGCTCAAACATAACATAACAAGATGACGAGCTAAAAAGTGTTAGTTACCACATTTAAAAAAAGGCCCAGCTCAGAATTTCATTATATTACTCCGGCCTTAAAATTACTTTTTCACCTTGCCGAGTGGTCTAAATTGCTTCTAATCTGCTTGACCTTTCAAAGTTTAGATGCCAGGAATTTTCACTGATGCAGGCTTAAAAAATAGAATACATTTCTCACTTGCCAAATTTAAAGTGATGAATCACAACAAGAATGCTGATTGCTGAAATACAAAATTGATGTGCCAAAATAATTTGATAAGAAATTGCACCACAATTATACCTACAGTATTGTAGATATCTGAAATGTTTTGGACAGACAGTCAAGTCACTTCTCTGAAAAAAACATGCTGCACCTGTCCCATCATGCTGTGTTTTTTGGACTCTTCTATTGTAAGTAGGGGGCAAAATAACTGCTTCATACACTGAGAATGCAGGAGTGGTTAGGGACCAATGTTTCAGCAGCAGCGGCAAAAGGTAAAAAAATATCGGGGGGCCACTGAACAGGCGTAATTCCATTTATCAAATTTGTCCCTTAAGGTGACACCAAAGGTGTCACTGTTAGCGCGTAGCGCTCTCTCTTTTTGGTGTGGAGTCTAGGGGGAGAAGCCCCCAGATGCTCTCGCAAAATTGACATTTGAAGGGCAAAAAAGTCATGTAACAACGCATAGGAAGAAAGTATATTATACAAGTCAAAATTCATGTCAAAGACAGATATAATATACAATATACAAAAAATAAAATCATGAAAACACATAATGTGAAAATATAATGTTTTATTGTTATGTTACAGTTCATGGATATAGGTCTATGGTCACTCTTTGAAAAATATGTGTTGTTTAAAAGAACAATGTTTGATAAGCTTCCAATAATTTACAATAAAGATGTGTAAATTTTGTCAAACCTTTTAAAATGAACCTTTTCTATATCCCGCCCCCTCCACCTCTATCTCTCTGTGTCTTAGTTCATGTATTAAATACAATATCGCACAAAGTGTTAATATATTACTAATAGATTGTTTTACATTTTCAACTTTTTCTCTGAAGAACACTCTTTTCAGAGAAAGTGCTCTTTTGAAATCTAAATGCATAATAAGCACATGGATTTTTAAAGCTTGTTGAAATACCATAACGGTTTTGACCATTTGAAAAATCTATAGCCTTCTCTCGGGGAAAAAAACCTGAAGTAAATTTTAAATTTTAAATTTTTCCGAGGTGCTGGAATGAAATGCCTTTTTATACAAAAAAAACAAACCCCCTCTCAAAGTCCTTTAAAAAAAAAAAATATTTGGACTCATAATATTCCCAAAAAAGTGTGCTGTTTAATGTAGGCTATTGAAAATGTTACTGCAAAATTAACAGAATGAAACGGGCAGCTTTTAATTCATAAAGAACAGTTGGAGCCTGGAGGTCTTAATACAATTATGATTTTGCCCATGTTTTATGATGCAAGTGAGCAACCTAACTTTCCGAAAGGTTAGAATATAAATATATCCACTTTCAGGTATTGGCCAACAGGCAATAGCGCCAACATCCAATAAAGCCTGCTTATAATGTGTTAGAATCAGGCCAGGGAGGCGAGTTGTCATTGATCAGACGTAATGCAAGTAAATATGACCATATGACTTAACATTTTCCATGCCAATCAGGGGGGTCCATTACAGAAAATGTGTTACAAAAACTGCACAGTTTTTGTTTTGTATAATTAAAGAACCTTTTAATTGTGGACTGCATGATCTAGGCTATTATATAAAGAGAACATATGAATTAAATTTCAGGGTGATTAAAATATATCAAAAATTCCCCCCCCCCCCCTTCCCGTTTAAATTATTGGGGGAACCGGGGCCCTGTCCCCCCTCCCCCTACTTCCTATGTTCAGTGTTTTGCAATTGGACAGTTGGTGGTACAGATCAGGAAGCTGGGAACAAGCCCCTTGAAAGTTTATCAAATGGGCAAAATTTTGTAGTGCTTTTAACCAAGGAAGCAACAGCCACACTGTTGTATGCAATGAGAAGCAAATGAGTGTTTTTGAGCATGTTTGTTTTCGTGATTTATTATGTAGTTTGTACACGGATTGAAATTTCAAGTCTGCGCCACAGTTCCACGGAACAGTACTTTCTCATTAAATTTTGTTCCTTTTCCTCCATAACAGGGGAAATTTCTTTCTTCAATTTGCCAGTGGACTTTATTTACAACTACATGCATCTGTGTATTCATCATCAGTTATGCTGGTAATTGTGGGCAAGGTGAGATAATCTTTGTTTTACTGAGAAAAATTATTCTAATGAGAACTTGGTTTGACAAAGTATACTTTGTTGAGCAGAAATCAAGTTATTGATCATTGATGTCTCATGCAAGTGGGAAGAAAAAAGCACTGTTCCACCAAAACAGTGACATTTGAAAATTCACTGTTTCTGCATAACTGTTCTCAAAACACAGAACAGTGGTAGTTTCCACCCTGATGTACTTTTAGTGTATGTTGCTAATAGTGTGCATTGTTTAAATGAAATCTTATTCTATACATTCTACAAAATATATGACTTCTTTAAACTTTTCCTTCTTTCATTGCAGATGGGAGTGTCCGACCTGTGACCTAACATATTCTTTCATTACAAATCTTGCCCTATTTTTCAAGAGGTTCTACCTGCTCTTGCACTGGAGCTGTCGTCGGTAGTACAATCTTGTTTTGGACCAAACCTATTCTCACAATCCGTGGCGGTCGGAGCTGTTCAGGTGCAGCAGAGAAGGCATGGGCCTGTACCTCAAAGTCATAAGTATTCGCCAAGTCCGTGGCCTCTTGCGGAATTTTCAATGGCCTGCAGAAAATGAAATTGGAAATATATTAAGACCAAAGTTTAATTTCAAACAATTATGTTTAATATTATGTTTAAAGATTTCCTGCAAATTTTGAATTTAGCACAAACTAAGGGATTTTTTTTTCTTTCATTAAAGTGCATTACTAAAATTTGATGGATGCATGGCTTAAATAATTCACAGCACAACTTTTGACTCTGCATTGACATTTGATAGCCACATAAATGAAAAGGTTAACAAGGCCAGCAAGATCCTCAGACCTGTTTGCAAAACATTTACATATATATATGAGACTTCTCTTGTGGAATCATGTAAAGCGATTGTCAGGCAACAACTTTTTAAGAAAAAGCACAAAGATATGTGCAAAAGAGAGCTACAGAACTGGTTTCATCTTTGAAACACCCCCGGGGGCGGGAGGGGAGGCACTTCAAACTAAAAAGGGAAGGGGTGTGCAGCCCACCAACCACAAAACATACCCACAGTATGACAGATTTTTTGGTAACTTTAGTATGAAATTATACAATTTTGATAACCGCAGTATGAAAGAAGTCAATTTTGATACCGGCCCAATGAGTATTCAATAAAATATTGTAAAATGGACCAAAAACGGAATTAAGAAAGTAAAACCTCATTTTAGGGACCTGCACTACGAAAATGATGGAAAATATTTAAAAAAATTACTAAAAAATATATATATTTTTCAGTACAATTTTTTTGTTTTTTGTTTAAAGTAAAAAAGACACCTGCAATACGAATATGGTGAAAAAGGAACCTGCTCAGGCGGCACATATACCTTAAATATGAAAGTGACTCCCCTATCTACCAGGGAAACACCTTCCATATCATGATAAATTGGATAGATTACATTTTCCAACCATTACATATAGAGAGCAAGGGTAATATAACTTAAAATCCTCTCAGATATAGGCTAAGATCCAAGAGTTACAAAACTTGTTGTTCTCCATCAAAACTCAACAACATGGGGAATCAAATATCCCCCCCCCTCCTCCCCATCCATTGCTCTACCAGTATTCACCACACCTTTTTTGTAAGTCTGTAAGCTTTGGAATTCTCTACCAAGTGTTGTTATTAATGCTGGCAGCTTAAACATTTTTCAAAACAGACTGGACAAGCATTGGCGTAAGTGAGCATTTCGCCTTCATTATCTTTACGACACGAGTTTTTGAGTGACATATCAAGATCTGCACCCTAAGGCATTTAACGCCTTTCAACTAATATTCATCAAAGGTATAAAATGTATAGCATAAAGTTCAGTCATCTTAACCGCATTCAGTCAAAGCTATACACTGTACATCCAAGCAGGAAACAAGGCATGTCCCTGATCCAAAGGAGTAAATTTACCACAAAAACACTGCTTTTAAAAGTCCACAATGTCGAATACAATTAAACCCTATTCATGAAGTAATTACATCCTTTACAGAGGAAGCATAGCACAATCAAATAATGATTTTAATTTCATCAAAAACAAACTGTTGAGGAATCATACAAGGGACAAAATACTGAGATGTCATTGTGTGGTTTGGTCTGAGTCATTATTTCCTATTTTCTAAATGATTGTAAACATTTTTTTCTTCAAAAATTATCAAGAATAGTGTACATTAAGATTAGTACAGGAAGTGCTGTAAAGACATCACAATGATGACTTAAGACTCAGTACAAAATTCATTCTTATGCGGGCAAGAACAATCTTTGATATACCAATCTCTTTCTTAAAATTGTATCTATCAGATTACATGGGAATATTCCTTTTAGAAATTTTTCAACCTAAAGTTTGAATGATTTAGAGAAAATAATTGCTGCATAGACATAGGCATATGAAGCTATTTTGAAGTTGGGGGGCGAAGTGTTGATAAAGATAAGTAATTTCTTGGGCGATGATATCATTTTCGAATTAGCACAAATCTGAGCGCGTAGCGGGAGTTTCACACATGGGGTCCAGGGAGAGCCCTACTGGGATTCCTGGGGGACAAATTTCCCTGGAAGATCCTCAATTTTAGCTTTTTCTAGGGTTATTTTTGGACCTTTCTAAGACTCAGTTAGAAAGATTTTTGAGGACCATAAATGTTTTCCTTGTCGAGGAAAAGTCACTATGTTAATACGCATACCGCGACCATTCCTTCCTTCGATTAGGATTGATGTCCATTGGTGGAGGAAAGGAAGTTGTGAAAAATCTAACAGCATGTGTGGAATCTTGGAATCGACTGGCGCAAGAATATTTTCAAAAAATGGTAGATAGTGAGTGGCCTGGAGTCCAGAAGCTGTTAAAGGAATCCTAGTGGGTCATAGGGGCGAAGCCCTAATAGAGGACCAGGGAACGAAGTGCCTGAAAATTCCACAATTTTAGCATATTTTAAGGTAAGTCTTGACCTTCTAAGACATCCGCTTCTTAAAATAATTTTAATTAAAGTACTGAACTAATTTTCAATTTGAATTAACCTCTCAAAAACATCAAAACTTTGATTTCCATCCCCCTGCTCCCCAACTCACAGAAATTTCAGGGAGCAATGTCCAAAAGTGGGTGGGCAAAAGGAGGTGTCTTCTCCGCCCTTGAGTGGTGAGAGCGGGGCGGATTCTCCCGTTTCCCCTCCCCTTCCCCGTCTTTCCTATGCCATGCACTGCTTTATTATTTTTTTTTCTCTTTACAATTAAGTTACATATGATTGAAACAAACCAACTTATCAACCAACTTACCACAGTGGAAACCTTACTGGGCACTAAAGGGCTAGTCCTAAATCTCTAAAACAGGTTTTAAATTCTTCTGACACATAATGACAAAAGACAAAAATGGAATTTCCCTATTCTCAAGGTCGGACATCTGAGAATATTGTGGTGCACGGCGACGTATTAATGCTTTTTGGACGATCTCAAACTTCAGTCAAAGGGGAAAACAAACAGTCTGTTATCATTGCAGTCAGTGGAAGAAAAACATTTTTTTTGTTATTTTTCAACAAATACAGAGAGAAGAATTGATTTATTTTTTTCTTCAATATGTTGTGTATTAGATAATAGTTTCCAACATATATGATTATGAGAACCATTAATTTTCGCTGACTGGCTGAGGCGACACAAGTATTAATAAAAAATATCCATTGACTGTAATGATAAAGTTTCCCCTCCAACTTGGAAAAACCGTACTGAGCTCGTACGGTTACGTCGACTCCGACCACGAGAATAAAAAAATGAGACCTGTTTAAAATACAAAAAACTTACATAAAAAGTAGGCTAGATAAAAAATATTCGTGCAACTGATTAAATGAATTTGTAAACAAGGCTGTACCCAACAAATTCAATCTTTGTTCCATAATTTGAAATGAACATACTTAGCCCCAGTTCCATACAAAATTCTTTTCACTTCTGCAAGTTTGTCTTTCGGGAGGTGCTCATCTAAAATCTTCTCCAAGCTTTCGAATTCTGACGCCATTTTTTCAGCTTGCTTCCTTCCCAGTACAGTAGGTCTAACGTCGTCGTCAGTACACGTCAGCACGTTGTCAAGTTGGTTAGCGTCACATTCATATTCATATTCAAATTTATAGTCCACCTTTACGTGCAATAAACTTATTCTTAATAAAAAATATTCTTTTTAGTCTTTTCTCTGAGGGTTCTCATTTTTTGATGGCGGAGTGATACTTTATTAGTTCCGCGCTACCTACAGGGATACCAATAAGACAGTTGGACAGGGTTTGGGCCACCGACGGAGCGAAATCAGTTTTTCTTTCTGTTTTGCATTTTGTAAGCCTTCCATAGGAGTGTTTTGTGGGTGGCGGTTGTTGCAATGTACAGTAATTACACTCAATGTAATTACACTCACGAGGTGAAAGTCCACCTGTGGTAATCATGGAACTCACTTCTGGAGGATCGTACCTGGACACTCAAAAACGGGGCCCAAAATCGCCAAAAGTCGTGAAATTATTGCTATCATAAGGCTATATAATGGTCAATGGCCCTTGGGCCCAGTGAAGGTTTTGTGCCAGACTTTTGATATATGGCGGTGAAAGCCCACCCACTCCCAAACCATGTGGTAATAGACTCATTTCTGGGAGATCGTGGACCCGCAAAAACGGGTCCAAAATGGTCCAACTGAAGTCGGGAAATTGCTATCTTAAAGCTATATAATGGCCATTAAGCCCAGTGAGGGTTATTTTTGCTTTGTTTGCAAGACTTCTATATGGGGGTGAAAGCCATTCCCAAATCCTGTGGTATAGGTCTCATTTCTGGGATATCGTATCTTGACCCTTAAGAAGGGAGCCCAAAATGGCCCAACTGAAGTCCAAAAATTGTTATTATATGGATATCTTATAGTCCATGGCCCTTTGGGTCCAGTGGAGGTTTTGTGCCAGACGTCTGACATATGGGGGTGAAAGCCCTCCTATCCTCGGACCCAATGGTACAGGTCTCATTTCTGGGAGATCGTATCTGGATCCTCAAAAACGGGGCCCAAAATGGCCCAACTGAAGTCGGGAAATTGCTATTACATGGTTATCTTATGGCCCTTGGGCCTAATGCAGGTTTTATGCCAGACTTCTGGCATATGGGGTGAAAGCTCACCTATTCCCAAACCCTGTGCTATATGTTTCATCTAAGGGAGATTGTATCTGGACCCTCAAAAACAGGGCCCACTGTCATTCTCTCCGTAGACCCCTTTTCGCGTTTAAGTGCAGATTTGTCCTGTCATTCCCACAAATAATCCCTGTAGACCCCATTTTGCTCATAAAAACGCAGTTTTGTTGTCTTTGAGCAAAAAATTGCCTTAAATGTGATTAAGAAAAAAGCTTCTCAATTGTCATGTGCAAGCTAAAAAACTCTTCTCAAATTTTGCTCCCTGTGTGATTTCAAAATTAATTTTTATTCTCAAATTGAACGTCAAAAGAAAAAATCATTCTCAAATGTTACCTATTTTCAAAAAGTTGTTCTCAAATGATGCTTTTCACCAAAAAATGTTTCTCAATTGTCATGTACAAACCAACAAATTGTCTTCTCGAATGATGTCAATCAGTAAATTTTGACAATATTATCACGATATTATCGATAATCGTGACAAGGCGATATATCTATATTATTGATACCATTTACAGTTTAATCCCTTCAATTTTTTGACAAATCTAAACTTCTATTCAACAGATTATTTTACTTTATTGTTTTTAATTGGGCGACAAAGAATAGTGTGGTGACCGTAAGTGGATAATTTTGCTTAAAATTTTTATTTGGAGATTTTCCTTAAAATATTTGTTACAGGGAAAAGAGATAGGGGTAGCTTGGATTCGGATTTTTTTATGATTTGGCCCCCTGCAAATTAGCTACGCCACTGCTCTACTTACATTTTTCTGAATTTATATTTTTTCTATTTTGTGTATCTAAGCCGCGTAATTTTCTCCCCACGTTTGAGTTTGCCCCCTCACCCCCTTCCCCCTTTCTATTTTCCCCCGACCCCACTCACTTTCGGTAGACAAATTCAACTGTGACCTTGGTTAATCTCCTTCTCGTTTCAAAAACGAATGATAAGACGATCCTCGATCAGCTGATAAATGAATGCAATGAAATACATTGAATTTAATTCATGCAAAACTGTGAACTCCTCGATACAAACTAAACTGGTTCAATATCCTGGTACACTGGTTCAATATCCTGGTACACTGGTTCAAATTTCGTTAAAACATAGGAAAATAGGGGATTGGCTCCAAATGCAACATGAATTTGGCTTCCCGTTTTTCGAGTTTCATGTTTGTCTGTTAGTGGGATTATACAATGTTTATTTGTTTATAAAATATGCAACGGCGTAGGAACAATTTTTTTTCTTGGGGTGGGATATAACAAATTGTTTACCACGAAGCTTATCCCCCCCCCTTCTCATTCAAAAGTCTCATTTTTGTTCCGATTATTTTCACGATTGTGGAAGTGAAAGATATGAATCTCGCCAGTGGCAGCGCCAAGATTTTGGTCATGGGGGAAAAGTCGGGCAATTTTATCTCAAAATTGGACGAAACATGTCACTTTCCAAAATTTATAGAGAGGCAAGTGGGAAAAAATCCCATACCCCCTTTTTCCCTTCTCCCCTGCATGTACACGTACTACTGCATGTTGTATGTTACACATACGCAGGCGCTACGTCGGTGTGAAAGATATGAACCTCGCCAGTGGCAGCGCCAAGATCTTGGTCATGGGGGGAAAGAGTCGGGCAATTTTATCCCATGGGGAAGGGGGAGGGGAAGCCTTAAAATTGGACCAAACATGTCAATTTCCAAAAGTTATGGAGACGCAAGTGGGGAAAAAATTCCCCCATGTCCCTCCCCTTCTCGTAGCGCCACCACTGAACCTCGCAATTTTACTGAGATGAGATTCTTTTTAACTGAATTGGTTGTAAATAAAGTGAAGAAACTGAAAGATATATGTAACACACATACCGAGTAATATATTTTGTGTGATTAAGTTTTTGTATAAAGGATTATAATAAAGCCTATGGGTGCATGTGCGTGTATGTGTCACAGTGTGTTGAGAGGATGAGTGGGGAGCGGAAATTCACCCCCTCGCATTCGTTCATTGCAGGAAAACTTCCCTAGTTCATGTTACGCCGTGACGTTTATTTTCTGGACGAAATTTAGGTCGTGAAGTTGTAAACTAGTGAAGAAGACTTATTTGATCTTTATTGTACAATACTGCAATATAGCAGATCCGAAGATATTCAGGAAAACAATTCATAAAAAAAAAAAAAAATAGATTGCCAATGTATTGCAAATATAGGCCGCCTACCCATGGGCGGGATTTGTCCACCGAAAGTGAAGAGGGGTCAAAGTTACAAAATACAATTTGCCCATACAGAAAGTGGGGGAATAACACTAAGATACAAAATAACACCATACAAAAGATGGACAATATGTGGAACTTCCCCCCTCCCCTCCCACCTTGCACCCTATTTCCAACCCATACCTGTATTAAACGCGTGCAAAAAAACACACAAGCACAAATTAATGCTTTAATCAGTTAATCACCCCAAATTATATTACTATATATCTCGAAAAATTCTGAAAAGCAAAAATATAAAAAGATCTTCAGCTATTTCTAGTCCAATTTCCTGAATTTAAACCTTTTTGCCATACATTCATGGCAGCACGGGTTTTCGCTGATTTTTCCTCCTATATTTATGTTTTTATTGTCATTTTACTTTTTTGGTTTCCTAGAAATATATTAGGTACATCTGAGAGCATGGGGCAAATCCTCTTTCCCCCTCTTGGCGGCACTGCGTATATTTGAGAAATTGAAGGTATATGAAGTCCGGCAGCATGCCTATTAATAGGAACATTTATAACACACTAGAATATTAAAGTCATGCAGCTATCTTGTTCAGATGTTGTGATATAATGTCATAGTTTCTGATCTATGTACTTGAAATATCAAAAATTATGTGTTAAAAAATATTTGATTTTTTAAAATGGCCGTTTCCCGCCTTTAAGCCTGGCTCGATTGTCTATCATTTCTAATATTTTGAAAACGGCGTGGTCAGGTGGTAAATATATCAAATGGGAGTGGAAAAGTTGAGGCCATGACAGTAGTAAAGGCATTTTCATGAGTTTTAAGTTTCCCCTAACAAAGATATTTTTCCCAGAGGTATTTCAAAGTTCAAGTTGAAAGATGTAACATTCCATAAGGCTTTAATGTTAGGATAGCAAAGGATCATGGGAATATCACAAAATGGCGGCTTCCATGTAGCAAAATGTTTCCATTTTAGGAGCATTTATGTTCCCATTATTAGGCATGCTGCCGGACCTACAGGTACAGTGAACAGTTTTCTGTTCACCGAAAAGAGCATTACATTCTGAGTTTAATGATCTTTGAATTTTGAAAATAGCATGTGTAATTATGAGTAATCAAAATTCAAATCAAAGTTTGGTCATTCTTTCATTTATTGAAAAAATGTGACGTATGAACAGGAAAATGCTTCTTTTTTTTTTCTTCTTCTTCATATTTCATCCCTTAATTTCAGACCTTGAAAATGTTCAAAATGCCTTCTCCAGCTTGGAATTGGTAGGGGTGTGGTAGAGATCAAATCCTCTTCATTGGAATTATCTTTGCTTTTTTTCATAGAGAAATGGCAGTTAACAAAAAATGGATTTATATCAGAGAATAGAGACTATGTCCCGTTTGTACATCACAAGGGTAACATGATTATGTCCCGTTTGTACATCAAAATAATAATTCAAAAATTCTTGTAAAATTGTAAAATATTTAATTTTTAATTTTTGCTGAAATGTGTTGCTTTCTTCAGGTTTTTAGCGGATTTCAAATCATTTGGCTAATGTTGCCTCTACCTGTCCATACCTTTATATGGTAAGAAATATAAAGAACCAAAATCCATTCATAAAATGCACATCCAACATTCCAATATGCTGGTGCTTTACTCTGAAATTATTTAGATAACTCTTAACAAACTTAATTAGCTCCCATTTCCTTCAAAATACGTTTTAAAACAAGATTATTATGTAGCAACTAATTAATTATAGGCAGTAAATATATAACACTTTATCAAACTCATATGTGTATGTTTTTCTAAAAAATTGACTTGGGGTATAGCCAGTAGGGGACAGGGACGTAGCAAGGTAGCTAAAAATTTGAAAGGGGGACCTCTGTGAAAAATAGTTCCCACCAGCAGACATGATGAGATTATGCATTTACAGGACTAATTTTACTAAAGGGAGGGAGGGGAGGGGAAGGGGGAGGACATCTGAACTCTTATTGCCCAAAGAAAAAAATGTTTACCCCTGACATTTTTACCAATTTTCTAAAAGGCTGAAGGGTTTGAAATTAGTTTGTTTGTTTTTTTCTCGGAAAAATTGAACAAATTGTTTTAAAAATTTGCTGAATTTTTCGGAAATTTTACTACGTTTTTCTGATAATTGGCAATAATAAGAGAAGCTCAGAAGCTCATATATCAGTACATGCCATAATCAAACTTATATAGTCTGACAGTTATTCACAAAGTAGCTCAAAGGGCCAGGGGAACAACCAGAAATTTCCGTGGGGCAAATTTGTTTTACACCCACAAATTGCCCTGATAAATTAAGTTTCCATCAAAACTTGCTGCTAATCTGGAAATCTCCTTATTTTGGAATATTTTCTTCAACTTTCAGTAATTTCCTTCATTTTTAAGCAATTTTTGGGAAAATTTCATTCATTTCCACAATTTACGGGAAATTAACTTTCACTCCCACTGCTCTCGATCCCCCTATGTGCGCTGGATTATTTAAGAATATATGCCATAGCTTTTTTAAGAAATCTGGAGTAAGAAAGTGAAAGGGGGAGAGGAGGGGGCAAAACATGCAGAAGAATATATCATCTCCACACAATTTATCAAGTCAGCGGAGTAGGAAGGTGTACAGTATGACATGGGGAGGGGGAGGGGGAATTTTGTCTTTACAAACCTAGAAAATATATGGGTCTTTTATGTCCAAAAACTATTTGTTATTGGAAGTTATTATTGGAAGTTTTGGAAAATAAAAAACTATTAGTTATTGGAAGTCTGGAAAATACAAATTGAAAAATGAAAAAAAATAATAAAAATGAAAAAAATTTACAAAAATGAAAAAAAAATCTCGGCACTTTACGAAAACTTTGCGAAAATTTCATGAAAATGAAGCACGCTTCCCGAAAATTGAAAACAAATTCACAAAAATGAATCAAATTTCCCTAAAAAAAAAATTCAAACAAATTGAAGAAGACTTTCACAAAATTTCTTGAAAATTGAAGGAAATTTCATGAAAATCTCAAGAAAATAAATAAATTTTCCCAGAAAATGAAAATTTCCTAAAAAATTCCAAAAAAAGGAAGAAAATTGAATGAAATTTCCAGAAAATGAAGGAATTTCTTGAGATTTAAAGCAAATATCACGAAATTGAAGGAAATTTCCCAAAAATGAAAGCAAATTTTTTCGATAAAGGAAGGAAATTCTCAGAAAATTGAAGAAATTTAAGGAAATTTCCCGATAATGAAGGAAATTTCCCAAAAATGAAGGAAATTTCCCGAAAATGAAGGAAATTTTCCAAAATTGAAGAAGATTTCCCAAGTCTTACTCTATGTTGACTATTGAGTTGATGATCTTAATTTATTATCTTAATATATTTATTTCATTTTCATGGGATAAAAAAACTCACCACTGGGGAAGGGGAACAATTAAAGGAATGGGGGAATTTGTTCCCCAGTTAGTATGTTAAAATAGGCTATAATATATGCGGCTGGGTTATCTGGTTATAGGGTTAGCCTGATTTAGAAAGGTATTTTTTAATTTTTAATTTTTTAATGATTGCTCGTTTCTATAAATTCTTGCAAGTGTGTCTTGTCTCATGGAGTTTGTGTATATGTTTTTGGTTTTTTTACTTCTAAACTGTGTGCATATTCTCCTCAACCTGTTCTTTTGATTTAGATATGAAAACATGTGCATAAACAAACTTGTTTTATATATGGACCAGTCTCTAAAAAGAATGTTCTGAATGCTAAATGTCACATATTGTTTTAAAATGGACAATAATATACCATAAAAGTCAACATTTCTGATTGGTTATACACAAATACCGACAAACAATCTCCAACCAATCAGAAACTACCGTGGAAGTGACTAGCACACTGTACATACACACCCAATGCATACAGTACGTGTGATAGATCCACAACCGAATGTCACTGAGCTGGTTGTAAATAAATTGAAGACACTAAAAAAATATATGTAACACACATACTAGTAATATATTTTGTGTAATTACAGGTTTAGTTCAGTGGTCAAGCATGTCCATCTTATATGAAAGAGGACTTCAAAAAAAAAAATGGTGAAGAAAGCATTGCAAAATCTTATTCTGTTAAGTTTAAAGTTTGGTATCAATTTGTGTAGAAACGACTAAAAGCAGACTAGTTGTTGATGTCATAGCCCCAGGTACCTCAAAGTCTTAATGTATTCTATCATATTTTGTCCTGCAATTTTGTGGCTTAAAAACCATGGGATATGTCAAGAAAGTAGTAAAACTGAATTTAGGAAGGGTATTTACAACATACCACCTGAAGAAAATTTGAGGAAAAATAATTTAAATAGTGAACAAATTTAATAAGCTTTAAAATACATAAAGACTTCGAGGAATTTGAGGCTGTGACATCACAACTAGTCTGATTTTAGTCATTTCTACAAAAATTTTACCAATCTTTAAAGTTTAATATTTCCTTAACGGAATAAGATTTTGCAAAAAAAATTGAAAATATTTTAGAAAAAATACAGTTTTTCTGAATTATATTTTATGACTATTTCGTCGGCCAAAAACATGGATTGAAAGAAATGCAAAGAATTGCAAAGATGTTTCATGGGTTGGTCATCATTAGTGACTTTGCATAATTATCTAAAAGCTTAAAATAAATAAATACTTTGGTCTAGTGGTCATATCATGACATTGCCAAGTTAGATTTCCCTAGTTCAATTTTGGCAAGTCCTCTTTCATCAGTTCTTCACAGTTGGATTGTCTCTATAATTATAACCTTAACTGTTGAAGATTGGATGTAAAATACCCAATATAGCTATCTACATTTTAAAACTTAATGTAAAATTTGTCAGTTTAAAACACAGATTTATAGTTTACTAGCACCAACCAATCTAAGAGTAGAGGGAAGAAATTGACATCAAAGAGTCATTTGCACAACAAAGTTGTAATTGCTTTAAAACCTACTATCCAACATTTCTCTGTTTGGAGAGGAAGGGGCCATGAAACATACTGACTTGAAATTCAAATGGGGTTTGACTGCGGGCTCTCACTGATTAACAAAATGAAATTAAGCAGATCTCAATATCCTCAGATGTTAATTATAATGTAAGGAGTAACATTTAATATGAATCCATAAAATAACATTATCATTCCACCTGCACTACAAACAGCATCTAAAAAATAAGGCATCGGAACCACACAACCTTTTGATTTCTGGTTATAATTTGTTGTGGTAACAATTGATGGGTATCAGTCTGTAGATTTTTGTAAGAGGCTTCCATATGAGTCATTAAAATGTTCCTATTTTCATGAAGACAGTCCCAAGGTAGTAGATATTTAAAATGGGGTTCTTAAATATGCCAATTGGCATTTTTCATCTATTCTTATTCATTTTTTATTCTTGATTATCTATGGACTGACACCCAACAATTATACCTTTTACTTACTTAAATGGTCTAAATTGATTTAGGGACATAATATTTTCAAAATTGTTCCTTTTTTATAACTATTTGTGATAATTTGCAAAACAATTTGCTATTAAATATTCAAAGAAATACAGGTATTGGGTATCAGTCCGTATTTTTGTGCATGAAGGCATTAAAACACTTTAGAACGTTCTAATTTTGCATGAAGGCAAGGAGGAGCACCAGGACCCAGAAGGAGCACTGGGACCCGAGAAGGAGCACCAGAACCCGAGGAGCACCAGGACCCAAGGAGGACCAGGGACCCGAGGAGGACCAGGGATCCGAGGACCAGGGATCCGAGGAGGACCAGGGACCCAGGAGGACCAGGGAACCCTAAGAGGACCAGGGACCTCAGGAGGACCAGGGACCCAGGAGGACCAGGGACCCGAGGAGGACCAGGGACCCAAGGAGGACAAGGGACCTGAGGATCAGGGACCGGAGGAGGACAGCGACCAAGGAGGACCAGGGACCAAGAAGGATCAGGGACCAAGGAGGACCATACGGCGAGCAGGTTGTCCAGGGATGGGCATGCAGTGGTCGGGTGGTCCACACGGCAGGAGGGAGGGCAGGAGTGGTCCATTGGTAGTCCACACAGTGGGCGGTGTTCAGGAAGGTCATGAGGTGGATGGGTGGTCCAAGGAGAGCCATGTGGTGGGCAGGTGGTTCAGGGAGGGCCAGTTGGCGGGCGGATGGTGCAGGGAGGTCCATGCAGCAAGTAGGTGATACAGGGAGGACCATGTGGCGGGCGGGTGGTCCAGGGAATATTGGTTCACTAATATGTCCCTCCCAAGTCTGAAAGAGAGTTTTCATTGTAAAGGTGATATTTTGCAACCTTTATTCTACATGTGTCTTTGTTCAGAAGGTCAACAACAGAGCTGCAATTCCTGAAGGACACATGAGCCTTGTTCCCCTTCTATTTCCAGGCAGATTATGGTCCCAAATATGGTCCATATTTTCCTACCTATTTAACAAGAGGGAGATCTCTCTGTATCTTCCCACCAGAGGAGGTCTACATCTGATATATGTATGGTCAGTCCACCCCTCCTTCAACAATAAGAGTCCTAAGGGCAAGAGGACAACAAAACTTAGATAGAGACAGGTTTAGTTTGATAAGAGATAAGTTTAGGGTGATGTTGGTGTGGTCGACTAGTTGATTTAATATAAAAAATGCAACAAAAACTGCTTAAATCCAATTAATAATATGGTGCTTAAATCCAATTAATAATATGGTGCTACAATCCTAATACTCAAAAAGAAACAACATGGTGCAGAAACTACTTCAATATTTATTTTCTTTAAAGAGATATTTAAGTATACAGGTGTCTCATTTGTGTAGAAACAGCTGGTATGTAGAAGGTTGACACTCTCATCTTCACTTTCTGAACAATTTATAATGCATTTTAAATCAAGTTTACCTTTTTTTATCTTTTTTTAAACTTTGCTCAGAAGGTAAATTAAATAATCAACCTGATTACAACTTACTAGATTCTCTTTAATACTTTCTTGACATGTCCTATGGTTTGTAAGCCACAAACATTTTGATTTATCATCAGATAATGTGCCATTGGTCACTGGGGCATAGGTTGCTGTGCCATTGGTCTCTGTGCCATTGGTCAATGTACCAATTGGTCACTGTGCCACTGGTCACTGTGTCATTGGTCAATATGCCATTGGTCTCTGTGCCATTAGTCACTGTGCCATTGGTCACCATGCCATTGGCCCTGTACCAATTAGTCACTGTACCATTCATTGGTCACTGTGCAATTGGTCACTGTGCAATCTGTGCAATCTCAAACCTCATCTCAAACCAATAGGAGGTGGCTTTTCTCTCAGTTCTGAAGCTCCGTGAGCGAACGAGCAATTCTCAGACTTCTTTGGACAGCCGTCTGGGTGATTTATGAAAAACCAACACATCTTGGTTTTTAAGAGCTCTTCTCTGGTATGCCCCGACGGTCTTGATTTAGAAGCAACTCGTTTCTCTTCTTGTTTGGACCAATCCCGCAGCTCTATTGTGTTGCCTCTGACTGGAAGGAAAAGGAAAGTGATGAATATTCGGCAAGGTTTTGCATGATATGATAAGGGGAGGGAATCCTTACCCACCTTCCTATTTTTCTGTGGAAATTTTAAATTTGAGACCATTTAAAAACAAAATTTCATCCACCTCACATGTGACCACACCTCTACCAAATTTTTAGGAAATTTGACTGTAATGTCTACAGTTCACCAGCCCTCCCCACCCCCACTCCCACCCCCCCCCCCCAATAAAAAAAACCCACCTGAATCAAATTTGTCCTGAATGGGTTAGTTAGTTAAGTGGTCAGACATGTTGGTCCTGTATGGTAGAGGATTAACTACTTGATAATCTGGTTTCTTTTTCAAAGATATTAAATTTCAAGGTTGTTGCAAGTTTGTATAAAAATGACTGGTTTGGAAATTGTGAAAGAGTGATATTATATTCTCACTTATATGAATGCATTTTACCATCATTTTTTAATTGTATTCTTTAATTTAAATTTTACTATTTAAAATAGTTATGCCCATTTTGTTCAAATTGAGTTCAAAAACAAGACACCAAACATACATAATGCAACGTGGATGTGAAATCAGTTTACATAAAAAGAATTCACAAACACTCGTAAACCACAAAAGACCTTATAAACAAGCAAAAACCCTCTGTAAAAATCTAATCCATGCAGAAAGATTGCATTCCAATCATTCAATAAATAGTGTTTATTACACAGCTAAATAATTGCTAGTTGGACACCTTGAGTATATAAAGTAATAATCTGTTTGGCAGATGACAGCTGTGACATTTACCAACAAGAATTTTAGCACTCTGTAGAGTACATACCTCCGCCCGCTTGATAATTCCAACAAGCCTAAAATTTAGACACCCTTGAACCACTCAGTTTTATCCCAAATCTCTTCCTCATTTTTAATCAGTATTTTCCATTTGCATTATAGACACTTCAGGGTTATCTACCTTCAATGTTTTCAGTTTTATTCAGGCTAAGCATTTATTGTTTGACTTATCTACTTTCATTGTTTTCAGTTTTATTCATTGTTTGAGTTCTTTTCAGGCAAGATTCACATTCCATCCTTTTCCATTCATGCCAAAAACAATTGTTTTGATTTTCTTTGATACCCAACCACTAGATTTGATTTTCTTTAGTCCAGAAAATGTATTGTTTGGAAATTGTTTCAAGGCATGAATTCATTGTTCAGCACATTCCATTGGAAAGTTTGAACTACAAGTCTTGACAGATCTCATCCCAAAACATCCCCACCCCTCCATTTGTGTCCTTCCCCTGTTCCAATATGTCTCAAATTTTAATGACATCTTCCTCAAGCAGCAAACACAACACACACGATTTAATCACAATCCAATCATAGTTATTGAGTTCTTGAGGTATCTTGATGGCAAACAAACAAATGCAGGCAAAACATAACCTCCATCCAACTTCCTTGATGGAGGTAAAGACAAACAGACAAAAAAACAAACGCAGGCGAAAACATAACCTCCATCCAACTTCCTTGATGGAGATAAAGACAAACAGACAAAAAACAAACAGACAAATGCAGGCGAAAACATAACCTCCGTCCAACTTCCTTGATGGAGATAAAGACAAACAGACAAAAATCAAACAAACAAACGCAGGCGAAAACATAACCTCCGTCCAACTTCTTTGGTGGAGGTAATTTCCATCTTCAGCAGCAAAACAGGACAGTACATGTCCTATATTTATTGTAAATTCTAGTTATTATGTAGTTTATTGTTTATCTTTGTAAAGGGTTTGCCCCAACTATTCTCCTTTCTGTAAATATAAAGACTGTATTGTTTATCATTCTGTATATGTTGAGAAAATGAAATAAATGTTGTTGAACTGAACAGTAGAAGCAGCTTTTCCACCTTTGCCTTCCATGTTACCAAAATTCAGTTGGGATTAATTTCTGACTTACACTAAAAAAATCATCAAGATACAAATTCTTGGACATTCTTGCTTACTGACAAAGGCAAAAATATTCTTGGATATGTACATGCTATCTCTCACTTTGCAATGCTTTAAAGTGTTATGGACATAATAGACATTTAAAAATATTTAGTACCAAACTTTTTCGGAAAGCAAAATGCTCTTGTGCTGCTGTTAAACCCAACCAACCAACCAAAAGGAAACAAAGAAAAGGAAGAAATTGAAAACTGTTCTCACTAAAAAGATCTGATTGTGATTTTTCAGGAGTGTCTTTAGTCCTCCACACTCATTCTTTAATTGTTTTAAAGTTGAAGGGTCAAACAGCTTCACCGCTTTTTGGAAAGAAAGGGAACCTGCAGAGATTAAACAATAAATTGAAACAAATGAATTATGATTCAAAATATCCAATCAAAATTCAAATAAATTCCTGACATATATGTATGATCTGGTGGTCCTGCAGTGTACCTACATGTACCTACAATGCCTAGCTGACACTTCCCCATGAGCTCCATTACAAATATGAGCTCCACTACAAACTATTTATGAAAAGAAAAGAAATATCAAACTGGTTTCTTTTCAGGGGTGAAATCAGGATTTGTCTAATAACTGAAGATCTACCTTCCCCGATAGGGGAGCCTACCCTCCCTACAGGGGGTCTAAAAAATTCCCAAAATGTCCAATAACTGAAAGTCTACCTTCCCCGATAGGGGAGCCTACCCTCCCTACAGGGGGTCTAAATTCCAAACATTTTCCTATCATTCCCCGACCGATTCAAAAATATTTCCCTTTGAGAGGGAGGGGGCTGGTATTTCCCTGGCACCACCACTTGTGCCATCTGTTTCTTTTACTAATTCATCAATCTATAAACAATGATCTAAAGTGCAATACAATACCTCCTTTTCTCCACTTCACTGCCTCAACTTTAATCAATTTTGATGCACGCTCTTGTACACCATCTGCTGATTCCATCGATGACCCTTCATCCAAAATGGCAGCGCGATCTTTCTCACGATATCATCCGTCAAGGATTTTGCAAGCTGAGAACAATTTCTTATAGGTTCACTCTTGACCCTTGGTTGGAAAGATGAAGCCCACTGATTGGTTGAGCAAGTGTTCACATTGTTGTCGTGATCAGGCAATGGGGCTGATGTAATGACTTATCAACGGTTGATGAGGAGGGTCTGCATCTCAATCTGATGTACGATTCAATATTTTGTTCTACAGAGAACCTGTCCTCAAGAGGATATGTCCGTTTAGCACCAATCTGACATAGCTGAAAAGAAGATAAGTCATACATCTTACATTTCAAGGGGTAATTATTTGCTTTTCATCTTCCCTTTTTTTAACATGTTCTTATTTTTCTCTGATTTCCTATCATTAATCTTCCCCCTTTCTAGTTTTCTACCAGCCTTTCTTAAAGTAAGTAACTTGAAGTAAGTATCTTGAAGTCACTTGCTTGTTTCTTTGCATTTTATTCCTAAATAGCCATAGGGACTGCCTCACACGATTCTGCTTAAATTTGGGTCAGAGGTGCAGTGGTTAAGTAGTCTTGCTTGTATGTAAATACATACATACATGACAACATTTATATAAGGCACCTTTTTCAATGAAATTCAGTTTGGGGGAACCCAGGCCCTAACTTCTCCCTTTGTAATTGTTATACAGTGTCATACACACAGTAATAATAAATGTTTATACTTGTTTTTAAGTGATAACATACTGCACTAGTTATATTCAATTTTGAGTCATTACACGAATCAGTGAAATTAAAACATAAACGATCAATACATGTTTATTGGTTTAAAGCAATTTATTTAAAGTTCCTTTCATGATAAATTGAGAATGGGGAAGTCTGGGCTTACCCTGAAAGCTCATTGCAAAGAAGCCAGTCCTTACAAACCAAGACCATTCTCAAGTCCTCAGGACTAGGCTAAGCAGGGCTCCACCCGGTGGTGCAACCAATAATGGCACGATACCATCCACCATGCTGTCCTCTTAATGCCGAGCACCAGACAAAGAAATAGCAAATCTTTGGTATGACCTGACCTAGGATTGATCCTGGGGCCTGCCAGTGAAATTTGGATGCTCTACCACTAAGCCAAACAGTCAATACTGTAGAAGGTTGTCACCTTCATGTTCTTAACAATTTTGATATAATTTAAAGACAATTAATTTAAGTCTTTTAATAAATAATTTTGTTTTTGTCAATCTTTCTTTAGGTGGTAATTCATACCAACCTTGCTGGCTCTGTTTAAGTACTGCCCAGACATATCCAATGGTTTTAAGGCACAAGTCTTATAAAAAATACAATATAATACATAAAGACTTTGAGAAATGTGAGGTCACAACTAGTTTGATTTCAGTCATTTCTATACTCAAAAGGAGACAGAATCTTAAACTTAAATATCTCCTAAATGGAATAATTTTTTTTAATGTTTCTTCACCATTTCAATTCTTTTAAATTTCTCTAATAAGATAAATTTTCTTAACCACTGAATCTATACTTAAAAGTGTGACCAAGGTTTTGAGCAATGACTGATTCACGGTATTCTTTATAGACTATAACATCAGTATGGCTACAAAAAATAAGTATGTTCTCTTACTTTTCATTTGACACTGTACATCTTCTCCTAAATCAAATCATACCTTTTTTAAAACCAAGGTTTTAAAACAAAACAAACCCTCTTGGTTGATGGTATCCTCAACGCATCGTCCAAGACATGAAAGCCACACGTTTCTCCAACCTCCTTCACAAAGTTCAAGTAAGAGACGTACTGAGGTTGATGAGAATCAACCCTCAAAAACTTTTTATCAAAATCGTGGAAGCAACAGGGAAGCACAAAGTATCGCAACTTCTCAGATGACCTGCATAAAGAGGTGTAAATAACATTAAAAGGGAAAATTGTGACTTTGAAAATAAAAGATAACAACGAAATTTCCCCAAGTCTAAAGAAAGTTGATGGTGGAAAAGTCATGGATGCACTAAAATAGTTCATCATAATTCAAAAGAAAAGAAAAGAAAAAGAACTATAATTTCAATTCTAACCAACATTAGGTAATCAGGCTTTTGAATTGGAAGACCTCAAGAATAGAACAAACTATCCAGTAAAACTAAAAGCATGAGTAGCTTGAACCTCACTAATCAGAACACTCAAGATCATATCTATTTTTCAGTGGTGGCACCAGGATTTGGAGGGGGGGGGAGGGGGGGCAAGTGAGGGCGAATTAATCTCATGGGGGGCAAAATCCTACAGGGAGGCAAGAGAGGGGCAAATTAATTTCATGGGGGGGCAAAATCTTATAAATCAGACAAATTATGTGACTTTACAAACTTTCTGGGGTAAGTGGAGGGGGAAATTCTATCTTGCAAAGGGAAAATGCCCCCCATAGCGCAGCCACTGCTATTTTTGTATTTCCTGGTTGGTAGCGCACTACCAAGTGCATTCTTTCTTGAAGAAATGAGGGTTCTCCTATCTAATCAATCAGATGTCCAATGAAGCTTTATATTTGATTTACAAAATCAACAAAAAGGATAAAATTCTTCGATAAATATTCAATTCATGCATCATACCTTTCACAATTCATGCATCATACCTTTCACAATTCATGCATCATACCTTTCACAATTCATGCATCATTCCTTTCACAATTCATGCATCATACCTTTCACAATTCATGCATCATACCTTCCATAATTCATGCATCATACCTTTCACAATTCATGCATCATCCCTTCCATAATTCATGCATCATACCTTCCACAATTCATGCATCATCCTTTCACAATTCATGCATCATACCTTTCACAATTCATGCATCATACCTTTCAAAATTCATGCATCATACCTTTCACAATTTATGCATCATACCTTTCACAATTCATGCATCATACCTTTCACAATTCATGCATCATAACCTTTCACAATTCATGCATCATTCCTTTCACAATTCATGCATCATACCTTTCACAATTCATGCATCATACCTTTCACAATTCATGCATCATACCTTTCACAATTCATGCATCATACCTTTCACAATTCATGCATCATATCTTTCACAATTCATGCATCATACCTTTCACAATTCATGCATCATTCCTTTCACAATTCATGCATCATACCTTTCACAATTCATGCATCATACCTTTCACAATTCATGCATCATACCTTTCACAATTCATGCATCATACCTTTCACAATTCATGCATCATATCTTTCACAATTCATGCATCATACCTTTCACAATTCATGCATCATATCTTTCACAATTCATGCATCATACCTTTCACTATAATAAAGGTATTATGTACCTTTCTTCAATCTAATACTCTAAATCTTTATAGCTTATTAATTCTCTTTCAGAACTTTAGATTGAAGTCTATTCAAGATAAATGGGAATATATTTGTAGACAATTGCAGAGAATGGAGTGATGATTGATGGCTTGTCACAAAATGTCACGTCACAAAATTTCAAATTTGTCACAAATGTTTCAAATGTTGCATGATTTTTGGCACCTTTTGCACAGAATGTGACATCAGTTTTGCCTGTCACATTTGATTGGCATAGATTCACACATCATGACCAGTTGACCAGTGATACTCATAGAAAGGTTTATTTGGTTATGTCTGTTTAATGAGAAATGGAATCCACCACTAAAATGCAACATCAAATACCAATGAGTGTGAATGAAGGGGTAAAACATGTCACAAAAATATCAGACAAATTTTAATACATCTGTTTATGTTATTTTGTCACAAAATTGTCAAAATGTCACATATTTTTGGACAATGAAATTTTATCACTAAATGTCACCATGTCATGGATGCTCCATTCTCTGCAATGGAAAGGGAAACATAAATTTAAAAAACTAATCCCCATGACATTTGCAGCACAGGGAATACAGTATGGCTGAGAATGCTAAATTTAATAACTTCAAAACCCACAAGATAAATATCAAAAAACAGTCAATAAATTCTTTTAAATAGATGAAACGTATTGGCTGACCAACAGCGAAGTTAAATAGTATCAAAAAGGTTAAAGGATTATTTCAATGGTCAAGCAAGTGTATCTTATATAAAAGTGAACGTTATTAGAAACAAAATGGTCACAAAACTATTTCAATATCGTATTCCGTTTAGGAGATATTCAAGTTTTATCTGACTAGAAATGACTTGGGTAGTTTGTTTACTATGGAAGATTGGCACCCTCTTCCTCACATTCTTAACAATTGTTAATATTTTTTTTTTAGATAGATTATTAATGTATTTAAAAAAAAAAATAGACTTAACCGTGTTACTATTTGAATTATTTTACCTCAAACGTACATTATAATTACCTTACTAGATTCTGTTTTACTACTTTCCTGACATATCCAATGGTTTTAAACCACAAAATCACAGGACAAAATGTAATAGAATACAAAGATTTTGAGTCATCTGAGGCTATGACATCACAACTAGTCTAATTTCAATTCATTTCCACACAAATGATACCAAACTTTAAACCCAAATACCTCCTTAACAAAATAAGATTTTTAAATGCTTTCTTCACCATTTTGTTTTTGTTCCAACCCTGATCTAACGCTTTATTATTTGCAGTACAGAGATCACAGTAAGGCTGAAAATGCTAAATCTAAAATGTTTCAAAACCCAAACATAAATATGAAAAGAGCGGTCAAGATGTTCTTTTAGGTCAATGAGATGTATTGGCTGACCAACAGCGAAGATTAAATAGTGCCAGAGACTAACTTATTAACTTATTTATGTAATGCTTATTTTGTTTATTGCTTTAAATAAAATGTTTAGATCATGTTTGTTTCTTTTTGCAGATTGTAAAAGCTTTGAATCTTCTTATTTAAAAGCACATATTAAATGCTTGTTGTAATGTAATGTAGTATTAATGTAATATAATGTAATGTAGTATTGATGTAATACAGTTAAATCCCATCAAGCCTGGAGGGCATGTAATACAGTTAAATCCCATCAAGCCTGGAGGGCAGATAGAACCAGTGCTTATTCCCGGTTTTCATGGTGCTAAGCAGATAAGAGTACTTAACACCCTGGATGGGACACCAGTCCATCGCAGGTTAAGTCCCCAGCCAAAACTGGTACTCAGTTGACAGCTGAGTGAGCTGGAACAAATGGGATAAAGTGTCTTGCTCAAGACTCAACAGCACCCTGGCTGAGATTCAATCTCAGTACATTTTGAGTACAAGACTGACACCCTAACCACTGGGCTACTGCACTGCCCAATGTATAAAGTAATGTAATGTAGTAATAAAATAATGTAGTATTAATGTAATATAGTGTTAAAGTAATATAGTATTAATGTAATGTTAAAGTATTGTGGCATAATGTAATGTAGTTTTAACATAATGTAGAATTAATGTAATGTAGTTTTAATGTAATGTAGTCTTAAAGGTAATTAGTATTCATGTAATGTAATGTTATAAATTAATGTTATGTTAAAGTAGCATTAATGTAATGTTAAAAATAATGTAGTATTAGCGATGTTATTAATGTAATGTAGTATTAATGTAATATAGTTTTAATGTAATGTTATTATTGTAATGTAGTCTTAATGTAATGTAGTCTTAAAGGTTATTGTAATGTAGTAATCATAATGTAGTGTTAAAGTAAGGTAGTTTTAATGTAATGTAGTATCAATGTAATAATGTAGTGTTTAAGTAATGTAGCATTAATGTAATGTTAAAGTAGTGTAGTATTAATGTAATGTAGTTTTAACGTAAAGTAATGTAGCGGTGAAGGAGTAATCAGTTGCAAAGAGATATATCCAAACCTGAATGCCATGACGGGTATCCAAGGAGTGAGCTCATCAGAATGGTTTCCAATCAACCAATCAGAATTAGGGAATAAGTGATCGTCTGATGGGCATATGGAACATTCCTCGAGGTGTGTACTTGGTCCATATATATCCCAGATCTTTCTTCTCCTAAGATCAATGCCCTTTCCAGGATGCTGATCGAAAAAGAAAAAGAACAAATTTGATCACCAGTATATATGATAATTAAGTATTATATATCATGCATATTTAAAAGGACAGAGGTTTTGTATTCACCAAAAAGCTTTAAATTCTGAAAAGAACAGTTAAAAAGATCTGGGCAGAAAATAAACTGTCAAAAGCACTCGTGGCTTTAGAGTTATGGCTTCTCACAGCTTAAAGAATTTTTAAGCTTATGCAAAATTGATATATGAAAGAGAAAACAGCTCTAACTCTTTAATGTTAGTTAAAGTGAAATCCATACTCGGGCCATGATGACCCATTAGACCAGTTGGCTGCCCCTGAACAGGATGTTAATTTATTGCAGGTTAACCTCCCAACAGTGCTGGCACTCATATACAGCTGAGTAACTAATTCCATCAAGCCAATAGGCTCATAGATCCGGTGCTTATCCCCTGGTTTCTGTGGCGCAAATGGATGACAGTACATGACTTCCTCTGGATGGGATGCCAGTCCATCACAGATTAACTCCCCAGCAGTGCTGGTGCTCAATTTTCACAGCTGAGTGGACTAAAGCAAGTAGAGTAGTGTCTTCCTTAAGGACACAATGCAGCACTCACAATGGGAATCAAACTCAGCACCTGTCAAATACAAGCATGACTCCTTAACCACTGAGCCACAGCACCTCTATACACAGCTGAATGGACTGGAGCAAATAAAGTAATGTGTCTTGCTCAAGCACACAATGCAGAACTAACGACATGAGTCAACTCAAGATCTTTACTGTTATTCTCTAAATTCCAGTCCTAATTTTAGTCTCTGAAAATCATCAGGATGCTTTTTACCACTAAATTTTGTGTGAGGGGTTGATAGATTCAATATTCAACTGCTCCCATTTAAATATTGTTAATGAAGATTGAAAAACAATAACATAACTTTCAATTTTGGATAAATCACAAAAAGGAGAGGAATTTAACTTTATGCAAAAATCAAGCTTAGCTGCATGAACACCTGACCTTATTTGCTGACCCCATGGTCTGTAAAAGCTTAGTACTGATCAGAACCAACATGCCGAAAAGTTTCTTTTTAAGCCTACCCACACCCAGCACCTGAGTTAATCCTGAAAACTCAGGTATGGCAATTACCAACCCGACTTCCTGTTCAGTGTATTGTGTTTCCACTCCAAACAATTATTATTTATCTGCCATTCCCATGCACACCACAGCCAAGTAGCCCAAGGTTATTTGTGTGTTTAAGATTAAAGAAGCCAGTGCTGAGTAATCAGGGCACTTTTGTGATTGAAATCACTCCTCCGTGCTAGGTGTCTTAGTGGGAGAAATTTGTTTGCAAACTGATGATAAAAATAGCTATGCCTGAGGTGATGTGTACATTAACTGTGAATGATTGATGGACCATTTCTCCTTAGGAAAGATATTGCTTCATGAATTAGCACAGTCACAACCATTATGTCCTCAAATGTTTTGGTGTTTAAAACTTACACAAACTGGTTTTCTTCAAAGACAAAGTAGTTTAAGAATTATTTATATCAATTCATTTGAGTATGTGTATTCCACTTTCTTATTGGTTTAAAGTCACGAACAAGATTAGCTTAAGATGTTGTCTTTGACACTTATTATACATAAAGCCACCTAACTGATTTGCTCTCTTTTGCATTCGTTTTAAAAGAATGTTAATATTTCCTCTCTTATGCATTAGAGTTAAAAAATGTTAATCTTAGTAAGTAAATCTATTCCTTTCTGCTAAGAGAGTTGACATTAAATTGTCCGTTTTGTGTTGCCAGTCATTTACATTTTGATATTCGGCTGGAATATATTTCACATTATCTCACTTTTTCATGTGTCTTGCATCCTTTTTTCGCTGGCCTTACTTTCTTACAAGTTGTGACAGCAGCGGGATTCAATCCACACCATCAAACTGATAGGTATAACTATTTTTACTGTAGTAACTCACCCCTTCACTGTTCAGTATATGCACAAGTAATCCATTTCCACAACCGAGATCTACAAAGGATTGCTTGTGTTTAAGATCATCTCTGGCTCTCTCTTCTTCCCATAGAACAAGTAGATAGGTTGCTATGGCGATATCTTCATACACAAATTTGAGTGGATCTGTATTTTCTGGCCAAATCTAACCAGTGACAGGAAAGAAGATGAAAGAAAGAATTGCATAAAGGCTACTGCATAGAGAGGTATCTGTACTGTATAAGTTACAAAAGAAAACCCAGTGAAAATGCAAACATTTGAACATAAAATCCCACCAATATCAAACTATTGTTTTAGTATGTCACACACCAAAGAAAATGTATTCATAAACAAAGTATTTCTTCTTCATTTTAATATTCACAATAGCTTTAAATGAAATACAAGTATATATTCAGGGGAAATATTCCTGGGAGGGGGGGGGGAGGGCACTTCCATATGTGAGGTATATACATGTGCCGCCCGAGCAGGTGCCTTTTTTGCACCATTTTTATAGTGCAGGTGTCTTTTTTTTTCAAAAAAAAAAATTAATTTTACTATCAAAAAAAAAAAAAATTAGTTAACAAAATTGTCTTTTTTTATCATTTTTGTAGTACAGGTCCTAAAAAATGAAGTTTTACTGTGTTATTCTTGTACTGCTGATCCAATTTTACAATATTTTTGTTGAATACTCATACTGCAGGTATCAAAATTGATTTCTTTCATACTGCAGGTGTCAAAATTGTATAATTTCATACTGCAGTTAACAAAAATCTGTCATACTGCGGGTATGTTTTTCGGTTGGTGGGCTGCACACCTCTACCACTTTTAGTATAAAGCCCCCCCCCCTCCCTCCCCGGGAATATCCTCTGGTAATACTACTAGTTTCGTTTAAAGGTAGCATCAACCTGAGTTACAATGTTTGAAAATATACTAAAAACCATGAAAACTACCATCAAAATTGGATACAAATTGTCCATTTCACAACATTGGCGAGGCTTTATTAAGTGTGGCGAGTTCCACAGTAAAATATAATATTTCTACTTGTCACAAAAAAATTTTGCTCGCCAATGCGGTTTTGTAAATCTGATTGCTGTTACGCAGCACAGTTAGCAAACTGAATTTTGTTTATTCCTTTTTGCTAAAAACTCAAAAGTCCAGAGATGTGCCATAAATGAATCAAAGCTTGCGGCATGCCTTGCGAATATCTTAATGTCAATGCATTGGAATAATTGGCGCTGCTCATGTGGCGACTCGCTCGCAAAAAGCTCTCTGATATTCATCCCATTTTACCTCATTTTCGTGTGTTTTATGTAATTCTGTATTTTGTAATCTCTGTTTCTGTGTATGGACATTCGTTTGTGCTATTTTCAACTTCTTTTGGACATTCTGTGAGTAGTTATATGCATTATGAAAATTACTTACACTAGCCATTTCCTACACTCGCTACGCCCACAGTGTAGTTCTGCAACACAAATTTATGACTTGCCCAAAGAGATGAAATCTAGGAGGCGTGGGAAGAGAGGGGGCATGAAACGTAGACTTCAACGTATGGGATGTAAGCCCTATCTCCCTTCAGTGATTATGGGAAATGTAAGATCACTGTCGAATAAGATTGATGAGCTAAGCGCCAATGTGAAATATTCCAGAGATTTTTGCTCAATTAGCATGATGAGTTTCACAGAGACATGGTTGCGAAATGATATTGATTCTTCTCATGTGAATCTTGATGGTTTTTCGATTATTCGGAGTGATAGGACAGGAGAATCAGAGAAAGCCAAAGGAGGTGAATTGTGTGTTTATGTAAATAAAGAATGGTGTCATATTAATAACATTTCAATAAAGTTCAAATCATGTTTCCCAAGTGCAGAAATTCTTATTTTGGGACTCCGCCCTTATTACCTACCCTGGGAATTTTCACATGTTGTGCTTACGGCAGTTTACATTCCAAACAGTTCTGTTGCCAAGGAAGCGGCATTAGAGATCAATCAAGCATTGAATGACATTGAAGCTTCTTCACCTGATGCATTATTCCTAATCACTGGAGACTTTAAGCGTTGTAAACTCTTGAAAAGCGGTATTTAATATTATCAACATGTTGATTGTGCCACCCATGATACAGCTACCCTGGACCTTTGTTATTCAAATGTTAAACATGCATACGCTGCCACTCAATTGCCTCCTCTTGGACAATCTGATCATAACCTTGTCATTCTGCAACCAAATTACATCCCTATTGTTCAGAGACAAAAACCCAAAGTTATCCAGACAAAAGAGTGGACAACTGAAGCAGTGAACAATCTCCAGAGTGCTTTTGATTCTACCGACTGGGATGTTTTTGTAGATTCCAGTAATGACATCAATGGGTTAACTGAGACTGTAGTGGAGAATGTTAACTTCTGTACGGATCTCTGCATCCCAACAAAGGAGGTTAAAATCTATGCAAACAATAAACCATGGATCACTAAACGTATTAAAGGGATTATAAATCGGAAGAAACAGGTGTTTGGTCAAGGAGATTCAAACGAGCGATTGCAGATTCAAAGAGAACTTCGAAGCGAAATCCGCAAGGAAAAAACAATAAACAAAGAAAAGGTAGAGTCCCACTTCAAAGAGAATAATATGAAGAAAGTTTGGAATGGCATGAAGCTCATGAGTGGATACACTGCCAGAAAAGCATCTAATGATTTAGGATCCACAACAAACAATTCATTAGAATATGTGAATGAACTGAACAATTTTTACAACAGATTTGATTGCCATGATTTCAGTGATACCATTTCACGTATGAAAGTAAATCTCGAAGGGGGCACTGATGAGGGTTGCTTTATTTGCACAAAGGAGGAGGTACGGAATGAATTTCGTAACCTTGTACCCTCCAAAGCACCAGGCCCGAATGATATTTCTCCTCGATTACTTAAATTATGTAGTGATCAACTCTGTAGTATTTTCTGTAACATTTTTAATATGTCTTTTCAATCAGGTATTGTTCCCACAATTTGGAAAACATCATGCATTGTCCCAGTGCCTAAGAAACCCAAGGTGTCATGCATGAATGATCTCAGACCCGTAGCGCTTACTTCCGTTGCATTCAAATCTTGTGAACGCTTGGCACTGTCACAACTCAAGAAGCATGTAAACGATTTCATTGATCCATATCAATTTGCCTGCCGAAACAATAAAAGTCCCAAGGACGCTATCCTGGTAGCTCTAAATGAGGTTTCATCTCATCTAGATACCAGAGCGTTTGCAGAGAAACAAGGGGCTAATCAACCGACAAAAATGCCAGTAATTCAGCTAGAATTACGTTTTTGACTTTTCGCCGGCATTCAATACAATTCAGCCTCACTTGTTGGCATCTAAACTCCAAACCATGGATGTTCCCATGTCAATTATTTACTGGATACTGAACTATCTTACTTCGTCCGCAGTATGTAGGTTGAATCCACATACCTCGGACACTGTCATTTCAAATACAGGAGCACCACAAGGCACTGTACTAGCACCTTTTCTTTTTAGCTTGTACACCTATGATTGCCAGGCAGTGACCGAGTCATGTTCTATCGTCAAATTTGCTGACGATACAGCTCTGATTGGGCTTGTCACAAATGACAATGACTCACATTACCGAAGTGAAATCAACAATTTTGTTAGCTATTGTGACCAAAACTTCCTTAACCTGAATGTCAGCAAAACAAAAGAGATGGTTATTGATTTTAGACAGCATTGTAATCCTCCTGACCCAATTACAATTGCTGACTCTGAGGTTGAACGTGTGCAATCTTACAAGTATTTAGGTGTAGTAATCAACAATAAAGTCACTTGGTCAGACAATACAGATGCCATAATGTCAAAACTCAACTCTCGCCTATATTGCCTCAGAAAACTGAAATCTTTCCACGTCGACAGTAACATTTTACAACTTTTTTATCGCTCCGTTTTTACATCTGTTTTTAGCTATTGCATCGTTTGCTGCGGTGGTTGTGCCTCCAAGCATGACACCTATAGAATCAATTCTGTCATCAGAAGAGCGAGTCGACTTTTCAATGAAAGCAATTTACCAAATATAGACTCATTCTACCACTCCAGTCTCGATTGCAAACTTAAGTCCCTCCTCGCAGACACCAACCATCCATTACACAATGAATTTATGAATAGGTTGATTGCCAGGAGTGGTAGAATGAGGCTTCCAGCTATCGCCACAAATCGTTTTAGAAATTCCTTTGTGCCAAAAGCCATTTCCTTTCATAATGCCAACCACTCCAGATAGTCCATGTGCAATATTTCATATGCAATTTTCTATTTTATTATTTTCATCATTGTGTATATTTACTCTTTTATCTTTTAAATGTTTTCAGCTTTTTACTCATTTCATTTTATGTATCATGATTGTATCTTGCGAGCTGAAATTGCCCAGTTTCTGGTGCCCAATAAAGTTGATTGTATTGTATTGTATTGCATTGGTAATGTATGATTGTGGATTTAAGGTTTGTTTGCCCCTACCTAGTTACCGCATTGCTATGGGGGGTGTGGCTTATTTCGTAACTCAGAGATGTTAATTGAAATATATGAGTCAAAATATTTGGAGAAGTACATATTTGGGGAAATATCCTCTGGCAATACTACTAGTTTCATTTAAAGGTACCATCAACCTTAGTTACAATGTTTTAAAATAAACTAAAAACCATGAAAACAGTAAAAAATACCATCAAAATTGGATACAATTTGTCCATTTTACAGCATTTTAAAACTTAGATAACAGGTACCTAATTAGCATAAATTGTGCAATATTTTGTGACATCAGAATGGGACAACTAGAAAATTTCTCATGTTAAATTAGTTTGGGTCCTTCCGCTAAACATTTTGAATAAGAGAAGCTGGAAACAGGAAAGTGGATATTATTACAACCTTGACCCAGAATTAGCAATAGAACGTAATTTGGGAAACAAATGTACAGAATTACATTAAAGAATTTGAGCTGTTTTCCTGTTCATACATCATCACTCTTGCACATACATGATTTGTTACAACCTAAAAACTATAAGTGCTATTCTGACCATTTAAAGACTGTTTTGCTCAGAATTAAATGGGTACCTGCACCTGGGCAGGGTTGGAAAAATGCAAAAACAGTCACTCCCCAAACTTGGCGAGGCTTTAATAAGTGTGGCAAGAACTACACATGAAGCAATATCTTCCCTTAGAAGAAATGGTCCTTCAATTATTCACAGTCAATGCACAAATCATCTCAGGCATATGATATACAGCTATTTAATCACCAGTTTAAAACAAATTTCTCCCAGAGACACCTAATATGGATGAGTGATTTCAATCACAAAAGTGCCCTGTGTATTCAGCACTGGCTTTTGTAAACTTATACACAAATAACCTTAGGCTACTTGGCTGTTGTGTGCATGGGAATGGCAGATAAACAATCAATGTTTGGAGTGGAAACAATACATTGAACAGGAAGTCGGGTTGGTAATTGTCATACCTGAGTTTTCAGGATGAACTCAGGTGTCGGGTGCAGGTAAACTTAAAGAGAATCTTTTTGGCATACAGTAAAATATGATATTTCTACTTGCCACATTTTTCCAACCCTGCACCTAGGTACCTATCCACATACTTTTTAATAGAACAACACCTCTACATATTTTATCCATACCTCAACAAAATGAGGTCCATATTTCTTCTTCATCTGCCCGTACAACTGACTATATCTGTCTAAGGAAATCACAGACTCTTTTGTCTCGATATCTTTACTTGGATCGATTTCTTCAGTCCATTTTGCAAGCTTCGGGATTAAAACTTTTTTGAGCCAGTCAAGCGATGGAGGAGAGAGAACAGGTAGAGTTGATGATGGATGTTCAGTTTCGTAAGTGGGGGTCACAAACAGTTTAATGCTGTTGATAATAAAGATATGTCACAAGACATTAAGATATTAATTGATTTTATTCTAGTTATCATGTGCAAAATACCTAAAGGTCTAGTGAAAGGTAACATAACATAACAAGATTACAGGCTAAGAGGGGTTATCTTACCCATAAAAAGTCCAAACTAACACCACAACCACCACAAAAAAAAAGGAAAGAGTTAGTGAAGAACTTATCAATGTTGACCTTGAAATTGTGAACAGAATTGGAGCTAACTACCCACTCAGGCAAACCATTCCACTCATTAACAACTCTTTGCAAAAAGCTAAAATGCCAAATATCTATCCGTGAGAACTCTTTGGTCAACTTTAAACTGTTACCAGGTAGAAAGGTCATAATCAGTCCTTAAAGTTACGAAAAAATCTTTTTGTTTCTTATTTGTAGTGGATCAAATTTTCAATATTTGTTTAATGTACATTCAAAAATTAAATTACAAAGATAGTGGAAGATGTAACCAAGATCCATTGTTTTGAAGTGTGCATTGGAAGTAGAAGACCATTACATAAGTTTGACTGGGTTTACCTTAGACTAATTCAACAAGCAATAATACAATTTCTTATAAATAATATCGCTTGGTTATAAGAATGAAAAACTTCCAACCAATCATCATGTAGAGATCCAACACTTGGTAGATTATTTCAAGAATAAAAACAAGGAAGGTTTGATTTGGTTTGATGAGGTTTAATGGCACCGCGACAATCAGAGTGAAACATACCAAGAGGGTGTTAAATAATTAAGGTGCAAAGGTTAGGAAAGAGATGATTGGAAAAGGAGGAAAGCATAGAGAGAAGTGAAAATTTTAGAGAATATAAGTTGTAGAAGAAAAGGTGGTAAGAAGGAGAGAGGAAGAGGGATGTGAGATAGGAGAGGATGGGGGTGTGGGGAGATTAAATCAAGTGGAAAAGGTTGTTGTTGCGGAGGAATGTGATAATGTTGGAGGGGGATTGTTCTTGAAGAAGTCGGAAATAGTGGTGGCAGGGGATAGGAAAGATCTGGAGTTAGCGTAAATTGGACAGGTTAAGAGGATATGATTGATCTGGAGATCAGTACTGCAAGTGGGGCAGATAGGTTTGGGAGAGCCAGAAAGGAGGTAGGCGTGGGTGAGATAGGTGTGGCCTAGGCAAAAGTGAATGATGACCACATCCTCTCTGCGATTGTGACTTTGTAGGGGAGGGTTGATGCCTACTTTAGGATTGATAATGTGAAGTTTATTATTAAGATTCCAGAGTCTTGCCAAGTCCTCCTGAGGTAGTTGGAAGTATTTTGGCGAAAGTCCGATATCGATAGAAAAAATTTGGTCGAAATAAGGAAATGCTCAGAACTTCAAAACTACAATTTACACAATGATTTCTTCATTTTTATCTACTAAATTGCATATCTTACTGCAGCTACTATTGTATCAATTTAACAATAATGTTTTGAATAAACTTTTACAAAAAGATTTCAGTTTCTCTCTCATGAATGATGAGATTTGACCTGCCATTAGGATGAAGTTTTATTTTGTATCCAAATGTTGTTTTCAAGCTATCTGACAAAGTGATCATGGCTATGAATGCATTTTTATTCAAGATTAACTAAAAACATAATGAAAATGTTCTTTCTGTAAAGTGGACACTGAAACTATCAAACATCTGTTCTTTTCATGTCCTCTTATTCATCAATTTCGGGTAGACATTAATGAGAAGACAACTTTTCATTTTGAATCTACCATGAATACAATTACTCTTTGGCTGTAGAGATCCAGAATTTTCTTTTTTGTTACTTGTAGCAAAATACTATAAAATAAGTGTAAATATGTCAATGGTAGTATTTCTTTTTAAGCATATCTTGTAGTCTTAAAGAAGACATAAAGTCTGAAACAATAACTATTATATGATAGAATTAAAAATAACAAATCTTCTGACCAAGTTTCATAACTCCCAAAGTAATCTAACACATTTTTAGTAATTATTAAAAACTTTAATGCTACTACTAAATAGTACCATGGGAGCCACCATTTTGATTCCAAAACATGCAGATTATGATGTCATCAGCCCAACAAGATGTTGGAATGCTTTGCATTTCTTTATAATCTACTGTATCCCAAGTTTTCTTGCTCATGAAAACTGCTTTCCTTTTGTAAAGGTCAAGAACATTTTTGTGCACACATGAAAATGTCAAAACATGCTATTAAAACTGTTTCACAGAATTTTGGAATAAAAACATGCTAAAGTTATAAAGAAATACATTACATTCCTTGGTCTCTGTTAGGGAAATAATGTCATCCTTAAAAAAAATTCAATACAGAATTGAGCAAAATGGCAGCCTCCATGTGTTGACTTTAAAGATGGATAACTTGAGATAGGAATGAGATTTTGACTTGCTGTTTTTGGTTGTTGGCTTAGATTTTCATCCTCTATCATATAAAATAATGATAGACTATGATTATGTTAGACTTTATGTTTTCTTTAGATATTATTTTGATAAAGAAAAACATGTTGCTTTAACCAATAAGGGTGTTTCACCTGACTTCATGAGTTTACATCTTTGTTTACATCACCATTTTGTAGGACAAAACCCACTGTCATCTGCTGTATACCTAATTAGACTTTACATACGTTTGCATGTAGTTTTATAAGATTATTTTTGTAAGACAATTAATTATGGCAGAATCTTGCTGTGCTGTTGGTTGCACTAGTAGACGGTGAACGGGAATAAAAAGAGGTTTCTCAATTTCCATCTGATCCTGATCGACGTTCGAAGTGGGTTTCTGTTGTACGACGTGACAGCTTTCAACCTACGTTTCACACTATGGTTTGCAGTGAGCACTTTATATCAGGTACAGTATGCAGGCTTTGTATAACAAACAATCAGATGGCCTTCACGTAAAATTACTCTTCATATTCACGTTGAATTTATAAAACTTACAGAAAATACGAAATAAGATCGGAAGCGAAAAAACAAAAAAACTGCTATAAGTAAAATTCACTGAATTGGTAGATAGGCTAGCATGCAGTATGTTTGTTGAACGTGTGATGTGACTTAGCTGTGTAAAGATGCATGAAACGCAATGACACCGCTGCCCTGCAAAATGGAGTTCAGTGGAGTTAAGTCACATGATGAAATCCCTCTATAACAGGATAAATTAGTTAACCACTATTTGAGAACTTGGTTACCTATACAGTACACAGAATCAATAACTTTTTATTATTTAATTGTTAAGGTTTTTATATATAGATCTACCTACTGTTTTTATTATTTAATTGTTAATCAAAGCGGTGGACATTGACTTGGTTTTTATTTACGTGTAGCATTGTTTTTATATTGTCATTGTTTGTGATATTGCTACTACATAATGTGATATTTTCCTTTATAATAAAAATATAAAAGTTTGAAAATAATAAAATAATTTGAATAATGATAAAATAATAATAATAACAACAAGAATAATAATAATAATAATAATAATTTAATAAATAACTTTTAAAAACAATTTAAGTTTTAAACTTTTTAAAACTTTAATTTTTTCTCTCATGAATGATGAGATCTGAACCTTCCATCAGGATGAAGTTTTATTTTGTATCCAAATGTTGTTTTCAAGCTATCTGGCAAAGTGAACATTCCTTCTCTCTTTGGCAGCATTAGGAATACAAACTCCTGTCCACTTGCATCTAAATATAAAACATTATAATATTAATATCAACATTGTCAAAATAAAGAGCAATATATTATGTGATACTGACAAATTATGTGATTAAATTAGGGTTACATTTTCAAGTCATTATATACAGAATATCATACAAATATTATACATGATTGTAACATTTATGCTTCATATAAAGGTTCAATAGAAATATACATTACCAATAAAGAAAATTTACAGCTCTAAAATAGAAATTCCTTTGTAACATCAGATATGAAGGTATTACTTAAACCTCCATTTCAAACAAAGCAGAATTAATAGAAAAGTAATAATGAAAAGTTATTCACTAATGATTTTTATCAGTGATATAATTTTCAGTGTACATACCTCCTACCTCCTTTCTGGCTCTACCAAACCTATCTGCCCCACTTGTAATACAGATCTCTCAATCAATCATATCCTCTTAACCTGTCCGATTTATGCCAACTCCAGATCTTTCCTATCCCCTGCCACCACTATTTCCGACTTCTTCAAGAACAAACCCCCCTCCAACATTATCACATTTCTCCACAACAGCAACCTTTTTCACTTAATTTAATCTCCTCACACCCCCATCCTTTCCTATCTCACATCCCTCTTCTCTCCTTTTTACCACCTTTTCTTCTACAACTTATATTCTCTAAAATTTCCACTTCTCTCTATGCTTTCCTCCTTTTCCAATCATCTCTTTCCTAACCTTTGCACCTTAATTATTTAACACCCTCTTGGCACGTTTGACTCTGACTGTTGCAGTGCCATTAAACCTCATCAAACCAATCCAAACCAAACCAAATCAGTGTACATAAAAAGTTCTAAAATAAAATCTTTTATTCTTTGCACAATAAGACTATGCAAATGAAAGAAAAGACTTCATTCTTGGCTATTAAATACAAACATCTAATTAGGGCTTGCACTGTATCATCCATTTGCTTATCGATATCACTACAGTTATGTGAGATGATATAGCAATATCGTTGACAAAAATTGTAAATATTTCCACTTATAAAAGCTAATTCCATTGAGCCATTAGGCTCATAGAGCCGGTGCTTGTCTCCAGTTTACATTGCGCAAGGGGACTCCCCCTGGACGGGATGCCAGTCCATCGCCGATTAACTCTTCAGCAGTGCTGGTACTCATTTTCACAGCTGAGTAGACTAAAGCAAGTACAGTAAAGTGTCTTGCTCAAGGACACAATGCAACACTCATTACGGGAATTGAACCTGGTTTTTTTCAAATATGAGCATGACTCCTTAACCACTGCACCTCTATTTGCACCTCTATTTGCACTTATACATCAACATTATCATTCTGCATATCTGCGGAAAAATAACATATTTCATTTGGTATGTTTGCCTACTCCATTTTGAGTTAAACCAGACATTGCAAATGATACAAATCCCCTCACCACTTATAACACACCTTCCACCCTCTGTCCCCCATGGCACCCCACCCTCTGTCCCCCATGGCACCCCACCCTCTGTCCCCAATGGCACCCCACCCTCTGTTCTACATGCCATCCCATCCTACATGAAATCCATTCCACCACATGACCCATATGCCATCACACCTGCAATTAAGATGACATCCCACCACATGCCATAACATCCTGTCCCACATACCATGCCACCCTGTCACACATGCCATCCCACCCTATCACACATGCCATCCCACATGACAGGGTGGGATGAATGCCATTCCACTGCATGACCCATATGCCATCACACATGCAATTAAGATGACATCCCACCACATGCCATTCCTCCCTATCCCACATACCATGTCACCCTGCCTGCGCACCATCCTTCCGTTCCAATGCCATCCCACATTGTCCCACATGCCATGCTACCCTGTCCCACATTACATGTCACCCTGCCCCACATTTTATGCCACCCTACTCCACTTTCCATGTCATCCTGTCCCACATGCCATGCCACCCTGTCCTACATGCCATGCCACCCTGCCCCACGTTCCATGCCACTGTCCAACATACTATCTCACCCTGTCCCACATTCCATCCCATCATGTCTCCCATGTCATCCCATCCTGTCTCCCATGCCATCCCACCCTCATCCCAATTCCTACATCTACCAATCATTATGCCATCTTCCACCCAACATTCTTTTCTCTAATCTAACTCACATCCCCTCACCTCTATCAACCTAATATGCCCATTTACCTACCATCATCCATTCACCTAGCATCCTCCATTCACCTACCATCCTCCATTCACCGACCATCCCTCATTCACCTACCATCCCTCATTCACCTACCATTCTCCATTCACCTACCATCCTCCATTCACCTACCATCCCGAGTCCATTCACCTACCATCCCGAGTCCATTCACCTACCATCCCCCATTCACCTACCATCCCCCATTCACCTACCATCCCCAATTCACCTACCATCCTCCATTCACCTACCATCCTCCATTCACCTACCATCCTCCATTCACCTACCATCCTCCATTCACCTACCATCCTCCATTCACCTACCATTCACCTACCATCCCGAGTCCATTCACCTACCATCCCCGAGTCCATTCACCTACCATCCTCCATTCACCTACCATCCTCCATTCACCTACCATCCTCCATTCACCTACCATCCTCCATTCACCTACCATCCTCCATTCACCTACCATCCTCCATTCACCTACCATCCTCCATTCACCTACCATCCTCCATTCACCTACCATCCTCCATTCACCTACCATCCTCCATTCACCTACCATCCTCCATTCACCTACCATCCCGAGTCCATTCACCTACCATCCTCCATTCACCTACCATCTTCCATTCACCTACCATTCTCCATTCACCTACCATCCCAATTCCATTCACCTACCATTCTCCATTTACCTACCATCCGGGTCCATCCCAAGTCCAATCACCTACCATTCTCCATTCACCTACCACCACAGCTCATCCCTACCCAGCTTTTGCCACCCACTCATCTACCAAATATGCTCTAAACCAACTCATCTTCCCAACCTTTATATAACCACTCACTCCATTGCACCACAGCACCCTCCCCATTACCTCCTGATAATTAACATAAACAGGAAAAACATTAACCTTAAAAATCATAAAAACATGCTCAACTTGATACGCTCTCTTAGATCCTTCAATCAAAATCTTTTCCAAGTTCCCAAAACTATCAGTAAAACTGGCTCCTTTTAAGTTTTTGCCCCCAAGGAATGGAATACCATCCCTTTATGTACTGTATAAGAAATACTCCATCAATTAGCTCTTTTAAACATGATTTAAAAACGCATCTTTTTAAACAGTATTTCAGTGACTTATTATAACTTTTTTTTAAATATTATTAATTTTTTTTCATCCCCGGTTTCACCTTTGAATGCATTTTAATTGTTTAATAACTTTTTTATTTCGCTTAGTGTTTTGTGTTTAAGATTGGTAGTTTTTACCGCTTTTTTATTAGCTGTTTTATCTTATTCATGTATCTGAACTGAACGTTTCAAACTTAATTATTTATTTTATTCGTATACTGCTGATATTTTAGCTTTTACCTATTATGGGGTTTTAGGTGTTGAATCAGTTTTATTTTTGTTTCTTTTATGTTTGTTTCTTTTATGTATTGATAAGTAATTAAGTTTTCATTTTTTCATGCTCTTGTAAAGCACTTCAAGCTTTCTTTTAGAATAAGTGCTATATCAACATAATTTAATAATAATAAAATAATATTATACTGTATAAACCGGATAGGGCTGATCTATCTACCAAATCATAATGAAAATTAATTGCAGATTAATTTGGACATTATCATAAGTCTATAAATGTTTCCACTCTTTTCACCAGAGCACCATATTGTTTATATTTCTATTCATCCCAAGACACTTAATTACAAATTTTTTTGAGGCATCAGCAAGGCATGTCTAGCTTTTTGGTAAGCCCCCCTAAAACACATCTTCTTAAGAGGTTCACCTCCAGATTGTGGTCCAAAATTGAAGATTTTTGGCCCTAAAATGTAACATTTGTGCCAAAGTTGAGAATGTGTGGTCAGATTGAAATTGAACATTGTCCAAATTTGGAAGATATTTGGTCCAAAATTGACAACTTTTTATCCAAAATTAAAGATTTTTCATCAAAATGGAAGAGTATTGTTCCAACAATTGATAATTTTTAGACCAAAACTGAAAATATTTGTTCCTAAAAGGTTGATTTGTGACAAAAATTGAATATCGTTAGTCAAAAATTGATGATTTGTATTCAAAAAGTGAACATTTTTGGTCAAAAATTGGAAGATGTTTGGTCCAAACTTGAGGAAGTTTGGTCCAAAGTTGAGGAATTTTGGTCCAATATTGAGGATTTTTTCTCCAACTGGAAAAGCACTGTTCCAAAAAATGGTGATATTTTGTGCAAACTGGACTGCTGGAAGAGCATTTATTCTAAAATGTTTGGTCTATATTAATGATTTGTGGTCCAAAATTTAAGATTTTTGGTTTAAAACTGAAGATGTTTGGTTCAAAGTTCAGGGCTTTTGGTCCAAAATTTGAAATTTTTTGTTGCAAGCTGAAAAAGTTTGGGCATAAAATTAACGAGAATTAACTTGATCAATACAAATGAAAAATAACAACATCTCTATTTTCTATGATTCATTTGATATTTCTGTTTATCATTTTAATATCTTTGACAAAAAATATATATTTGGGAGGCTACATCATTTTTAATAGCCTCCCCCTTCCTCCTTTAGACTGTACAGCCTGAAAGCAGTGGGCATCAGGCTCTACTGTTGTCTTGTTTTTCTTCCTACCAAAACAAATATATTAATTAATATTCAAGTCAGGAATGCATTTGTTTTTAGTTCTTTTAAGGGACAAAAATAGTTGGAATTCAAAGTTTGGCAGAAATCTTGTGCTCCCAGTAACTGAATGCATGAGGTCGGACAGACAATGGATATGGATGGACGAATGGACAGACAAACTGAATGACCAACGGACGGATGGATGAACAAACGAAAGATGCAATATCCCCTCTTCACTAACAAACATAATACTTGTTATTTTCCCCACCTTTAAAAATTAACTCATATGATGGCTTCATTCTTTCACTCTGACGTGGCAAAAGTCTTCGTAGGTAGAAACACTTATCCAGTGATAATACTTTGTATGAAGTTGGTATCGATTTCATTGTGACATGGTTAACATTTGTTGTAGGTCTGCTTGTTGAACCACCTGTAGAACAGTCTGAATGTGAATTCCGAAAAAATTCAGCTATCTTTCTATTGACTTCACTTGGCTCTGCTGAATCTAAGGTAGATTTATTCCAGCAAGGATTCTCCTGTCGACAACCTGTGGCTTTTTAAGCCAAATATCAACTGCTCTTGTAAAGTTTTCGCGTAATAGGTTTGTACGTTCAACTGCATTAGAATGGAAATGCAAGATCGTAGTGGGCGTTTCAAAAGCAGCATTTTCTTTCCAGTCTTCATTATTAAACCACTCCATAATACTTTAACGTAATTCTTTGATCAAAGTTGCTGCAAATAAACTAAAAGTTATATCATTAACCAAAAATACACTAGGTTGCACAACTATCTCGCAATTATCAGTTTTTGAAGGTGGTAGCCCAGTAATACAATTTTTAAACTTTACTGGTATGGGTTAATCACTGTAAATATCATCTGTAACTTCGTCTGACACTTTCTATAGCATTAGTTGTACAAAAGTGTCTTTTTATTTCACTTCCATCCACAGTGAAGAGTTTCAATTTTGAACTGAAAAGACAGGAAAACGGTTGTGAGGATTTTAATCGTAATAAGACAATTAGCTCATCACAATTTGCGAAACCACCTTGAGAGCACTTGATGGGAAAAAACAAACAGACATCCTTATTTTTGACTTCAGTAAAACTTTCGACACTGTCGCTCACAAACACCTGCTGATGAAATTAGAATACTATGGAATCCAGGATACTATTATCATGTCAGGGTTTAGGATGCTTTGGAAAAAAAAAAGGGTATGGGGGCGACCTCATAGGGAACACTTCTGAAGTTATACATCCCCCATCCCAATCTGTAAGATAAGCGAGCCCAAAACAACAAAGTAAAGTAAATGGGGAACTTCATTTTTAGAAAGGGGCATTTTTCCAATGAAGACATTTCCTCCGCACATGGGACTGACAAAAATCGCCAGTTTCCTGAGGAGTTAGTATGCAGCGCCATCAACTGGCAGCTCTCAGGCTACTAATAAGCTTTTTAAAATTTTGAAATAAACTTTTTTTTTTACTGCTTGGAGAATTTTGGATGTTTTACTATTCATTATATAAACTATGCTGATTAATTTGGGTTTGATATTTGATCCTGGAATTTCAGCTGAATATTTGACAACAAATTTAAGACTTTTTAACCTTACTAGTGTTAAGATAATGCATACAGGTACTATTACATACACAAGAGGAGCTTTTCTTGCTATTAACAGATTAAGGAATCTATGAAAGCTTGTGTGAGCAATTAGCAATGGAAAAGGACAATAGAAACTTTAACTCTTTTCAGGAAACCAACTCGCAGAGGAACAAAGTAGAACATTTTCTCAAGGAATCAGTTAAACAATGGGAGTAAACAAAAACAGGGATAAACATGAACAATTTAATTCAGTTAGCCCCAGGAACTAAACATGGTAAAACTTCATGTCACAATAATGTGCAGTATGAAATACAAACATTGATACAATCAAGACTTTGTAAACCCTGCAGGACTAATAGAATATGTCATAGTAATTTGCATGTCATCAGGAAAGAAAATAGTACAAATAAGCAGCACCCCAACCACTCACAGTTTGTTTACACAATGTTCGCTCGATTAGCAATTAAGCCATATCTGTTTCTGATTTTGTTGTATCAAATGATATTGACATTTGAGCACTTACTGAAACATGGCTGGGAACTGAGACAGACAATTTTGTCACAGGTAACCTCGTCCCTGTAGGTCATGAATTTCAGCATGTGCCACGTCCCATTGGAAAGTCTGGTGGAGGTGTGGGACTATTATTTAAATTGGGTTTGTGCATAAAGATTAACACATCAACAGAGGATACAGGTTATACCCATTTTGAGCATATGGATTGCTTTATTAGTACTGGCGACTCACAAATTGCACTGAGCGTTATCTCTCGACCTCCTCCCTCTAAAAGTGGATTTAAGAACTATATTTTTTGATGAGTGAGCATTGTATTTAGAATCTGTCACAACTATAAAAGATCGTTTGGCTATTGTTGGTGATCTAAGCTTTCACCTGGATGATCCCAATGATTTGAATTCTCAAAAATTTCACAGACTTCTGAATGTCCATGGATTAATACAACATGTCGTTGGTGCCACACATCGCGCTGGACACACTCTTGATGTCGTGATAACTCGGGAAAACAATGATATACTGTACGGTTCACCTTCTATTGTTGATGCATGTCTTGGCAATATGGATAAAAATGTGACTTCTTATCATAACGCTGTTGATTTTATTCTAAACGTACATAAACCAGAGGACATTCACAAAGTTACAACTTTCAGGAAGTTCCGTGGTCTCAGTGTGCCCAATTTCATTGAGGACATTCGAAACTGTGAACCCCTGAAGAATGTGGGTCGACCGGGTAATGAGTTAGTGCGTTCCTACAACACATGCTTGAACGAAATAGTCGATCGCCATGCACCAAAATGCACAAAGTCTATTAATCTGAGACCCCATTCCACCTGGTACACACTGCAGATGAACTCAGGGAGGTAAAACACGAACGTAGGAGGGCTGAGAGAGTTTGGAGGAAGACGTCTGACCGTAAACTGGCAGATTTACAAAAAACAATGTCAAGCTGTGAATAAGCTTCTGATCCAAGAAAAAACGTATTTTTATTGCAACAAAATAGCCGAATGTGGCGGCGATAAAAAGATACTGTTTAATCTCGCTAAGCACATGATGGGTGTTCCGGGTGATGCAACGTTACCAACATACAGATGTGTTGAAGATCTCGCCAATAAATTTGGGAATTTCTTTGTGAGCAAAATAAAGGCATCCGTGAGGAGATCGATGCAGTACCTGCGATGTCTGATATTAAGTCGGATGATAGCATTTTTACTGGAATTCCTCTCACATTATTTGCCGCTACCACTGAGGATGAGGTACGAACATTATTTGCAAGGTCCCCACCAAAGTCATGTAGTCTGCACCCGATGCCTACGTGACTATTAAAACATTGTGTAAATGAACTTTTGCCAATCATCACTGCTATCATTAACCAATTACTTGTTGAGTCAGTTGTACCACTCTGCTTTAAGCGTTTAAATGTGAAACCACTAATATAAAAAAAACCTGGATTAGATAAAGGGGTGTTAAAGAACTACCGATCTGTATCAAACTTACCTTTCATCTCGAAACTTGTCGAAAAAGTTGTGGCATTACGCCTTCAGCAACATTTGAAAGACAACGCTTTGTATGACAATCGATGACCAAAACAGTAACGTCTCTATGGCTATTCTTGACTTCTCAAAAGCCTTTGATAAAGTCCCCCACCAGCGCTTGTTATCCAAACTTTCTGCCTATGGCATTGATGGAAATCTTCTGGCCTGGTTTGCATCATTCCTCAACAACCGCATCCAGCGTGTTGTTTGCGATGGTGAAATCTCTGATTCTAAACAGGTTTTATCCGGTGTACCACAAGGTACTGTCTTGGGTCCTTTACTTTTCCTCTTATATATAAATGACATCCCTGATAATATAAACAGCACAGTCAGACTGTTTGCTGATGACTGCCTTGTGTACAGAACAATTGATAACCCCTCTGACCAACAAATCCTCCAAGATGATCTTAACAAACTTGAACAATGGCAAAACAAATGGCAAATGAATTTCAACCCTCCAAATGCTACATCTTGTCAATTTCCTCTAAGAAATGCTTTAAATCACCTGTTTATACCTTATGCAACCAGCCACTAAAACATGTCAACTCCCACCCATACCTAGGTGTTGAAATTGATAATAAACTTAGATGGGATAAACATATACATAACATAACCAAGAAAGCTAACTCTATACTTGGCCTTTTAAAACGTAACCTCTCAAACTGTCCCACCGACGTTAAATCCACTGCTTATAAAGCTCTAGTCAGGCCAGTACTTGAGTACGCATCTGCAGTCTGGGACCCCCATCACCAGTGCGATGTGGATAAACTTGAATCTATTCAAAGGAGAGCAGCCAGGTTCTGTATGGCAGACTACTCTTATAAATCTAGTGTAAAAACATGCTTTATAAATTAGATTGGCCCCTGCTTAAAACAAGACGATACAACACCCGGCTACATATGCTATATAAAATCAATAACAATCTTGTCGCCATCAATAAAGATGAACTTATCCCCACCGTTAGAACTAATACAAGAAATAATCATGACCTTAATTTCCAGGTTCCCTATGCTAAAAAGAATGTATATAAACACTCTTTCTTCCCTCACACACTAAAGGATTGGAATGCTTTACCGTCAGACATTGTTCATGCACTAAGTCTCAATTGTTTCAAAGCTAAACTTACTAACACCTGTATTGCTAACTAGTTTTTTTTATATTATTTTTTACTTATACTTTTTACGCTCGGTTGGCGTTCATGTCCTCTTGAAGGATTTTTGCCGACTTAACCGTTTCAGATTCAGATTCAGAATCTGCAGTCTGCATATCGCAAGTTCCATTCCACTGAGTCCACATTGCTTAGAGTGCACAACGATATTGCTGCAGCTCTTGACAAGAAGGTAAACACTGCCTTAATCATGTTAGATCTTTCTGAGCTTTTTATCTTATCGATCATAAGATTGTAATTAATCGTTTTAAACATACATTTGGAATTGTCTCAAATTCATTGCAGTGGTTCAGGTCATGATCGAGTACAATGTGTTGAAATAGGCAATGTGCTATCTCGTGAAAATCAGTTAAATATGGGGGTTTCACAAGGATCAGTCTTAGGTCCTTTGAAATACTGTATGTTTACCCGTCCAGTAGGAAAAATTATCAAGCGCCATAAGATCAACTACCACTGCTATGCGGATGATACCCAATTGTATTTGGATTTTGGTTCATTAGAATTGTGGGAAAGTGTTTTATTAAAGCTTCAAGCATGCTTTCCAGCCTATGTAATCAATTGGATGCAGGCAAATTGTTTGAAACTAAATCCAGACAAAACGAAACTAATCGTTTTCACATCAAAGTTTCAGGGCAATTTCTCCCAAAATAATTGTATCAAAATGGGACCATGACATAAGTCCTGTTTCCGTTGTGAGAAATTTGGGTATGCAGCTTGATTACAATCTTTCGATGCAAAACCAAATAGACTCCATTTCAAGATCATGTTATTGGTTATAATATTGGTAAAATCAGGCGGTATATTACTGATGAGGCTTGTAAGACATTGGTTTACGCTCTTGTGACATCAAAATTGGACCACTGTAATGCCCTACTTTATGGTCTGCCTTCTAAGCTTACTGACCGGCTTCAGCGCGTTCAGAATTGCGCTGCACGGCTTGTTACCCGCACACGTAGATGTGAGCATATAACGCCTGTCTTGCGTGACTTGCATTGGCTGCCGATTCATTACAGGTCCAGTTTCAAAATTATTTTATATACTTATAAGGTTCTCAATGGTTTAGCCTTTGTCTACCTCACAGATTTTGTGCATAAATATCAACCAACTAGGTCTCTTCGGTCCAAAAACAAGTCATTATTAACTAAACCAATTATCAGACCATCTACTTACGGATATAGGCGGTTTGATCATTCAGCTGCAGTATTGTGGAATAATTTATCAGATGAAGCCAAGCGTGCAATAAATATTAATGAATTCAAAAAACATGTGAAAACTTATCTTTTTAGAGCTGCCTTTTATTAGATCATCAGGATTGTGTGTGTGTATATATATATATATATATATATATATATATATATATATATATATATATATATATATATATATATATATATATATATATATATATATATATATATATATATATATATATATATATATATATATATATATATATATATATATATATATATATATATATATATATATATATATATATATATATATATATATATATATATATATATATATATATATATATAGATAAAGTCCATTTTTAGCTTTTTACAATAAATTTGAATTTGTGTACATATATCGCCTATTTACTATTTCAAACACTTTTAACTTTTATAAACCTTTTTATATCTGTATTTTTAACAATTAATTTGTTGTATTTTTTCTTTACTTGTATGTTTTTATTGTAAAGCGCTATATACATTCTGTAAAACAAATAAATAAATACATTTTCTACTATTGGAACAGTAATTGAGGGACACTTTCCATTTTAAAAAGGGGCACTATTGTCATTTTTCGGAAAAGTGGGGGGCACGTTCCCCTGTGCTTTCTGGTTCCTACACCTATGCATCACATGGATAAAGTCACGGTTAACAAATAGAAACCAAAGAGTCGTATTAGATGGTACATCTTCAAACTGCATCCCAGTAACATCGATGGGTAACCCCAAGGCACTGTCCTCGGTCCTCTGATATTTCTACTACATATGTCATCGCAGAATTCCTGTGGAGAACTCACTGACCAATTTAAAATCAGTCATGGTGTCAAGCAAGGCTGTATCCTAGGATCAACATTTTTCACACTATTCCTCATTGGAGTGCTAACAACAATGTCAGAAGATTTAAGCAAGGGGGTATACTTCAGAACCAGGAGCGATGGCAAGCTATTCAATTTGGCAACACTGCGAGCTCACACCAAGTGTACAAAGTTGAATGTGTCAGAGAGCTATTTCGCCGATGACAACGCACTGGTTGCTTACTCATGTACAAGAAATTACAACAAGGTTTGCAACAGCAGCAGACCAGTTTGATCTTAAAATAAATATCCCCATAGCCATGAATTTGAAAGGGAGTCCGTTTTTCGTGTAAAAGGGAAACAAATCTTAAAATTCCGGGTGCCTATTATATTTTTGGATTTCAAAAAGGAACTTTCTCAACAAAAGGGTATTCGTTCGCTTGGACGAGCCCCTAGAAGCTATGTCTGACAAGCCACAGGTCCTCACTGACACCAAACCATTAAATTGTATGGAACACTTCACATGCCTCGGCAGCACAGTGATCCAAAATACTCTGACATAGATGTCACACGTCGAAGTCAAGTTGCAGCCGCAGCCTTTGCTAAGCTCCGAAAGCATTTATGGAACTGCAGGGACATAGGCAAACAAGGCTGAAATTTTACCAATCAGTGGTTATGTCCTCATTTGGTCTGGAGGCAGTGACACTCTAATGCTCTACAAGCGCCACTTCACAAAGCTTACAACCCTCCAGCTGCGTCACCTCCGCACGATGCTAGGTTTTCGATGGCAGGACCATATCAGCTATGTGGAAGTACTTGAGCGCGCTGGCATGTCCAGTGTTGAAGTAACTCTCGCAGCAAATCAGCTCCGTTGGCAGGTTGGTGTGGACATCTTATTCCAATGCCAGAGGATCGTCTGCCTATAAACAATAAAGTAGCTCTATATACAGTGAACTGCAAACGGGCAAAAGAAACAAAGGTGGCCAGCTGCTACAATGCAAATATCTCACCAAGTGACACTTCAATACCCACATGAGGTGATTGCACAAAACAGGCATGCCTGGAGCACAGTGGTTAACAACTGCGCTAGAGCTGTAGACAGGGAACGAGAACAATGTTACACAAGAACCAGGGACAAACATTGCAGGATCAACCCCCAGTCACCATCTAATTAGATGGACAGCTCTAATCATCATCAACGACATCGGGGATGAGGTGTCTGAAAAGTCACACTTAAAGCTCTTTACTGATGACTGCCTTCTTTTCAGACAAATTGAATCAGATGAAGATGTACTAACGTGCCCCCTCCCCTCCCCCCTCCCCCTCCTTCCAACACTTTTCTGAAAAATGACAAAAGTGGCCCTTTTGCAAATGAAAAGTGCCCCTCAATTACTGGCAAAGGTGCAAGAACTTACGGAATTTGTACACATTAAAAAAATATATTACGAAAGTGCTCCTTTAATTACTGACCCAATAGTAGGAAACTGGCAACTTTTGTCAGTCCCATGTACGGGGAAATAGGTCGGTTCCCAAAATTATCCTCTTTCTACAAATTAAGTGCCTTTTACTTTACTTCATTATCTACAGACATGGAGCAGACAATGGACATATGCATGTGACTTGAGAGGTTTTATTCCTCGTTACCCCCTCCCCATATTTCGAAAGCTTCCTACACCCCCTGGCTCCATGTTTGAATTCAAATGAGCGGAAAAGACAAAAATAAATCTTGCATTGATTATATTCGAACTCGTTACGTTTGCAACAAGAGCATATCGCCTCGAAGGGGCACGAAACCCAATGCTCTATATCCATTCGACCACATCATCGCTGTACCGAATAATGTTGCCGTATTATTGATATAGTGCGAAATATGATCGAAAGCGGCGCGTTTTGCAATTGGTTAAAATTTTAACCAATCAGAAAATTAGATTTGAATGTCCTTATGCCGACATCGCACCTTTAAACACATTATTTCCTCCACTGGAAGCAGTCATTTTGATGTATTTCTTTATAATCTATTTCAAGTTGTTAATGAAAAATTGTGTTTCTTGTTTATGGGTCAAGGATAGTCTTGTGTATACATGACATTACCAAAACAAGTTACTATAACTTATTGTCACAACATTTTAAAACAATTTCTTTTATAGAAAATTATAAAGAAATACATTACATTCGAACTGCTGTGTTGGGTACATAAAGTAATGTTTGACCTGTTGACAAGATTTGTATCAGGAATTGAGCAAACTTGAAGACCCATATACGGAGGATGGATGAGGGTGCCGACCGCTGCGCCCCCCCCCTCCCCCCGCTTCCCCCACGGAAAATCATGGCTACGTGCCTAACATTTTATTCCATGTATTTATATTTTGAGATAGGGGGAAGCTTTTGACTAGTTGTTTTGGATGTTTGGCTTATTTTCAATTCTCTATCAATTAAAATAAGGAATAGACTTAGTTATGTTTCATCTTTCAATTTTCGGGAAATTTACTTCATTTTCGGGAAACTTTTCACGGGATATTAACTACAATTTTCGGGAAATTTTCTACAATTTGTGTGATATGTTGCCAAATTTCCAATAATGACACAATGCTACGGAATTTTCCTTCAATTTTATGTTCATAATCTCCTACTTTTACCCAACTGATAAAAAGCAAGCAAACTTGAAGCCCAAAATAGGGAGACTCCCTCGCTCCCAATCCCGCTCTCCCAATCCGTAGTTAACTCTCAGTTATACATCTGTACATAGGGCATGTATATAGACGTACGTTTACGCAGTGTACGTACGTACGTACGTAAGCTACGCTATGTTGAACGTGGGAAAGTATCAGTTTTGAAAAGCAGGAAGTCAGCTGCCAAAATTGTGATGACCTCTTGTTTGCCTTGTGCAAGCTCCGTTTTGGTCGAGGTGATAAGTGGTACTGGTGGTAGGTCAATGTTGTGTTGTTAAATGCAAATTAATTGGTGGAATTTATTTGGCATTTACAAGTTAGCCGCCTAACGTACACCTGCATCAGTAGGCAAGCACGAATCTTCATGCCCAAATCTCGTAACGTTAGTGACCTATCCTCCGGATTACTGCTACTGGAATTTAGGCAAGGCAATACTTGCTGTGTTTAGCAGCCATACTAATGTTACTGTACTGAATACTAGTAATACACAGTCAGATCTTAATCTGACTGAGCTACCTAACGTTAGACTATTTTGACCCAAGTTTTAAGTCGGGTTGAATTTGCAGTCACCAACGTCACAGTAACTGCGGAGTGTGGTGTAGTTGTTAGCCTACTTAGTCGTGGAATTGTTTGGCCACCCTAATTTCTTTCACAAGTTTAACCCGTAGGCCTATCTGTATTATGCTGACATTGTGCGATGATTGCTGTTGTTTACAGATTTGCGGCCTCACGAATGCCAAATGTCAAATTTGTGGGATATGACTAACATATAGTTGTTACTTAGTAGTACCGTTAAACTGATGCCAGCCATGTTAGTAATAGTATGGCTGCCGTTGGTGATGGCTGGCTGTCTTGAGGGTGCTACAAAATCCTATAAACTCCTAACTGTTTTAAGTGAGGTGTTAAAAGTATAGGAAAATCTCAGTTTTAAGATCCTTATGAAAATAAAACCATTTTACCTTTTTTTGCCCACAATGATTAGAATTGATGTTTGAAGCTCATCCATATCTTCAAAAACTGTTTTTAAGGTGATTTTAGTTACTTTTATTCAAGTATTTTGGACTACTTTTCCCCTCCATTTGTTTTGTTTATTTGTTTTTGGACACTTTTTTTTTATCGTAACTAATAAAATTACATGGAGAAAAAAAAAATGTCAGCGAAAAATCAACTTGCTCTGCAGTTTAGTGGAACATTCTAAAACTTTTTTTGCAGACGTTGAATAATTAATAACAAACGTGCAGTAACTAGAAAATGGCGAACAAAATATGAATCTCAGAGAACTTTATCCCGTCGTGGTGCTAAATAGGCAAAGATTTAGGAAAAGTTTTTTGGAAAAGTGTATTATTTAGACTAATTGATATAAAAATATCAAAAAAGTTAGTTATTTTTCAATCATCAATTTTCTGCAATGTGTGAATTGAAAAAAACAGGAATTGTACCTAATCTCTATCAACCTTGTACGGCAATCTCAATCTCAACCCGTACTGAGGGATGTGTATAATAGTTGTAACTTAGGCTAACCAAGGAAGTACAACACAGAATAAACAGTAGCCTATAATGTATTATTTGTGTTGTGTTGTTGGATACTTTCTCAACTATTAAATGCTTATAGACTACTTATCTTATTCCTATTATGATATGGAGATATCAAGACATGCTCCACTATCTTTGCATTAAGACCAACCCTTGACAATTGCATTTGCTTTGAAACTCAGAAACAACAGTCGGCAATGTTCCCTCATTTTCAAAATTTAAATCGCCAAAATTGTTCATTTACTCGCCAGTACAAAAACCTGTTTTAAATGCTAATTTTGAATGAAGAAACTCTCTCACCCACCCCCATTGTTTTTCTGCATGAATGATTTAACTTCATACTTCAAACTCTTTTTAAATTTAAATTATTGAAAGTAAAGACTGATCAACAAAGCAAAGTTTAAGGTGCCAGCAGTCACATACTTGGAAAATAAATAAGTAAATTTAGTATCATTTGTGTAGAAACAACTGAAATCAGACTGGTTGTGATGTCATAGCCTCAGATTCCTTAAAATCTTTATGTATTCCATCATATTTTGTAGCTTAAAAACTATGGGATATGTGAAAAAAGTAGTAAAACTGAATCTAGGAAGGGTATAAATAATATACCACCTGAAGAAAGTTGGAGGGAAAATGATTCAAATAGTGAACAAATTAAAAAATCTTTCTTTAAAATACATTAGCAATTGTTAAGAATGTGAGGATGAAGACACCCACTTTCCATAGTAGACTTCATTTCTACACAGATAAGACAGAGCTTTAAGCTTGACTATTTCCTTAAATGGAATAAGCTTTTTGAACGCTTTCTTCACCATTGTGTTTCCTTTGAAGTTCTATTTCATATAAGATGGACATGCTTGACCACTGAACTAATCCTTTAACAGATGGCTGGTGCAGTTTATAGTCGGTGCAGTTTATAGTCTAATTCAATAATGTGATTGACCATCAGCATAGTTCAGTTTACAGCATAGAGCGACGTGACAACTGCTCCTATTCTCCTAAACTATTTTCGCTCCAATTTCTCTCCAATTTGCACCTTTTTGTTTTATAACTTCATTTTCGGATTTTCTTTTCGGTGGATGGGCTTTTATCCTCGGTGAGATCGTTTCTTTCTTTTTTTCTATTATATTTTCCCTCGTTCTGTCCCGACTTTTCACGCCCTTCGTTACTAATACAGCGGTCCCCATATAGTGGTTCCGCGATTTTTTTTCTAGCTGCCTCGGGTCTCTCGGCCCTTGGTTTTTTCTTTCATAATGACAAAGCGCCTATGCAGTGACCTTGACCCCCCTTCCCTCTTCGTGACCCACCTGCTACCATCATTGACCATTCTGCAACCCCAATCCCAAAAATCCTTATAATCCATGCCACCAACAAGCAGGAAAGCTTTAAAAAAGTTTCTCCTTTCCTCATCCATAAAGCCCTCTTTGGCCTTGTCGGTACCCTCCCCAAAGTCTCTACCCTTAGATCCGGTGATCTCCTGGTGCACTGCACCAGGGACACAAAGCCACCACCCTCCTTTCCACCAAACCCTATCCAACTCTGGTATCGACATCACAGTCACCCCCATCGTTCCCTAAACTCCAGCAAAGGCGTCATACGCACCCGCGATCTTGCGTACATGACCGATGACGACCTCCAAGAAGAACTAGCTAACCAACATGTAACCAAAGCCCGTCGTCTCGTTCTAAAGAGAGACGGAGCCGAAACCCCACCAACACCATATTTCTCACTTTCGCAACTCCAACTCTCCCCTCCCACATCATTGCCGGCTACCTGAGAATCCAGGTCGCCCCCTTATATTCCTAACCCCCTTACGTTGCTACAATTGTCAGAGGTATGGCCACGGAAGAACTCCTGCCACAGCCAAGCGCGCTGTGGTAACTGCGGAGCCCCGGACCATGACAACACCTCCTGCACCAACCCCCACTCTGCACAAATTGTGACGGTAAACACCCAGCAAACCATCCCTCCTTCTCGAAAGACTGTCCCACCTGGCTTCAGGAAAAACAAATAACAAAACTTAAAACCCTTAACCCCAACATAACCTACCCTGAGGCCAGGAAACAATTCCTCGCTTCCCTTAACTCCAAGCCTTCCTACTCAAACGTAGTCTCCTCTAACTCTAATTCCGCCCCAAACACAACTAACACAACAAAACTAACTCCCATGCCCAAACCGACCTCACCTGGCTCTTCTTACCTAGTCCTAAGCCCATCACCATTTCCAACAACCCAATCACACCCAATACCCACACCACCTCCACCACCACTTCTCTCCTCAACCCCCTTCCTACTCTAAAGCCCCTACCGCCCCTACACCAACTCCACTAATACCTTCATACATCAAGCTAAAACCAGCCAAGCAAACAACCAACAAACCAACAAATCAACCAGCAAACAACCAACCAGCAAACAACCAACAAAAAACAACCAATCAACAAACAACCTATCAACAAACAACCAATCAACAAACAACCCACCTCCCAAACCCACACTGAAGAGAGTATGGATTGTTCGATTACAACACATCGATCATACTTCTCGTCAATTTTCAAAAACAATCGCTCCCAAAGAAACAAATCCAAAGAAAAAAACAAGCGAACTCAGACCCAGCAGATCTTCCTCCAGATAACCCCCCGCCTCCTTTATGGCATACACCACAATCAATTACAATAACACCCACAACATCATACAATGGAACATTAGGAGCCTTAAGGCCAATTCTGAAGAAATCGACCTTCTGGCCTCCACCTTCAACCCGGTCGTCTTCTGCCTACAAGAAACTTTCTTGAAAACCACGGACCATTACTCCCTTAACAACTTTGCTTGCTATCACAAACATCAAGTGGATGCTGACAGGGCCTGTGGTGGCGTCTCCATTTTCGTTAGACACGATATCCCACACAGCCCTGTTCGTGTGCACACCGACCTTCAGGCCATCTGTATTTCTATCTCCCTCCACAAAACTTTCACTCTCTGCAATATCTATCTCCCTCCCAACACCAACATTCAACCAACCAGCCTTAACAACCTCATCTCTCAGCTTCCCACCCCCTTCATCCTTCTTGGTGACTTCAACGCTCACAACCCTCTGTGGGGCTCTATTACCACCACCCCTAGAGGCAAGTTCATCGAAAACGCTCTCCGTCAGCACAGCCTGTCCTTACTGAACACTAACTCCCCGACCTACCTTCATCCTGCCACAGGCTCTCTCACCTGTATTGACCTGTCTATCTGTTCCCCTAACCTCCTCCTGACTTTAGTTGGAGAGTCACTGCTGACCTCTGTGGTAGTGATCATTACCCTCTTCTTATACACTCCAATCTTCAAATCCCCACTGAGCACACCCCAACTGGAACCTCGACAAGGCTGACTGGTCCTTTTTGAAACCCTCTGTGACTCACACCTCTCCCCCCATCTTCTCGAGGATGAGGATCCCATGTCTAACTTCAGTAATATCCTTATCAACATCGCCACCTGCTCAATTCCCAAAACCTCCAAACCCCAAATCATCCCCCAACCCCTGGTTCTCAGATGACTGCAAAACCGCCATCAAGAACAGGAAAAGAGCCCTCAGGAACTTTAAAACTAACCCGACCACCCATAACCTTAACCTCTTTCGCATCAGCCGTGCAAGGCCAGACGCACTATCAAGGACAGTAAAACCAACACTTGGAACAACTTTATCTCTTCTCTCACCACCAACACCCCCACTAAGAAGATTTGGAGAATGGTTAACAGCTTCCACGGCAGAGTAGGCAAATCTTCCATCTCCCATCTCTCTTGGAATGGAGACCTTCTCACCGCAAAAAAAGACATCGTTGACCACCTCGCCGCCTCTTTCAGCAACATCTCGGCCTCGACCAACTACTCCAATGCTTTCAAAATCAAAAAGCTTGCGATGAAGCCCGGAGAATCACTTTTCCCTCTGACAACTCCAGCTACAACACCCCTCTGACCCTTTCTGAATTAAACCAAGCCATCAGCGACGCTGGCTGCACCTCCAAGGGCCCAGATAACATCCCCTATCAGTTTCTGAAACACCTCCCCATCAAAGCCACCACTACCCTACTCGCCATCTTCAACCACATTTGGTCCTCACACTCCTTTCCTCCTATCTGGAGGACAGCTATTGTCATCCCCGTCCTTAAACCGGGGAAGGATAGCACCGACCGCACCAGCTACCGACCCATCGCCCTTACTTGCTGTCTCTGTAAAATTATGGAAAAGATCATTAATCAGAGACTAAACTGGTTCCTCGAGACCAACAGAATCCTCTCTCCTCACCAAAGCGGCTTCCAAAACGTCGCAATACCTAGACCAGTTAATTACGCTCGACACCGCTATCCGGGAATCCTTTGCAAAAAGGAACACCTCATTGCCATATTTTTGACCTCGAGAAAGCTTTCGACACTACTTGGAAATACGGCATTACCGGAAACTTCACATTATTGGCCTCAGAGGCCACCTCCCCATCTTTATTCAAAACTTCCTCTCACCCAGGCAGTTCCAAGTTCGTATTGGCCACACCCTCTCCAAGCCGTACCCCCAAGAAGAGGGCGTCCCCAAGGCAGCATCCTCTCCCCACTCTCTTCAACCTGAGCATTAATGACATCGGGAATGACCTTGGCCCCAGCATCAAACGCCCTCTCGTGGATGACTTCACCATCTTCTACTCCTCCCCTAGCTTTCCTATTGTTGAAAATAGGCTTCAAACCAGCCTCAATCAGCTGCAAGTCTGGAGCAACAATAACGGTTTTAGATTCTCCAAAGACAAGACAGTCTGCATGAACTTTTGTCATTTCAACAACCTCCACCCCAACCCGAACTTTGTGCTCAATGGGAATCGCATCCCTAAAGTTGAAAACACAAAGTTCCTTGGTCTAACTCTAGACCCCAAGCTCACCTACAAGCCACACATCACCAACCTGAAACTAAAATGCAATAGCTCCCTCAACCTCCTCCGACTGCTCTCCAACACTACTTGGGGAGCGAACCATATGCTCTCCTCAAAATTTTCAGGCTCACCATTCGTGCCAAACTTGACTATGGCAATATTGTTTACTGTGTCGCTCACAACTCATACCTCAACCACATTAACACCATCAAAATGAAGCCCTCAGGCTTTGTCTAGAGCCTACAGGACCTCCCCAATCACTAGCCTTCATGTTGAAGCCAACGAACCCCCTTTCTACTTAGATGTAAAAAGCTTAGCCTCTCCTATGCTTTTAGAGTCCTCACCAACACCCAGAACCCTGTTTACAACCTCATTAGGTACCCCAATTTCTCCTCCCTCTTTGATAGGACTAAAACCCTATCGCCCCCTTCAGCTTACGCATTAAATCAGACCTCTTTCAACTTGGCATCAACCCCGCCACTCTCGGCACCTATTCCTGGCCCACTTTTCCGCCTTTGGGCCACCCCCTTCCTTCTGTCCACCTAGACCTCTCCACTTATAACAAATCTCAAACTCACCCTAATCTCTTCATCAATCTCCACAACCAAATCAAAGACCAACTCTCAAATTACACCTCCATCTATACTGATGGCTCCAAGGAAGGCAACAAGACAGCTGCTGCTGCCATCATCAAGACATCACCCTCAGTAGCAGACTTCCTGACCACTCATCCATCTTTTCAGCCGAGGCTAAGGCCATTCTCCTCGCCCTCAACTTTATTGAGTACTCTCCTCTTAGTCACTTTGCCATTTTCTCTGACTCAAAGGCTGTTCTTACTTCATTACTCAATCTTAAATGGGATAACCTCACCTGCCACCTCCTCCTCCGGAAACTCTTTTCTCCCACCCTCTGCAGGAAAAGTGTTCTTTTCTTCTGGATACCCAGCCATGTTGGCATCCCTGGCAATGACAGGGCTGATACAGCCGCTAAGCTTGCCCTTAACCTCCTCCCTTCCCCTTTTCCCAAAACCCTCTCTGACATCAAACCGCTTATCGCTTCTCTTGTTCGTGACCGCTGGCAAACCTTATGGAACTTCCAAATTGATAACAAACTCCATGTTATCCAGCCCACAATCCCGATCAAATCCACCATCAACAACCTTTCTCGTATCGACAACGTTCATATTACCCGTCTTAGAATTGGTCACACCCACCTCACTCACTCCCACCTCCTTATTGGTTCCCCAACCCCTCTGTAACAATTGCCACTGCATCCTTACAATCCAACACGTTCTCCTTGCTTGCCCCTGTACAACCTTCCCAGAGCTTCTCTCGCTCCCCACAACTCAATTGCTGAGTTCTTCCAAAAAATCCTCCAGATAAAATAGTCTCCTTCCTTCAGCATGCATCACTCTACAACCATATTTAATCCTCCTCTTCCACCCCCTCTCTACTCTGTTTTTAGTTTTACCCATGCACCTCCTCTCTCGATCACAGCTTTCTGGCTTTTGTTCTTGAATTTCTCTCATTCTTCCCCTGGTCTCTTTCCTTACTACCTCTAAAATGATCTGACCTCTCAGGCACAATTTGACCTTCGTTGTCGTGGTGCCGTTAAGACCTCATCAAACAAACAAACTGTGTGCTCTGCCAACTGAGCTACCTATTCTCCTGTATCATAGAAATAAACATGAAAGTACCAGGGAATTTTTTATATTTTGTACAAATGTCTTGATCATTTTGATTTTTTTTTATGTTTACATATGTTTTCTTTCTTGATTCCTTTATTTTCTTTATCATTATTATGATTAGCACCATTAAATTGACATAAGATTGCCATCTCTTTCTCTTACAGAAAGTCTCATGTTTTTTGCTGACTTTGTGCCTTGAAGACCAATAATGCTGTGGTTACTTTGCATCCCGTGCACCTACTGCTTGCCGGGTATCCAGTTTTTGGGGCTGCTGTTGATGCCGCTCTTGGCATCCCTGTCTGGTCCTGATACAGTACTCCGGTTCTCTTTGATGCTGATGGTGCACAGTTTTGTGTTTGCTTGGGTACCCTCAATCGTAAGTTTACTTTCTTTCAGATTTGATTTATAGCTTTTTTAAGTTTACCTTTCAAATGGAAGAACTGGATGGAAAAAAGACTTTGAGGAATCTGAGGCTGTGACATTACAACTAGTCTGATTTTAGTCGTTTCCACAGAAATAATACCAAACTTTAAACTTGAATATCTCCTTAACGGAATAAGATTTTTGAACGCATTCTTTACCATTTTGTTTCTTTTGAAGTCCTCTTTTATATAAGATAAACATGCTTGACCACTGAACTAGTACTTTAATATTCATACCACTACCAAATGAAAAGAGGTAATAAAATGATAAGGTTAAGAATTAGAAAGCATCACAATCTATATGAGTAATCGTTGGTGCTGTACAAAAATAGTGAAATTAAAGTAAAATTGATTTAGAAATAAGTATAGCAGATAGGTTATAAACTATACTATGTTTTATGATAAAAAAGTAAAATATTTATTCATCCCATACATACTCTACCTCTGTTTCTTGAAAATCCTAGAAGAGATTAAGTCAGTATTTAAAACAAGATTCTGAACTAAGTGTTAGCTTGAACCAAATTGTTAATCAATCGGTAATTGTGAACTAGGACCAACCCTGATACATACTTGGGATTGGAGTTGCAAAAATTCACGGTTGGGCGGTTATAACTGCGGGAAAAATAGGAGTTGGCAGAAAGAAACATTTTATTCATAAAAAATATATAAAAACATCGGCAGAAAACCACCCCAACAATTTCAATATTGACAAACTTCAAAGTTTTTTTGTCATTTAAAACAATTTGAGGAAAAATCATCCAATAAATAAAAATACAAGCAAATGACAATTCATTGCACTTTTTCACACATTCTGTTGGAACCGCAGGAAATTTTAACAATGATTCCAACTCCACTTGTGATAAGTTTGAAGTTGTATTGTAAACTAAGATTTGTATAATATAGAAAAGTCTGATTCTAGCAATGCTAAATAAGATTACCATTCCTATCTAAATTGTACAATAGGTAAATGTATTTGTATGCTGTTGACTTTATTGATATAGTTATAATTACTTCCGTCAACAAAGTTGGACAGAGGTTATCGTTTTGCCTCTGTTGGTTTGTTTCTCTGTCTGTCATCAAGATATCTCAATAACTGATGGTTGGATTTTGATTGAATTTGGTGTGTGGTTTTGTTACTTCTTACGGATTAAGTGGGGGTGGGGAACAGGGGAAGGGCAGAAATTGAGGGATGGGGATGTATAGGAGGAGATCTGTAAAGACATGGTCGAAACTTTCCAATGGAATGTGCTGAACAATGAATTTATGCTCTAAATGAAAATCAAAACAATCCATTATCTGGACTCGAAAGAAAATTAAAACAATAGGTTAGGTATCAAACAAAATCAAATTGGTGTTTGACATGAAAAGAAAATGATGGAATGTAAATCATGTTTAAAAGAAACTCAAACAATGAATGCAATCAGCCCGAACAAAACAGAAAACAATAATATGGCCTTGGAAGAAATCATTTAAAAAGTACATGTAGATAACCCTCAAGTTTTTAGAATACAAATAGGCAATACTGGTTCAAAGTAATGCTGTCACGACATGGCTCTATTATGTATCAATTATCGTGGAGGAAAATATCGCGATGTATATTGGTATATCGCAATACTTTTCAAGAAAACTGACTCTCGACACAAATTGCTAATATCACTAACGTTACTTCTTTTATGATGAACGCAAGAAAAAATGATTTGCAGATCTAGCAGACGACATAATCGCGTGACTATTACGTTCATCACGCATCACGCAGTGTTTGATAATTTAGTTAACGTGACCATCAATCATCGAAGTGAGAGCATGAGAGGCACATCGGAACGTGCCAGTGCAGGGTTGACGGAGCATGATTTTTAATTAGTTTGTTATATTTCACGATATTTGTGTACATTTTTAATGGCCTAAACTGGACTTTTAGATTTAATACCGTGACATTAGAATTGTAACGTTAACATACGAAGTAGTCTAGCCTAGTTGCGCGGAAAATTCTTAGTCAAGTATTAGTTTTTGGTATCGCGATATGTCGCGAGAGGCATATTTCATGTCTTACGAAAAGAGATATCGCGATAATCAACATGTCCTGACAGCATTAGTTCAAACTTAGAAGAATATTATTATTTGGGGATAGAACTTAAGTAGGCTGTACGGGAAAGGGGGGGGGAATTTGACAAAAATTATGCATGTTGGAATTTGAGGGGGGGAACTCGGCCAAATTTTATGCATATTGGAATTGCAAAGCAGGCAGAGGTATGTACTCTACAGAGTCCTAAAATTTTAGTTATAATTTCTACAGTTGAAGGGGAAATATTTCTTTAAACATTTCTAGCTTCATTGAAGAAAATCATGTTTTCTTTGTTTTCTCCTCTCAGCTGCTTTAAAGTTATATGGACATCTACAGAAATTTTCTTGTTTACTTCCTGAGAAAAGAATCATAGAAAATCATGCCCAAAGGTCATAAAATTTTGTTCAAAATATGTGATGTATGATTGGGGTTATGTGAAGTCAACTCAAAAGTTTTATGGACATCACAACTGATTGCAATCATATCTACACAAATGAGACACAGAGACAGAATCCTAAACTTGATTATCACTTTTCCGGAATAACATTTTTGAATGCTTTGTTAACCAGTGTGTTTCTTGCAAAGTCCTTTTTCATATAATATGGCCCATTAACTCTTTAACACTGAACTAAGGCAATTTACCTATAGTGTTGTCTTCACCTTTCCATAAACCTTACAATCTTTTTTTCTTCTATTTTATAGAAATTTACCCAAATTCTTTGCAAAATTAAAACAGACTTTTTAAAAACATTTTTTTGCTCTGCCTATGAACTTAGTGCCACCAGCAGTCATCTTATTGTACGATAAGGTCATTTGGACATACAGTATGAGCATGTTTTTCACTGCAGAGAAAGAAAATACCATTCCTAGAGACAATTGTCTTTATTGCATTGATTGCTCTTCCTATGAATTTAGTACCATCAGTGGTCATCTGGTTGTACGATAAGGTTATCTGGTTGTACCATAAGGTTATCTGGACGTCCAAGCCCATTCTGATGGTTAAAATTCAAACAGGACTTTCTTTATTAAAAACAATTAAACAAAAATATTTCCCTCCTTTTTTATTGCAGGTAAAGAAAATACCATTCCTAGAGACAATTGTCTTTATTGTATTGATTGCTCTGCCTATGAATGTAGTACCGTCAGTGGTCATCTGGCTATATGATAAGGTCATCTGGACGTCCGAGCCCATCCTGATGGTCATTGAAGCATTGTCAGTGGTCAAGGTTGTCACCAGTATCAGCAAGATGGTAGTAATGTACATCCAGGATTATGATTTGATTGTAAAGGTAGGACATTGTCAATACTGGTAGTAAAAGTTGAGAATGCACACTTGAGGGTATTGGTTGGATCTTACAATATGACACTTGAGGGTAGTGGTTGGGTGTTACAATATGACACTTGAGGGTATTGGTTGGGTGTTACAATTTGACACTTGAAGGTATTGGTTGGGTGTTACAATATGACACTTGAGGGTTTAGGTTGGGTGTTACAATATGACATTTGAGGGTATTGGTTGGGTGTTACAACATGACACTTGAGGGTATTGGTTGGGTGTTACAATATGACACTTGAGGGTATTGGTTGGGTGTAACAATATGACACTTGAGGGTATTGGTTGGGTGTTACAATATGACACTTGAGGGTATTGGTTGGGTGTTACAATATGACACTTGAGGGTATTGGTTGGGTGTTACAATATGGGTAAATTAGGTATCGATAATAGTGGACAAAGATATTGCAATAGGCCTATATCACCATATTGCGATATCTAAGTTTGATTACTAATTTAGGAACACTGCTCAGAAATGTAAAATTTTCAAGCATGCAAATTTCAGTTTATTTGACATAAATTTCAGTTTATTTGACATAAGTAAGGAAAGCATATAAAAAAATCATAATTACAAATATTCTGTAATTCAGTCACAATATTTCTGAAATTCTGCATAACATAACAAGGTGACAGGCTAAGAAGGGTTAGTCTCGCCATAAAAACCTTAAACACCAACATATTTTTTTTTTTTTAAATCAAAGACACCCAGAGTTAGTAAAGAACTTTTCAATGTTGACTTTGAAATCGTGAACAGAATTGGAGCTAACTACCCACTCAGTCAAACCATTCCACTCATTAACAAGTCTTTGCGAAGAAAAAAAATGCTGAATATCTATCCATGATAACTCTTTGGTCAACTTCAAAGTGTTTCCACGTGTCACATGAGTATTAGCTGAAACATGCAAGAAATAACAGGAAGTCAAAGCATTACTTACAGTACCACGTACAGTACTCGTCTCAACTCAAGCGTGGTTAAACCAAGAATTTGCATTTAGATTCATAAGAGATATTCCTTACTTCGGGAATAAGTCTAGTGGCTCTTCACTGAACCTGCTTTAAAATTAACTTATTCTTCTCATAAAAGGGACTCCAAGCCTGAATAGCATACTCAAGGTGAGGCTTGACTAACTGCTTATACAAATTAAGAAAGCACACTGTTTAGAAGGCTTTAGATTGCTAGTAATGACAACACCTAGATCCCTTTCTTGATCAACACAACCAAGATTTAAATCAAAAGCCAAATTGCTCTGACCAAAATGAATAACTTTGCATTTATCAACATTGAATGCCATGTTTGGGACCAAGAGAGTAACTTATCCAGATCAGTTTGCAAAAGTGAAGAATCACTAGCATCATCAATAATCCTGTACAGCTTAGTGTCATCAGCAAATTAACAAATCCTGGAGCCAAGGGAAACATCCATATCATTAATGAAGATTAAGAAAAGAAGCGGACCCAACACAGAACCCTGAGGAACACCACTTGTAACCAACTTCCATGGAGATACTTCACCATTAAGAACAACTCTTTGTGACCTGTCAACTAACCAAGAATTGATCCAACTGGCACACTTTCTCTCCACACCAAGTGCTCTTCTTTTCATCATGAGCCTACCTAACAGAACCTTACAAAGTGCTTTTTGGAAGTCTAAATAAATAACATCCACATTATGACTGGAATCAACTAGTTTAATAACATCATCAAGAAACTCCAATAAATTAGAAACACAAGACCTCTAAGGGTAAGAACCCATGCTGGGAAATTGAACAAACCATTGACCAGTAAATGATCTAGTACAACTTGCATAGAATGTTGTTTGAATATGCAATAATAATTAACATATCATGATGTGTTGGTCAGGGTATGTTTGATAGCATGGAAAATGAAATGTCACGATGTATCGCGATTATTGATATATTGTGACATCCCTAGTATTAGTTGAACAGAGGGATTAAAAGATTCTAGTGCACCATAAGAGTAATACAGTATGGCCCTACATAGACTATAGACTTACAGACTACTAGTCTATATAAAGTTGTCTCCCCATTCGGCAAAAGCTGGCACCCATTTTTATTGCTCGACATACTAAGTTTATGTGAATAGGTTTCTTGTTTGTGAGAGCAACACAAAACTTGATCTTAAATCTTGGTTTTCATACCTTGAGCGTGTGAACCCCAATGACCTCATACGTCTTATATTATGGTTGAGATTTTTTTAGCAAATGTTGTTTCAAAACCATGAATTAAAAATGCAAAATATAAGACCATTCACTTCTCGCCATAAAAAAGGGATATTTTAAATTCAGTAGTAATCCAAATACCCACAAAGGAAATCATAAATGTAATTTCAAAGTTTTTTGTCTTTTTTTTGTTTAAAGTTTTGCAGTTTGCTCAAGATTGCCACTTGAGTAAAGTATCAAAGCTTTGAACTAAATTAAATTTATTTCCAGAGATCATGTGACTTGCAGTGACATCATTACAGTACTGATTATGAATAAATGCAATACAGCAAAGACACAAATGTTTCAGTTTCTGAAGGGTACCGCTCTTGTATGTGATTTTTATCTTCAATGATTTACTTTATATTTCTTTATAGTCTACAATTCTTGGAGTGAGCATTGTAAGCTATTCGACAGCTGCTTTTTGTGGGTCATGTCTTATCTGTATGGAGGCCCAAGCACACGATGGTAAATATTTACACTTACTTTTAGCTTAACAATATTTTTTGCAAACAATAGTGCATAGATATTTAAACTGTACTTTGAATCAAAGTGACATCCTTAAAGATCAATTGAAAAGTACCTTTATATTTTGAGTAAAACTGTCTGTGATATAAGAGAATTGCTAATGTCACCCCTATTTTTAAAAGGGTGACCACAGTTTGCCCTGTAACTATATGCCAGTGAGTCTAACTAGTGTTGTGTGCAAGATCATGGAGTTCATTGTTAAGGATGTTGTAGATCATTTACTGTTCAATGGTATGCTAAATTTATTCCAGCATGGGTTCTTACCTAAGAGGTCTTGTGTTTCTAATTTATTGTGAAGTTTCTTGATGATGTTACTAAACAAGTTGATTCCAGTCATAATATGGATGTTATCTATTTAGATTTCCAAAAAGCACTTGATAAGGTTTTGTTAGGTAGGCTCATGATGAAAACAAGAGCACTTGGTGTGGAGGGAAAAAGTGCAAGTTGAATAAGTTCTTGGTTAGTTGACAGGTCACAATGAGTTGTTGTTAATGGTGAAGTATCTCCATAAAACATGGTAACAAGTAGTGTTCTCAGGTTTCTGTATTGGGTCTGCTTCTTTTCTTAATCTTTACTGATATTGATGTTTCCCTTGGGTCTAGGATTTGTCAATTTGCTGATGACACTAAGCTGTACATAATTGTTGATGATGCTAGGGATTCTTCACTTTTGCAATGTGTTCTGGTAAGTTAGTTTTTTGTCCCAAACATGGCAGATGTCATTCAATTTTGATAAATGCAAAGTTATTTATTTTGTTCAGAGCAATTTGGCTTTGATTACTGCATGAATGGTTGAAATCTTGGTTGTTGTTAATGAAGAAAGGATCTAGGTGTTGTCATTTCTAGCCTTCTAAACAGTGTGCTGTTGCAGCTGCAAGGGCAAATATAATGCTTGGTTTGATTAGAAGAATTTTTTTTTTTCTTGGTAGAGAGGTTGTTCTTAATTTGTATAAGCAGTTAGTCAGATCTCACCTTGAGTATGCTATTTAGGCTTGGAGTCTCTTTTATGAGAAGGATAAGTTCATTTTGGAGCAGGTTTAGCAAAAAGCCACTAGACTTATTACCGAAGGAAGGAATCTCTTATGAATCTAGGTTGTGAATTTTGGTTTGAGTTGAAAAGAGTACATGATGACATGATTCAGGTTTTTAAAATTCCCATCTGGTAGTGATGCTTTGACTTTCTGTTATTTCTTGCATGTTTCAGCTAATCCTCATGTGACACATGATAACAGTTTGAAGTTGACCAAAGAGTCCTCACCGATTGATATTCGGCATTTAAGCTTTTCGCAAAGAGTTGTTAATGAGTGGAATGGTTTGCCTTAGTGAGTGCACAACTCCATTTCTGTTCACAATTTTAAAGTCAACATTGATACATTTTGTAGTAGCTCTGGGCATCTTTGATTTTATAGTTTTTTTTTGTGGTGGTGGTGGTGTTAGTTTGGGTTTTTGATGGGGTGACTAACCCTTCTTAGTCCTTCCTCTTGTTATGCTTATTTCATGTTATTTAATTAAAAACTTTTGTGTAGTTATGACTAGAGTAGAAACTAGAGAGCCTGATGTAAAAGGCTCGCTGCTCATCCCTACTTTTTCAACAATTCTTAACGTATTCAAAAAAATCATATTTGGACTATAATAATCTTGATAAATGATTTTTTGTCTTCAAAATGTGTTCAGGTGGTCAATTAACCACTCTGGGTTGACAATTGACAGCTTTTTCAACCAATCAAAGCATGAATTTGCCTAGCAACAAAATCTGCATAGCTAAGTGTGGCAAACATTCTACGCGGTACAGTACAGCTAGCTAGCGGCACGCGCTCATGTAGTTAATGCTATTTACTGTACAAAACAAATTTTTACATACACAGACTGAGTGACTGCAAAATGGTGAACAAAAGTTGAGCTTACGGGCCTGCTGCGGGCTTTGTAAATCTGATTGCTCTTACCCAGAACACTTAGCAAAGAGAATTTTGTTTATCCTTTTGCTAAAAACTCTAAAGATCCGGAGAAGCGCCATAAATGGACCAAAGCTTGTGGCAGGCCTCGCAAACATCTAAATGTCAATGTATTGGTGTACACAATTGCGAATTTGAGGTTTGTTTGCCCCCACTTAGTAACCACATTGCTATGGTGGGTGTAGCTTATTTTGTAACTCAGAGATGTTAATTGTAGTTACTTTACTGGATTCTCTTGTACTACTTTCTTCAAATGTCTCATTGTTTTTAAAGCCACAAAATCTCATGAAAAAATCTAATACAATACTTTGAGAAATGGGAGGATTTGATGTCACAACCAGCCTGGTTTCAGTTATTTCTATACAAAGGAGGTATAAATTTAAACTGGAATATCTCCTCAACGACATGAGATATGTAAGCATATTCTTTTAAAGTCATCTTTCAAATCAAATGACTTTGCCTAACTATTGAACTGATTGCTTAATCACACCCATATTTATCTTCAAGTTGGTAGTTTTGTAAATATGACAGCAATTTTGATCAATAATACTTAATCAGGCAAGGTCCTTCATTACCATCAAAATTGTTGACAAGGAATTTGTATGGGGTCAAAATGGGGAAAGTTTATTGCCAGGTGCTGTAAATTAACCTGGAATTCACCCTGGTATTTTTTCTTCGATTTCATTTGATTGCATGGATTGTAGCTCTGCAGAAAAACAAATTTACGATAAATATATCTTTAGATGTGATGCTAACGTGATTGTATTTCTGCCTTCTTGAAATTTTTAGTATTTTTACTTTAGTAATCAGGTATTTTATGGAGTACAAAAACAAAACTGAGTGGTGAGGAAAGCAATTAAAATCTATTTCAGAATATGGAGACACTCAAGTTAAAATATTAAAACAATTAACAGGTGGGTGTTAGAAAGATGTCTATCACTTTGGAATCAATTGAATTTCTCAATAGTTTTTTTGTATTTTATGGAAGCATTGTTTTTGATATTTTTGTGGCTTTGAAAAAAATAGGTAATGATAGATATTAGCAGAATCTAGTGAAAAAGAAAGGGTGATGGTAAGGGAGTAACAGACTGGAAAAGACAAATGGGGTTACCCTGAAACTTTCTGCAGAGACTCAAGGAGAATGCTATGGTGATTCCATGACTTGTCACTTCGTTCCCTCCTGGAGAACGCCATGGGAAACTACCTGGTCAGTCATGTTGCAAAGTAGAACAGACATGAAAGATAATGTAATGGCCTGACATTCTCCTGCATAGACTCAAGGAGAATGCTAGGGTGATTCCATGGTTCACAACTTCGTTCCCTCCTGGAGAATGCTGGAACAATTCCCTGGTCAGTCACATTACAAAGTAGAACGGACATGAAAAATGATGGAATGGCCTGACATTCTCCTGCAGAGACTCAAGGAGAATGCTTGGGTGATTTCATGACTTGTCACTTCCTTCCCTGCTGAAGAACACCAAGACAATTCCCTGGTCAGTCACATTGCAAAGTAGAATGGGTATTAAAGACGATGTAATCAATGTAATCGCCCTGACATTCCCATGTAAACACTCAAGGAGATTGCTAGGGTGATTCCATGGCTCGTCACTTCGTTCCCTTTTGGAGAACGCCAGGGAAAATTCCCTGGCCAGTCATGTTGCAAAGTAAAATGGACGTTAATAGACGATGTAATCGCCTTGAGATTCTCATGTATCATATTTCTGATATCATACAAGGTTGACCACTAAACTAATCCTTCGGTAATTTTTTTTCCCAGGGTGCTTTTCATCCTGCTGTTTCTGGCTGTTGCTATGGTGATAGTCACAGTCTACCAGGATAAAGGTAAGAAATTTCATTTAAATATTTATATTTTGACATAACAACATAAAATTAGAGAGAATACAAAGATTGCCAAAATAAGTATATCATTTGGGATTTGCGTATACATTGAAGCAAAGTGCAGGTGAGCATTCCACTACCCCCATTCAAAATCACAGGATAATATATGATAGAATACATAAAGACTTTTAGGAATCTGAGGCTTTGACGTCACAGCTAGTCTTGATTTCAGTCACCTCTACGAGTGGTCCAGATTTGTAAAGTTAAGTATCTCCTTAACGGAATAAGATTTTTTGAATGCTTCTTTCACTGTTTTGTTTCTTTTGAAGTCTGCTTTTTTATAAGATGGACATGCCTGTCCACTGAACTAATGTTAATAATATTAATTCAACCAATTTGTTTTTTCTTCTTTTTCAGGGATCATATCTGATTGTGCTGTTCTGACACTCTATCTGCTCTGGTGTTTATGGTCAATGCAGCAAGAAAATAAAATTGCAGCTAGTCCCTTGAAGGCACCGGGACAGTGGCTGAGGTATTTAAGGTTCTTATTTTTAAGCTTTAATTTGTTGGTTCTTTTAAAATATCTGAAATGGTTCTAAAAGTACTATTGAGGGATTTTATCACGTGACTAACTCATCTGGAAGCCATTTTGCAGGGCAGCGGCATTGTTGATTTTCACACGTTTTCACACAGCCCAGTCACATCACACACACAGCAAACCTACTACATGCTAAGCTATTAGTACCAGTTCAGTGACTTTTACTAATTACAATATTTGTTCACTTTCGATTTGACTTCATATTTTCCTTTACTTCATTAGTTTGATATTTTCACCTGGTATACAAGAGTCATTTTAACGTTAACGCCAGCTGATTGTTCGTTATACTCAGACAAAGCCTACATACCTGATATAAAGTGTTCACTGCAAATCCTAGTGTGTACCATGATATGTGCGCGTTATAAATCTGATTTATTATTATTATTATTACCGTAGATTGAAAACGTTGTCGCACAGCAGAAACCCCACTTCGAACGTAGATCAGGATCAGATGGAAATACAGAAAATGTCTTTTTAATCCCCGCACACATCTATATAGCAACCAACTGCACAGCAAGATTCCGGCATAATCACCTTACAGAAATAATCTTATATAGCAACATGCAAATCTTTGTAAGTCTAATTAAGTGTACAGCAAACAACAGTGTTTTTTTCTGACAAAATGGCGATGTAAACAAAGTCATGTGACCTCAGGACGTCAGCTGAAACACCCTTATTGATGAAAAATATATTTGAAGTGCTTATTTCATTTCTTTGTTATGGCTGTCAAAGCTCCAGGAATTGGTAACCCTTGTTGGACAGCTGCAAGGGAACCTTCCTTTCATTCAGTGTCAGTCCAACAAGGGTTAATTTTACCTTTGTTGAATGGGGAGTGAAATGGAGACCTGCCCTTCACCAAATTTTAGTCTGACAAGGCATAATAATTATTCTTTTTTCAGTCAAACAAGGCTTTGTATGTGACATTCATGACATAATTAGTTGACGAATGCCCAAGATCAACAAAGTATTTGTGTTAGAAGTTGTATGCAATGCTCCGATATCATATTCAAAGAGTGTAGATATTCCTTCATTGATAAGTAAAATCATGCAGGATTTTCTTGACCTCCACATATCCTTCAGTCTAACACATCCTCATAGACCAGGGGTGTAGGAAGGGTGGCATCTGAGTGAGGGGGGAGGGTGTACAACTATGCCTCTGTCATAGACTGCCCACTCCTCCCCTCCCAGAGCTTTTCTCATTCCCTTCAACTTCATCACTAAGCTCTCAATAACCCACCTAAAATCCCCTCCTGCCTTCATCACATCAACTACAATAACGTCTGAGCCCCTTTTCTTCCTTCTTGTTCCCTGCTCAGCTCACTAACTCCTTTCATTCTTTTCTCCTCTGACATAATCTCCTCTCTTTTTGGCAAAACTCGACCATCGTTGCTGTGGTGCTCTTAAAGCACACCAACCAACCGTATCTTTAATGTGCTTAACCGAGGAAACATTTATGGTAAAGTTGCAATCAAGTTGCAAGTCACATTTGTTCTACTTAAAATTTAATTTTTTCGTGATATAATTTTTGTGCGAGAAAAAAAAATTCCTTTCATAATTTTTGCGTAATTAATTTCATGGCGCTGGTTAATGTGAGAATTTGTGGTATGAAAATACCTGTCAAAAGATTTCTAGCAAATGTAATCTTTGCAAAAGTTTAGTTGAAAATTATGTTGCTCAATATTATCTTGCATATTTGTTTTTATGACATCTGATTTCATCCGTGAGGCATGTGAAAATTGTACTTTTGCCTTGATTTTTTTTTCTTTTTTTCTTCCCCAATTATTCCATTTTATAAAATGAGCTTCTACATATTTTCACGGTAGTATAATTGATTATCATAATACATGTATGCACCCTTTAACCCTTTGATTTTTCAAAACATTATTTTGCTTCCTCAAAGCAGTGATCCTGGTATTATTTGAAAAAGCTCAAATAGATCTTACAGAAAATGTAACTTTTTGATGGGGATTATGACTTATGTTAAAAAAAACTTACTTACCATACTTCCAGACCTTGCTTTTTCCTGAAAACCCATGAGCCAGACCTTGCTTTTTCCTGAAAATCCATGAGCCAGACTTTGCTTCTTCCTAAAAACCCGTAACGAACTGTCAAAGACATCAATGCATCCAATTCCAGTCAAAAAATTTGACTGCCCCTATGATCAATCAATATCTTCTTTTTTGGGGGGCAAATATCCTTTTTTGGCAAAAGATGTGGAAAATTTCATGATTTTTAGGCCTCTTTGTCCAGACTGAAATATAAGTTTAAAGATAAATCCACATGCTAGTCAATAGGCAGTGTGGTGTAGCGGTAAGCATGCGGGAAGTTCATGTGAACGGCCTCGGTTCAAAAACCCGAACCAGACACACAGCTTTGTTTTTCACAAGTATTTACAGCTATTATTTCTTTATTTTCATTGGTTTTGCATGTTTTGCTTTGTGAAGAAAAAAATTAGACTGGTATGAATTGAAAGGAAATTTCACAAAGAATCTAAATATGTGAAAAATTCCTCCATTTTATCATTCACAAGAATAACTGCAAGCTCAATAAATTGACCTATTTTTTGCCTAAAATTGGCAAATTTGTATATTTATGTCGATATTTTCTTCATTTTGACTTTTTTAATTGAAAATTTGTCTTAGCATTCATATAAACTAGACTTGTAGTGATAAAAAACGAAAGGAAAGTTATGAAAATTAATTTTGAAGAAAAAAAATTCCGAAAAATTACAGTCCTGTTTTGAACCATGTGGGACACGAAGGGTGAAATTATGGTGCCTTCCTGTGGCATTTTTTAGAGAAAATTTGAAACAAACAATTATGAAAAAGTAGAAGATTACTGGACAGTAGGTCTTAGGTGTGCAATTATTTGGACAAGATGAACCATCTGTAAAAAGCCACAGAGGTGAATATGGATAATGGCAAACATACATTTTTCTGGTCTTTTTTTGCAAAAAGGAATAGTCCACCTACACACAGTGCTATCTGAACATGTAACTTATTCCTTGAATTTATATCTGCCATTCTCATGCCTTATCAACATCTTTTTCTTCCATTTACAGTTCAGACTCAAGCCATTCATCCCTGGTACAAATTATAATTGGCCTAACCTCAGTAAGATTAGGTAAGCTGAAATATAATATTTTTAAATTGCTAAGGAATATTCAAGGTATTGTGTTATCCTTTTATTTCCAAATATGATGGAGATTTCCTCTTTCCATGCTTTCTTTATTGCTACCTAGTTGAAAATTCCTGTTGGGATATTCCCAACTGGGAATTTTTCTGACTGGAATTTGGGATTTCAACAACTGGGATGAACTGGTTTTAACTGGTTGGGATTAGTTCATCCAAGTTTGGAATATTGATTCCAAGTTAGGAATATTGAATCCAAGTTGGAAATATTTAATCCAAGTTGGGAATATTCAATCCATGTGTTGGGAATGTTCAATCGAAGTTGGGAATATTCAATCCAAGTTGGGTATATTTAATCCAAGTTGGGAATATTCAATCCAAGTTGGGTATATTTATTTTAAGTTGGGAATAATCATTCCAAGTTGGGAATATTCATTCCAATTTGGGAATATTCATACCAAGTTGGGAATAATTATTCCAAGTCGGAAATATTCATTCCAAATTGGGAATATTTATATATATATATATATGTATATATATGTATATATATATATATATATATATACATATATATATATATATATATATATTAGAGCTGTGACCGTTTAGCATGTACACGCTACATGCTCGCAAATCTTGTAAACGTTTACTAAATACTTGATTGCGAGTAATCTTTTTTCAGTGTCTTGCCGTTGAAAATCAATATTCATGATTAAAATCACACCCACATTCGGCTGACAATATTCCAATCAATGACTTTACAAACTGTAAACCCGATTAGCATAATCCTTTTTAAATGTGCCAATCACAAATGCGCAGTAATCACCAATGAATTGGGATATGATGCACTTTGATTTCGCTGAAATCTGAGTAATCCAACTTGTAAAATGCCCCGCGAATGTGCAGCAGTAAACAGTGAAACTAAGAATAGGCCTAACGTTAGGCCATAAGGCTTTAAATCCCACGCAATTAAGGCTCGTTTTACAAGCTGTTAAATTGACCAAAAAGCACTTGAATAATATTTGAATCGTGACAATCAGTACATTTACATGTAAATATTACCTGATGAGTCAAATAGATTTTGCAAGAAAGAAAAAAATTGCATAATAAACAAATAAAAAAAGGTTTTAACATAGCTTAAATTCTGCATGCGTCGCAAAGATGGCGGCCATTTTTTTGAGAGGCACTGATATTTCAGAACTTCCTGGTGGTGGTGGCGTAGTTTTGAAATGTTTTACGGCAAGGTATATCATAGGCCTAGTATGCAAGATTTTCACAGAAGAACTTTGAAAGCCGTAGCGAATAGGACAAAAAAGTTACGCAATGTTGAGTTTAAATGACATTGAAAGGAAGTTATCTGTTCTTTCTAAACTGAATTTCTATGCATATTTTCCATAAAAATGATGATTGATACTGTAGAAGTAAACTTTTTATGATTTGGAAAGCAAAACTCAGCGTATATTTGGGCAATGGAGTCGGTACTTTTGCCATACTGATTGCACGATTTTTTTTTTACTTCACCTCGTAGTTTTGGAGCAAAATTGGTGTATTTCTGAAAATTACGGTACTAAATGCGTGTACAAGATACACGCTCTCTTTTTTGGCGTGTACACGTTTACTAAAATCCCTAAACGTTCACAGCTCTAATATATATATCTATATGATAACATGTGTTATCATACTGCAGTAGCATTTGCATATACAGTACCATCTTGTAAATTACTCTTTTTATATTTCTCTCTTCAAATACTTTTAATCACAGACTGCTTGATACTTTCATTTTATCCATGCCATCCATGTGTTTATAAATACTATAACATCACAATATTTTGCGTGTGGGTTAAATTAATAGGTATTATGACATTTTGAATAATGTTTTTGATTTTGCAGAATCCATAACTGGGTGTATCAAGTTCTTATTGAGATTGTTGGCACCTACTTCATTATTGTTGATACTTATCAGGACAATGACGGTGTCTTATGCTGTGATATTAACAAAGAATCTGACAGCTTCGGTGAGTAGCTTCTAGTGTATGTTATACAGGAAAGAATCAGCGTTATTTGGGTTTCAAGGGTTACATAATTAACCTCCTTATGAGGATAACAAAAAATCAACAGTTTTCAAAAAATAATCTCTTGCACTTGCGAAGTGCTTTAAATCCTAATAATCAAAAATCATTTTGGACCATCCTTTCAGGAGAAAACAGTAAAGTATTTTTGAGAAAGTATAATGTAGAGGTGTTTGTGGGATTATATACCTTATAGACGAAAGTCTGTCATAACTGGAAGTATCAACTTGAGGGGTGAGCACTTTGAGTCTCATATTTAGAATATCTGCTAGGTATGTTTTGGGATGACAGATACTGTACCTGCTGCACCCTCTTTCACAAACCTTCCATCTCCTCACTATCCTAACTCTTACACCATTATTTATTATCACCCTCTTGGCAGCACATTTGACTCTGACTGTAGCGGTGCCGTTAAACATCAACAAACCAAACCAAACTTCTCTGAGAGGGTGAAATATAAAAACACCCTGGATCTGCTCCTGTCCTCTTTAGTAGAATGAATGAAACACAATTTCATGACATAATCTTTTACTTTTTCAAGAGAGAATGACGGCTTAAATTAGTATTGTCATAATTTTTCATTTTCATCTAATTAGTAGAGGACTATTAAAGAAACAAATTGATGTGAAAACTAGTGCTGTCATGACATGTTGATTATCGCGATATCTCTTTTCCATGATATGAAATATGCCTCTCAACACATATAGTGATACTAAAATTAATACTCAATTAAGAAATTTTCGCACAACCAGGCTAGGCTGCTTCGTTAGTTACAATTTTAACATTACGGTTATAAATCTAAAAGTTAGTTTAGGCCATTAAAAATGTGCAAAAATATTGTGAAACATAAAAAAAACTAATTAAAAATCATGCTCCTTTACCCTACATTGGCACGCTCCGATTTAAGTTGGCAAAAAGAAAAGAAAAAAATTGGCCCAAAACATGCTTCTCAGGCTCTCACTTCAATGATTCTTGGTCATGTTGGCTGAATTACAAAACGTGCGTGATGCGTGATGAACTTAATAGATCATGTCATCTGCTAGATCTGCAAATCAATTTTTCTCGACTTCATCATAAAAGAAGTAACGTTAGTGATTGTGTTGTGAGTCAGTTTTCTTGAAAAGTATCGCGACATACCAATATATTACGATATTTAATAGAGGCATGTCATGACAGCACTAGTGAAAACCATATGTTAACATCGTATTCCATTTTTGGAGTTTATTACATTTCCAAGACTTCACAAATGTGTTGATAAGTGACCTTATAGCATAAAGTGTGATGTCATAATTGCAGACTTATGACAATTTGTATGTATTTTATTAAATGTTAATTGCCTCTTTCTAAATTATTGGAAACATATCAAATATGAAATTAAATAGTGTAATGAAATTGTTTATGCATTTTAAAGCTCTTTTACCCCCACCATCTCAATTTCTGATCTTTTCAAGAACAATCCTCCTCCAACTTTATCACCTTTCTCTGCAACAGCAATTTATTCCACCTGATCTAAACCTCCCTTTCCTTCCCTTCTCTGGCTTACCTTCCCATCTTCCTTTTATTATCTTTACCTTCTTTTCCTTATTCACCTTCTCTCCCTCCTTCCCTCTATCCCACCCCTCTTTCCTCTCTGTCCTAACTCAAGCACCTTAGTTTTTAACAATCTCTTGGCACATTTGACTCTGACTGTCACAGTACCATTAAACATCAACAAACCAAACCAAACCTATTTTTGGAACAATATTTTAAAATTGAAAGAAATGCTGCCACCATAATCTCCAGCATAAGAATTTGTGTCAAGAAGTGTAGCTCTATGATGATATCTTTCTTGTTGCATCCCTGTATGTTCAGATTCCCAATTCAGATTTTCTTCAAAATGATTATATATTTTTTAGTTTTTTTTCTGTATGAGAATAAAGGTTGCATGATATCACGACACATTTAAGTGCTGAGAGCAGAAATTTACTTGAAAAATCTTTAATTGGACATGAAAGATTTGTGCCCTTACATCATCGATGTTTGGTTTTTCTACATGTTAGAAAATCGAACATCCCAAGGCCACTGAAAATGTACACATCACTGCCCCCACTTGCCATACATATAGTGTACGATTATACACACACTGTACGTATGGAGTTTATTTGGGAATGGTTTAAGCGGACAGAGAGTGTACATTATTTAAGAAGTATCAAGTGAGGGCGCTGTGGGTAGCAATGTCGTAGATGTCGATGCTCAAATATTGGCATGATACATGCCTGGCTCTTATTACTCCGTCTAGAAAAGTCCCTTAATAGTACAAATATATATACAAATGCCTGTATAGGTGAAGCGGGCTAGGGAAAACACATGAGATAATAACACTTTCTATGGCAAAAGTATCTTTTATCAGAAAATTTGCATAGAGTGATTTGTTGATGCATGCTGGTATGTGTAGGGCTCTCCTTGCCCCAGCTGGGGAAGTGACAAGGGGCGGGGGAGTATTCTCTTTGGTGTAGGTGGTTGTCTTCACCCATCATTTTCTGGAAACAGTATAGAGGGATTTTATCACGTGACTTAACTCATCTGGAAGCCATTTTGCTGGGCAAGCGTCATTGCGTTTCACACGTCTTTACACAGCTGAGTCACATAACACTTACAACAAACATACTGCCTGCTAACCTACCTGCCAGTACCAGTTCAGCGAATTTTATTGTTTTAGTTCACAGCGGCGATTTTACTTCATATTTTCCTAATGTTTTATGTATTTACCGGGTATACAAGAGTTACTTTTATGTGAACACCATCTGATTGTTTGTTATATGCAGACAAAGCCTACATACCTGGCATAAAGTGCTCGCTGCAAATTCTAGTATGAACCGAAGGTTAAAAGACGTTGCGTCGTACAGCAGAAACCCACTTTGAACGTTGATCAGGATCAGATTGAAATCGAGAAAACGTCTTTTTATTCCCCGGCACACGTCTATTAATGCAACCAACAGCACAGCAAGATTGCAGCATATTTGTCTTACAAAATTATCTTATATAACAACATGCAAGCATTTGTAAGTCTAAAATAAGTGTACTGCAGATGATCATTCTCGCCTGACAAAATGACGATGTAAACAAAGTTACGTTACCTCATGACGTCAGCTAAAACACCCTTATTCTGATATAACCATCTGTATGCAAAGCTTGTTTGACCACTTTTATGTAAGCCCAGTATAAGTAAAACAGTAAACGTCTTATACAAGAAACCCTTGTAATCAGTGGTCACCTTTCTATGCTGACAATATATTCACTGTTATTCAAAGCCCTTATGAACGTTTATTCAATGCCCTTTTGGATCTTTATTCAAAGCCCTTATAAACTTTTATTCAAAGTCCTTATGAACCTTTATTCAAAGCCTTTATGAACCTTTATTTAAAGCCCTTATGAATCTTTAATCAAAGCCCTTATGAACCTTTATTAAAAGTCCTTATGAACCTTTATAGTAAAATAGACTAAAACCAACTTGTATAGTATGATCAGAGGATAGGCTGTGTTCTCACTTATCTCCGGATCATGATCCCCAATGATAACATTGCTTGATGAATGTATTAAAACAATTTGATGTGTTCTCACTTGGGTGCGAGCCCGTGATCAGACTCACTGTATGCGATCAGATTGCGGGCATGAGTGAACCTGAAGTGGGTCATTAAAATGTCCACCAAAAACAACATAGCAGGCTAAATCTTAGCACAAAATAAACAAGTTGTAGCAGGATGTTGCATAACTAACAGCATCGCAGGTCACTGCGTTCACCTGCTCCGGATCAGGATCCTACCCTCGACTAGGATCAAGATCAAGTGACTGTGATCAGATTTGGTGATTTCTCACAGCAGCTCCAATTTTACATAAGCTCCCTTGGTTAGCAGTCTCATTGGCATTGAATTCTTCGTCCCATTCTCTTTGTTCGTCCACCATGAATCTTCTTTACACTCCAAAATAGAAGCTTAGTACATACCGCCATTGATTATTCATCACTGCCACTCCAGTGCCGTGGAATACACTCCCCATAGCTGTAAAATCAGCTCCAAGTACTTTCAAAAAGAGACTGAAGACTCATTTATTCTCTAGAGCATTTTCTTATTCACTCTTAAGCGCCACTGAACATTCTTTTTTACCTTGAATATTGGCGCTATACAAATTGTATATATACATACATACACACATGTACATACATACAGAATTTGGGGTAACTATAGAGAGCAAGACAATTCATTTGGTAAAGATAAACCTTTATCTCAGCAGTACCTCTTGATCAGTGATTAACGACACGTGTAATTCTGTGTCTCGAATCACAGTGAAATTTGATCGTTTTAATATTAAGCATAAGGAGAGCGGATCAGAAGTAGAGAGAATTGTAGTAAGCGAAATGTGATGATGAGAAAAGTATTTTTGAATAAAGGAAATCTTGCTTTTTTGTTTTATTTTGTCATAAACATCAGTGTTCACACTAAGGTTCAAAAATTGGGAGAGGGGAAGGGGATTTTCGACTTCAAAAGAAACAAAATAGTGAAGAAAGTATTCAAAAATCTTATGCCGTGAAGGACATATTTAAGTTTAATGTTTGGTATCATTTGTGTAAAAACGACTGAAATCAGACTAGTTGTGATATCACAGTCGTAGATTCCTTAAAGTCTTTATGTATTCTATCACGTTTTGTGGCTTAAAACAATGGGATATATCTGGAAAGTAGTCAAACAGAATCTAGTGAGGGTAATTATAATTTACCACCTAAAGATAATTTGAGAAAAAATAATTCAAATAGTAAAAAAGTTCAAATAAATTTTACTTTAAATTACATTGTCAATTGTTAAGAATGTGAGGATGATAGTGCCAACTTTCCATAGTAGACTTACTACACCAGTCACTTCTACACAGATATGACAGTTTTAAACTTGATAATTTTTTTCGCTCCAAATTTGTCAGGAAAGTCTAGAACTTTTATTTCTGGTTTTCATTTGGGTATTATAGGGATCAGCCTTGCCCTGATACAGTTTGCCATACATGCGTACATACATCAGGAGTTGTTGAACTCCAACTGGGTTTACGCTGGCGTGCCCTGTAAATTAATTTAATGTCATGATTTCTCGTTGAGAGCAACATAGTTTGAAGTAACATAACTAGAACTCTGGTTTTAACTTTTGAAATATAATATGAGATAAAAATTGATATACATAACATAAAAAAAATATGTGATTACTGTTACCATACTGGTGAATTTTCACACTTGATGTGAATGTGGTAATTGAATTTGAGGTGTAACTAAAGAGTAAGACAATTCATTTGGTAAAGCTAAACCTTTATTTTAGCAGTACCTCTTGATCAGTGATTAACGGCACATGTGTATATCTGTGCCTTGGATCACAGTGAAATTTGATCGTTTTAATATTAGGCATAAGGAGGGCGGGTCAGAAGTAGAGAGAATTGTAGTTAGCAAAATGTGATGATGAGAAAAGTATTTTTGAATGAAGGAAATCTTGCTTCTCTGTTTTATTTTGTCATAAAGATCAGTATTCACGCTAAGGTTCAAAAACTGGAAGGGGGGGTTTCCCCCTTCGGTAATTTTTTTTGGAAAGGGGAGGATTTAAAAAAAAGGGGGAATTTTTTTGTGGAAAAAAACCCTCAAATACCAAAAAGGTCTACCCACCACCACCCCTTTTCTTCCTCCCTCCCCCCTTCCCCCCCCCCAAAAAAAACTACACTTTGGCTGACAAAATGCCAAAGTTAGCTTCTGTTTTTTTTTGTGTGGGAATTTTCCCCTTTAATTTTTTTTGGGAGGGAATTTGGTAATATGTGCGGGAATCCTGTCATCCCACACCTTAATGTCAACACTGATAAAGATATACTGCAAATTTGAGAATTGGCAGAGATGCTATCTATAGAAAATGGATGTGGATATATATCTGATATCTTTTCATAATGTATGTTATTTTTATAAGTTTGTAAAGATTTATATACATAACATAAAAAATATGTGATTACTGTTACCATACTGTTGAATTTTCACACTTGATGTAAATGTGGTAATTGAATTTGAGGTGTAACTAAAGAGTAAGACAATTCATTTGGTAAAGCTAAACCTTTATTTTAGCAGTACCTCTTGATCAGTGATTAACGGCACATGTGTATATCTGTGCCTCGGATCACAGTGAAATTTGATCGTTTTAATATTAAGCATAAGGAAGGTGGATCAGAAGTAGAGAGAATTGTAGTAAGCGAAATGTGATAATGAGAAAAGTATTTTTGAATGAAGGAAATCTTGCTTCTCTGTTTTATTTTGTCATAAAGATCAGTATTCACACTAAGGTTTAAAATTTGGGGGAGGGGGATTTTTCCCCCTTGTGTCATTTTTTGGGGAAGGGAAGGATTTAAAAAAACTTTTTGGAAAGAAAAAAAAAAAAACAAATTCCAAAAAAGGTTCACCCTCATAAAAAAGTGATTATATTTCTATTATATTAGAAGAAGAAAAAAAAAGGCCCAAAATACCCCAAAATGCCAAAATTCTATTATATTAGAAAAAACCTTATTATTAATAAGATTATCTCAGAATGAAGAGAGAATTTTTATTTCTAATTTTTGAAGTTATGTTTATGAAATTTGATAGTTAGTTGGCGTCAAGGTTATTACTTGAAATTGTCTTTCGAACAAAACAAAGTTGGTCAATATCACAGTAAGAATATCTCGCAGTGCGAATATCAAACTGACTTGTTTGATTCTTGGAAGAAAAACTAAGGAAGTGAAAGCGAGACATGAACATAGGAGATATGCGCTGTTAGTTGACATTTTGCACTAAGAAATAGTATATTTGGATTTGACTAGGCAAGATGTTACAGATGAATCTAAAAATAAACTCATTGTGATTCAACTGTTGTTTTTCAATTTTAAAGTGCATCAGACATACATGTGATTTCGCTGAAGTGTAGAACATTGTAAACTGCTGTTATTCAACTGAAGAATTCAAAAAGTTGATGGAGTTAAAATTAATTATCAAATTTCTTGCAGTTCTGAATAAATGTGTCGAAAATCTTCCCACGAAAAATTACAACAGAAATAATATTAATGTTGTCAATACATCTTCATATACTTCCCTTTGAATGTACTTTTCTTCGCACAAAAACATGGAGGACACATTTACCACGTACACTGTTGTTTACTCAAGAAATCTATAAAAAAAAAAAAAAAATCATTTTTTAAATTTCATTCCTGCAAATTCCCCATATTCCCAGTTATAATCGCTGGAACCATATATATTTTTTTCCAGCTCTGAAAGTTAATACACTGTAACTTGAAGATTTTTGAAAACTTTAAATGTTTTTTTTTTGTTGTTTTTTTTGAGTCTTCTCACTGACATATAGTAAGTAATTTTGTATATTAAATATTGAAGTTATAATCATAACCATTACAAAAAGAATTACAGAGGGATTTTTCCTTCTTTTTAGTAACCTGCTACAGAGGAACCTTAGATTAATGAATTTATTAGTGATATCAATACAAAGACAGATTAGATTAGCTGTGAATACGATATAAGAAATGATTGGTGAACCTCTTACATTATAAGGGTGAATCACATCTCGTGTTTTAGTTGAACTAAAGCAAATACTGGGCAAGGCTGTTAGAGGTTAACTGCCCTGCGGAAGATGGTATTATTGATTACATCTGATACTATAGATAGAAGCATAGGGGGAAAACTTTTCATGCCCTGCTCCGCAAGTGAGATCATTTTAATAAGTTGAAAAGTTTATGTTGTGCTTAATCTTTTGGTACTATAGCTCTCAGTGGTTGACATAAACCTAAATGCAAAACAGATGTCTATAAGTTAGAAATTACACACAGCAAGTTGAATATAGAAGAGAAATCTGACATTGCTGAAAGCATGTGTAACATACCAAACTTAAAGGAGACATAAAGTCTGATACAATCATTATTTCATCTGATAGAGGATACAAATCTTGACTAACTATGAGAAACAGCAAGTCAAAATCTTATCCCTATCTCAAGTTATCCATCTTTAAAGGAGACATAAAGTCTGATACAATCATGATTTCATATGATAGAGGATACAAATCCTAATCAAGTACCAAAAACAGCAAGTCAAAATCTTATTTCAAGTTATTCATGTTTGAAATCGACATATGGGGGCTGCCATTTTGTTCAATTCTGTATTAAAATATTGTGCATGATCACATAAATACCCCAATAGCGACATAAGGAATTTAATGTATCTCTTTATAAATGTGATTAAAGTTTTTATTCCAAAATGATGTGACACAAAGTTTTAACAGAATGTTTTGTTAATTTCTTGTGTCACAAAAAATTCCTTGACCCTTACATAAGAAAAATAATTTCTCATAACGTAGAAATCTTGAGGTAGATTATAAAGAATACAAAGCATTCCAACATCCTGCTGGGCTGATGACATCATAATCTGCATGTTTTGAAATCAAAATGGTGGCTCCCATAGTACTATTTAGTAGTAGAATAATTTTTTAATAATTAACAAAAATTGTGTTAGATTGCTTAAGGGGTTATGAAACTTGGTCAGAAAAATGTGATAATTTTAATTCTTATGAAATAAGAAATATGAAATAAGGATTATGTCAGACTTTATGTCTCCTTTAAAAGCGAAATGATATAAGAGGTTTGTATTCCTTTGACTGTTTAGCTTCCAAAGCACATTCTTTTAGTTCCTGAAGTCATCTTTAGCTTGCGTTCTATTCTCATTCTATTGTGAGGATAAGTAGATAAGAAACATAAAAGCGAGGAACGAAAGCAGATTAAATGTCTACTTGTCTGGTAATACCGCAGAAACAAATAATGATATAAAACAAAGAAAGTTTTAAAAAGATAGGTTTTACGAAAAATTCTTAAAACAAAAAAATAAACCAACAGTCAGCAATAGTAGTGCCACCATAGTGGTTTGTTTGTAAGACAAATACCCCTATGATTGCCAAAATGCCTGTTCTGATCACAAAAAGAAAGGAATACAATCGGAGCACAATTAATACTAAATTTGACATCTAGTTTTAATGTCAGAACTTGATAGATACCATAAGTTTCCAAATTAATTCCATTAGGGATTTTTCTTCCTAAACTTAAATTTATTTCAATGTTATCTCCAACACAAATTCTCAACAAACTCCACACTCTTTCCTCCCTAGGAAAGAAAATTATTTTTTCTGGATTCCCAGCCATGTCAGCATCCCTGGCAATGAGAGAGCCGACAGAGCTGCCATTAAAGCTTTGTCAAATAACATCTCTCCTTTTCCTATTCCACACTCAGACCTCTATCTCTCCATCTCCAACTACATCAACAAAACCTGGCAAAACTCCTGGAATCACGAAGCCAGTAATAAACTTCACACCCTCAAACCCAAAGTTGGGACCCACACCCCTCTGCATAGTCGCAACCGTAGGGAAGACATCGTTGTCATCTGCATCCACCTTGGCCACTCCTTTCTTACTCACTCCTATCTCTTATCCAGCTCTCCTACCCCTCTCTGCCCCACTTGTAACACCGATCTCTCCATCAAGCATATATTCTTAACCTGTCCCCTATACCAGAACTCCAGATCTCTTCTCTCCTCACTCGCCTTAATCTCGGACCTATTCGAAAACAATTCTTCCTTAAACATCATCAACTTCCTGCGCAACAACAACCTCTTCCACCACATATAATCTCCTCCCCTCTTCCTTTTCTACACCTAAACTTACACATCCCTTTTTTTTACCTAAACTTTCTCCCACATTCAGCCTTTCCCCTTTATCTCCCTTACAAACCTTCCATCTCCTCACTATCCTAACTCTTATACCATTATTTATTAACACCCTCTTGGCACATTTGACTCTGACTGGCACGGTGCTATGAAACATCAACAAACCAAACCATAAAGACTTTTTATTCGCTTAGAGAAAGTTTAGAAATAGTACAAATGAAAGTTGAATAAAGTGTTGGTATATTTCTCATTTGTTGGTTTCAGTTAGTTTATTATAGGTATTGTTTTGTTAGTATGTTTGGCTATTTATTTGTTTATTTATTTGGCTACTTATATTTGTACCATTGTTCACATTAAAGGTGCCGGATTCCCACATATTATGAATTTCCTGCTAAAAAATTATTAAAGGGTGGGAAATATCCAAAATTTTTTTTTTATAATAAAATACCCCAAAATACCCAATCAAAAGGCCAAATCCCCCTCCCCCACACAAAAAGAAAAAGGATAAAATTTTGCATTTCCCTTCCATAGTTTTACATTTCTGGCATTTTTGGTGATATTCCTTAGGTTTCTTTTGGTATTTCTGTTATTTCTCCAAAAAGAATTCTCCGCCTTTTGTTTTGAATCCACCTCCCCCCCCCTCCTCCAAAAAAAAAAAAAGAATACACAAGCTGGGAAAATACCCACACAAAAAATTAAACCTTAATGTGAACACTGATTTGTAGTTTTTATTTTGTTATATATTTGTATTAATGCTTTGTTTTTTATTTCCATTTATTTTCTGATATATTCAATTCTTTTGTTTTGAATCAGCCTTTCTTCATTCTCATCAAGTACGTATAAAAGGTACGAAGGGATGAAATTATACTTGATCAAACGTGATCAAAATATTACAGAGGAGATAGATAATTTCATCGTAGATATCGTATTACCTATCTCTTTAAATATTTCTGCTCAGCCGTGAAACACAAAATAAAATCAATACCTTGAAAAATGCAAAATAAATGTGATTTGGTAAAAAGAAAAAAAAAGACATTTTTCTTGATGAGTTAAACAGATATTTTTCATTTCTTGCACGACTGATCAACAGTGAAGGAAAGCAGTGTGTAACACGTACCTAGTGAGGTGTAGCATTAATTTTCATCTGAAGCTATCCAAAACTTGTGCCAGGGCCTCTAACCATTTGAACATTTGAATTGTCTTTAACTGCCAGGGTGAATAACATTTGTCGACATTAGAATTATGTCACAAGGTTGTTGTGTTGGCATCTGATTAACAGAATATTTATTGATTTAGCAAAGGAAAATTTGATTGGTTGCGATAAACAAGGCTTAAAGATTTATGGATAGGTAGCAACCACTTGAGCTTAATTAGAAGAAAATATGCTATAAACAATTAAAATAACAAAAAAATCATTAAAATTGGTTAGAAATTGACCATTGAACAGCATTTTGGGTTTTAAAGCCTTATTATAATAGATTATGCAAATATATATCAATTTTAGACTTACAACAAGAACACTTTTGATATGTAAACTTATTGTTTTTTGATCTTTTCACCAAAGTTAATTGAATTGAACAAACCATCCATCTCCTCACTATCCTTACTCTTACACCATTATTTATTAACACCCTTTTGGCACATTTGACTCTGACTGTTGCGGTGCCGTTAAACATCAACAAACCAAAGCAAACGTTAATTGAATGGGTGCAGTTGATTACGACCGAGAGGTTTTAAATCTTTTTCATACCCTCTATGAAAGATTAATTGGTGAAAACAGTCCGATTTTCAGTGACTGAAATTTAGGACAGAAACTTAAAGAATTACATTAAATATTTTGAGCTGTCTTCTTTCATACATAACAACTTTTCCATTCATTAAACATTTAGATTAGCCGTAAATAATTAAAAAAACTTTTGACATAATTTAATTTTAAAATTACTCTGTTCAGAATTTAAAGTTCTTTAAAGTGAGTATAAAATTTCTACTTGTCTGTACACCTTTAAGTTTAGAAGAAGATATGTTCTTTAGACTTGACCAGTGATAATGCATGAAAGCCTTCTGACCATAGCTTGTTTTCAGTGGTCCCACTGACCTGCTACCTTCATAATGCTGAGTACCTGGTGAGATTTCTAGACACAGGGAGGAAGGCAAAGTATCAGGACAACCTTTGGGTCATCTGTAAAGTATGTACACACTGAAGGGGATAGGAAAATCTATACCAAAAATCTATGGGGTGTATGTATACAAGGGATGGGGGAGTGCAGTTAAATGTGAATACATATGCATGAGGCTTGGGGAGTGCTGTATAGCCCAGTGGTTAAAGCGTCGGTCTTGTACTGAAAAGGCACTGGGATCAGATTTCAGCCAGGGCGCTGTGCTGTATCCTTGAGCAAGACACTTCATCCCATTTGCTCAAGTTCACTCAGCTGTGGAATGAGTACCAGTTTCGGCTGGGGATTTAACCTGCAATGGACTGGTGTCCCATCCAGGTGGGGAGTCAAGTACTTTCATCCGCTTATTACCATGGAAACCAAACCGAGTATAAGCACCAGGCTCTATAAGCCCTCGCGGCTTGATGGGATTTAACTTATAACATATGCATTCCTACAGAGAAATGATTTTAATCCTAATGTTCTTTTCAAATGTTGGGGGCTCTCCCATAAAAGTATATAGGGCTTTGTATTTGATTATTGATCTATTTTACTTCGGTAGTCATAACAACAAATAGGGTTTCTGTTTGCCAGACCTTGAATTTACCCAAATGTAGCTACAAGTAAAGTTTTAAAAATGCAATTATGTAAAAAGTCGTAATATTTGATTAGATTGGGGGAACAAAAGTTTTTACTACTTATATGTCTCATTTGTTAATTTCTACTTCCTCAATTGCCTTCACTCTAGCAAATAAGAATTTCTCATTTTCCATAAAATATTTACAAGGAAAGAGGAACAAGTCTCGAATTGTTTGGCAGGCAAAGAGGAACAGGTGTGTAAAAATGAAGGATGGCTTTATAGATGAATTGTCTTTGGTTAGATTCTGTAAAAGTTTCATCATTCTGTAAGAAAATCTTCAGTTTTCACTAAAGGATATGGATAGCCTACTTAAGAGAGTGGAACTAGAGCAGCCAAGAGGGGAGAGGGGGGGGGGGGGCACTAAGGAGACCCCAAATGTACCATATTATATGTTTAGGGGACCATAAAAGTAAAATGTCCATAAACCAAGGGGCAAAAACTCGTCCTTCACAATGGGAAAACGATAAAAATAGCTAAATACCTTTCTTTTTTTTTGTTTTTTGCTCTTTTCCCTTTTTTCGAGATATGAGGGGCTTCCAAATTTTACTTTGCCACAGAGCCTCAGGATTCTCGCGGCAACCCTGGGTTGAATTGTAGCAAATTTTTTAATTAAAATGAATGTTTGAAAGATGCACCTAGGTTGAAAGAGAGGCTCTGGTTGGGTACGTTGAACTCTTCTAGCTCCCGTGGTTGAACTTAAGGTAGACAGGATTATTAAAACAGCAAGAAGATTCACCAGAGGGGAAAAATATTTGAGTTGCGAATAAACAAACAATATTCCTTATTGACTGTAATGATAACAAATTCTTAAAGTCACTTTATTTGAAATTCTCTCACTTCAATTTGTTTTCTTTTCTTAATATGTTATGTAACTTTGAATATTCCAGATAATATTAAGTCATCAGGAAAAACTTATATTCTTCTAACACAGAAAATGAAATTTATGGCCAATTTTTTAACCTTAGGCCATGTGCAATGTGCGATTTCTAAACGACGCATGATAATACTACGCAAACCAAGAGCGTATTTTACTGTGTGCTCAAGCTGGTTGGTTTGTTTACTGGCAATTTGAAGGGGACACATCCTTTTGAGCATGAGCAGACTGGAACTGTGAACTCGTATATTGAGGGATTTCATCACACGACTTCTAACTCCCCTGGAAGCCATTTTGCAGGGCAGGGAATCATTGCATTTCACACATGTTCACACATCTCAGTCGCATTACACATACAACAAACATACTGCATGCTAACCTACCTACCAGTTCAACAAATTTTACTGATTGCAGTTTTTTTATTGGATATTTTATTCATATTTTCTTTTAGTTTTTATGTTCACTGGAAATATGAAGAGAAAGTTACGTGAATGCTATCTGATTGTTCGTTATACTTAGGCAAATCTTTCATACCTGATATCAAGTGCTCGCTGCAAATTCTAGTGTGAACCGTGGGTTGAAAGCCGTCGCATTGTACAGTAGAAACCCACTTCGAACGTCGATCAGGATCAGATGGAAATCAAGAAAACGTCTTTTTATTCCCCGGCACACGTCTACTAGCGCAACCAGAGGAAGATTGCGGCATAATTATCTTACAAAAATAATCTCATATAAGTTCATGCAAACGTATGTAAATCTAATTAAGTGTACAACAGACAACCATCTTCCTACCCTACAAAATGGTGATGTGAACAGTCATGTGACCTCATGACGTCAGCTGAAACACCCTTATTGTATGGGGCTAAGATGCGTTTTGGGAACCTGCAGAAAACTGAAAAAGCTACAGAAGTGGGTTGTCAGAAAGTAGAATTTTCTAATATTGTTTTAAAATACCAACCAGAATTAATTGAATGACAAAACAAATCATTTTTTCCATATTACAGTTTCATCTGCATAACCTGTACAGGAGTTGTGTGTGTGGGTGAGTGAGGGGGATGGGTGAGTGAGGGTGGATGGGTGAGCTCTACTTGGACACCTTCCCTCCCCAAGTCCCTAGTAAACAGTCCCTAGAAATCAATCTCCCCGGCACAGTTCAAGTTGAACTTTGCTGTCGTGGTGCCGTAGCCCTCACCAAACGAATAATCAAACAAACTTTTGGTAACACCTGTATTTAAAGAGGTTGTTTTAAACATATCTGTTTGACAAATATCTATTCAACAAATTTTAAGTGTTCCATTAAGTTTGTCACGTGACATGAAACATATTTTTGAGACATTTTATTCGCTTGGTGAAGATTTAAATAAATGATACCATCATTGGATCTGAAGACAACTCTTGAGCATGTCAAGCGTGAATACTTGATGCAACAAAACTTTGCCTCTGGTCGATTCTCCCAAATGGGGCAACATGTGTCGACTTCTCACAGTCTAGTGCTTTCATATCTGAGTCGTTAACAGACGAATCATGAAAGGGATTTAGGGTTAGTTTATGCTGCGTATTATGGGTGACAGGATTACTTCAATAGCTAAGAAAGTTAGGGTTAGTCTATGCTGCGTATTATGGGTGACAGGATTAGTTTAATAGGTGAGAAAGTTAGGGTTAGTCTATGCTGCGTATTATGGGTGACAGGATTAGTTCAATAGGTGAGAAAGTTAGGGTTAGTCTATGCTGTGTATTATGGGTGACAGGATTACTTCAATAGCTAAGAAAGTTAGGGTTAGTCTATGCTGCTTATTATGGGTGACAGGATTAGTTTAATAGGTGAGAAAGTTAGGGTTAGTCTATGCTGCGTATTATGGGTGACAGGATTGGTTCAATAGGTGAGAAAGTTAGGGTTAGTCTATGCTGCGTATTATGGGTGACAGGATTAGTTCAATAGGTGAGAAAGTTAGGGTTAGTCTATACTGCGTATTATGGGTGATGGGATTGGTTCAATAGATGAGAAAGTTAGGGTTAGTCTATGCTGTGTATTATGGGTGACAGGATTAGTTCAATAGGGTTAGTCTATGCTGCGGGTGACAGGATTAGTTCAATAGGTGAAAAACTTAGGGTTAGTCTATGCTACGTATTATGGGTGACAGGATTAGTTCAATAGATGAGAAAGTTTATCTTCTATAAAAGAAGACTACAAAACAAGAAAGCATTAAAAAGCATTAAAAAATCTGATTCCAATAAGGAGATATTGAAGTTTAAAGTTCTGTGTGAGTTTTGAAGAAACGGCTGGTGTGGAAAGTCTACATGGTAAGGTTGGTGCCCTCATTCTCGAATTCCACAAAATTTTATTGTATTTTTTCTTGAGATTTTGTGGCTTAAAAACCATTGAATGTTCCACCCGCAAAGAATTAAAACAGAATATAGTAAAGTTACTATAGTGTACCACCTAAAGAAATTTCATTTAACAAAAAGAAGTTTATTTTCTGTAATTGAAGGCATTAATAAATGTTTATAACACTAATAATGGGGGTGCTAACCTTCTGCAGTAGTCTCCACACCAGTCGTTTCTAAATGCACAAATGAAGCAGAACTTTAGATATATATATATATATATATATATATATATATATATATATATATATATATATATATATATATATATATATATATATATATATATATATATATATATATATATATATATATATATATATACATATATATATATATACATATGTATATATATATATATATATTTATATATATATATATGTATATATATATATATATATATATATATATATATATATATATATATATATATATATATATATATATATATATATATATATATATATATATATATATATACATATATATATATACACATATATGTATATATATATATATATATATATATATATATATATTATATATATATATATATATATACACATATATATAATATATGTATATATATATATATATATATATATATATATATATATATATATATATATATATATATATATATATATATATATATATATATATATATATATATATATATATATATTAAAGAGATTCTTCATCTTTTTAAAAATAGATGAACTTTCTCATTTTTATTTTCAAGAATTTGAGAACTTGGTGGTACATATATCAAACAACACCGGGATGTGGGAATGTAATCACATGTAAGTTGTTAGTATAAAACTTGGTAAATATTGCATGTCAGCATATTTAGAGGGGAAGGAGGGGGTGCTGAAATGTCTAATGAATTTTGCTGAAGCTGAAATCTTTAATAGTGAACGTGTAACGAAGCCTAAAAGGCTTTGGGTCATTGGGGGTGAAATGCCCAATGAATTTTGCTGAAGCTGAAATCTTTAACAGTGAATGTGAAAAGAATCTGGGTCTTTGGGGGCTGGGGCAGAGGCTGTGTGATTTTATGCATTCCTGGGGTTTAAATCATGCCTAAAAATGGACTTGCTGACTTGCTTCAACCAGATTGCAAATCTGCCATTATATTTTATACAAATTAGAACAAAATTTGTTGGGGGGCCTAAACATGACTTGAGCCCTTTCTTCATTTATTTTTTGGTAAAGGGCTGCTGCCACTGTTTTATGTGCATGAATCTCAGATGTAAGGAGATACCTCATGGTAAATTGATATCATTTTGCTGTTTGTTGTATTCTATAATGCTACCAAATGAGGAAATATCAATTATTTTGAATGCTTTTCACATTGAATCCTGCATAATAATTTAACAAAACTTGATGGTCATATAGTAAGATAGACGATGTGAACAAGGCAGAGTTGATCTAATAACTTCAAAAATAAAAAGAGATGTGCGTGCAATGTTTGTCTGCCACAAACTTTGTTTCATGAATTTTCTTTTATGAATTATTTATTTGTTTTAAAAACAGGAACTTACGACTTCACTGTATGCTCAAAATCAACAGAGTAGTAATTTCTTCTGTATTTTTGTCTGTAAATTCAGCATCTTTGTTGGTTTGGTTTAGTTGAAGGGGGACACAGCCTCATGCGAGATAAATAATGCATCCACTGTTTAGGTCAATAAATGACCTGTTGGAATGAGGAAGTTCATAATTTATATTTTGTGGGTTTCTTGAATTGCAAGAATTGTCTGCGAGGTATTAAATATTTACATAGTTCTCCGCTGTTTAATTTGCAAACTCCTCTAAAAACTCCCCAAAAATAAGCATGGTTCAGCCTTCTTAATGGAGAAATGTAAATCATTCTAAACTGTGCTGGATTGTGTAAATGTGTCTTCTTTTATCGATAGTTGCAGGTACAAAAATTAATCACTAAGCAATTTTAGGGAAGCAAAAATGCAAGAACAAAAAAATTGGTTTTGAGTTACAATTACAGCTTGGTAACAGCAATTTGCAAGCAAACATTAGTCAAATAAGAGTTCCAAGAGAAATGTAACAAAAGTTGTAAACTGATAAGTTTATTATTAATAACTTAACTCTTTCATTACGTACAAACAGTAGTAAAATAAAATAGTTCAAAACAGTCACAGAGAAAATACGTATAGGGTTGTAACTTAGTTTGTACTTAACTTAACTCCTTTTACATACAAACATTAATAAAAATAAAATTCAAAACACTTGCAGTAGAAAAAAGTGAAAAAAGGCTTAATGATTGATTTTATCGTTTGTACTTTAAATCCTTTATTATGTACAAAGAATATTAAAGTAAAAAGAGATGAAATTCATTACAGAGAATATGCATAAAATGGCTTCTTTAGTGATTTTATTATTTGTTACCTCACTCATTCATTATTTACTAATATAAGTAAAGTACTGTACTTCAAAGAGTTTTAAAACGTTTGCAGGGAAAATGCAAAAAACCAAAGGCTTAACCAGTAATTTTGTTAATTTTAACTTAACTACTTCACTATATAATTAAGTCCTTAAATACTTTTTACACACACCTGCTTACATCTGACTTTTGTAAAGGTTCCCATTTTCAAGCTTGTTACATGCTTTTGCCTAGTTGGCCATTTATATAGTCAGGGAAGATTAGATTTCAAATATAATTTGTGTGTCAAAAGACCTACCTTAAACTGTTTTTATGTTACCTTCATTTTCCCATGTCAAACGAGAGCTCTCTCGCATGCGATCCTTGTCCAAAAGTCAGAGAATCCATTACATCAAGATATTATTACTTGCTTGATACCGGGAGGTTATCAAGGTTATCTTATCATTATTGTCGTTAACATCGTCATCGTCATTATCATCATCATCATCATCATCTTCGTCGCCATTGTTATTGTCATAATTTTTAACCTTCATTATTCCTGCCTTTCCAACCAAGATCGATTTGCCCCCAGAAAATTGTCTACATTACATACAGATAATATACTAATGCACCATTGAATAAATTGATGCTCTCCTCCGCCCCATGAAGCAAAGCTGCCCCTGTCTTGTCCCCGTCAGCATCAAAATCCTGGTGCTGCCACTGTTTGTCATTAGTACCTACTCTTTCTGCTCCAAACTGCCGTTATTTTTACACCTATCAATTTACTTTCCCTTGATTAAAACCATCTATTCTTTCAAGTTATTTTGATATAATCTGTCCTCTCTGACATCTTGTGATCGTTATGTTGTCAACATGTGTCTGACAAAGTGATTTAAAGATAATCATCTTGAGGAATCATTTCCTCCAAAAAACACTTTTTCATTTTTATTAGATAAATAAAACCATAATCATTTTTAGAGAGCATAAAATGTATATCAGCCCAGACCAGTATCTATGCCACAAATTGAAATGTCTCCCTCTGTTACTGTATAAAGTGAAACACATGAAGGAAATTTTCTAGTACTGTTTAAATTGTTATTTCTGACTCAGCGCAATTAAACTGTTTACTTTTTGTGTGGTTCTTCTAACAAGGTGGTGGTACCAAACAAATATCATGTTTACAGAGCCATTAATCTTTCTTGAGTACTTGCACACCAGGAACATTCTCTTCCAATGGAGTGTTTGTTTTAGGGAAGATAAGATTGAAAAAATGCTGGTAACATGTAATAATGTTAAATGTTTCAAATGTTTGGGGAAATGTATTTTTTGCAGCAGTTATTGTATGAATGTATGTTTGAGTTATATATAAATCTAGAACGATCCAGCTCTATGAAGATCTAGCGACACACTGACATTAAGAAGCTTTGTGACTGAGCAAGATTTCTGTGAAAGCTTCAACGAGAACAAAATGAAAATGGCCCTAAAAAACTCACATATTTACATGTAAATGACAGTTTTACAGCATCAGAAATTTCCAGCCTATTTATGTATGTAAGTATGTGTAGTATCAAAAAGAAACAAAGTAGTAAAGAAAGCATTCAAAAATTGTATTCTCTTAAAGGACTAGTTGATCAGTGGTCAAGCAAGTCCATCTTATTTGAAAGAGGACTTCAAAAGAAACAAAATAGTTAAAAAAGCATCCTAAAATCTTATTCAGTTAAAGGATTAGTCTATTGGTCAAGCAAGTCGATTATATATGAAAGAGGACTTCAAAAAAACAAAATAGTGAAAAAAAGCATGTAAACAAATCTTATTCCGTTGGGAAGATATATAAGTTTAAAGTTTGGTATCATTTGTGTAGAAATGACTGAAATCAGACTAGTTGTGTCGTCATAGCCTCAGATTCCTTAAAGTCTTTATGTATTCTATCATATTTTGCCCTTCGATTTTATGGCTTAACAACCATTGGGTATGTCAGGAAAATAGTCAAACAGAATCGTGTAAGGATAATTATAATTTACGATCTGAAAAAAGTTTGAGGTAAAATAATTAAGATAGGAAAAAGGTTAAATATATATTTAAAACACATTAACAATTGTTTAGAATGTGAGGATAAGGGCACCAACATTCCATAGTAGACTTACTACACCAGTCATTTCTACAAAGATAAGACAGCTTTTAAACTTGAATATCTCCTTTATACAATAAGATTTTTGAACAATTTCTTTACCATTTTGTTTCTTTTGGAGTCCTCTTTCATATAAGATAAACTTGCTTGACCACTGAATTAATCCTATAATGTCCCTTGTATTAAAGTTGCTAATTAGTAAATGCCACTTTTGGTCACTGGCACCCAACCCCTTTCTGATTAAGATATTCAGCAAACTCCCCCCATTTCTGTAACAATTTAGCGTACTTTGTACCCTCTAATTAATATATATTTGAAAGGTTGATTTGCCTGACATGTTTGGCCGATAAAACGTGTAGAAACATTAATCTAAACAAATTTTTGTGCATAAACATATTTTGGACATTATCGCTCAAGATGTATGGTTATAAAAGCAGTGGGGGCACTACAGATATCACTCCTCCCACTTGCTTCCCAGAAATTTTGGAAAATGACATATTTTGTCCGATTTATAAGCTTTTGTTAAAGCTTTTTGTCACCCCATGAGACAAAATTGCCCATCACCCCCACCCCCCCCCTTCCTGACCAAAATCCTGGCACCACCACTGCATAAAAGTGCAGATCATTTGTTTAAGGTTGAGTGCATGAGGGGGAGACCATGCACAACATATCAAGGGAGTGGTTAAACTGGTGTTACTGGAATGGTGGGAGGGGAATTACAAAAATGTGTGCCCTAAGTACCTCCTATTTTACCTGCACTTCACATGTGTTGTCTCCTATGTACGAAATAAAGATTGAACAAATATTTTTCTTAATGTTTTTTTAATTATTTTTTTCCTTCCAGGGTAGTAAATCAGTGGATGGAGAATTCTTATTCATCATTTCGCTAGATTTACAATGACAGGAACTATCTATTATCATATTTTCTTCAGCAACTGTTCTTCGAGTCTCAATTTGATTGGTTTATCATGACATTTATTAAGTATCAAGGTATATACCAATTTGAAATTTCGGGAGGTTTGCGAGAAACAAGCCCATCCTCTGAATGAATTAGATTCATTTGTTCCAAATTGCTGCAGTTCAGTGAGGTGCCCGTCATGCTTGTTGCTAGGGAACTTTCCATGGCAAATATGTTCATCAGTAATGCTCTAGTTTTTCATTAGTTGGCGTATCTAATCATGATTATTTTCTTTCCGTTTTTTGTTATTTTTTGATTCAAAGTCTTATTTGCATATTCCCTGTTGTACTTTAAATGGAGCAATACAATATTGGGTAATTGGATAACTACTGTTTGCAACAACAGCTCGTAACAGCTGCCTTCAGCCATTCTCTGCTTCGACCACCTGGAGCATATCCATTCGTCAATTTACAATATTTGGGTTTATTTTTTTTAATTAGATTGGCAGGAGATTATGGTAGCAAGGACAGAAAAGCTCAATTGTTTAGTCGGTGCTACAGATAATAGGGTACAGTAGATAGAATGGGGGAAAAGTGTGGCATAGTACACACATGAATTCAATTTGAATAAGATCAAAAATGAGCACTGCAATGTTTGAATTTGTGTTTTTTTAAAGTATATGGAAGGGCAGAGGCAACATTAGCCTCATTGCCCCAAGGAAGATGACAAAACAGCAGCTGCTGCTGCTGTCATCCAAGACATCACTCTCAGTAGCAGGCTTCCCAACCACTCGTCCATCTTCTCGGCCAAGGCCATCCTCCTCACCCTCAACTTTATTGAGTGTTCCCTGCTCAGCCACTTTGCCATCTTCTCCGACTCAAAGGCTGTTTTTTTTTACTCAATCTTAAATGGGATAACCCCACATCCCACCTTCTCCATAAAGTACTTTGCCTCCCCCTTCCCTTGCAGGAAAAGTATTATTTTCTTCTGGATACCCAGCCATGTTGGCTTTCCTGGCAATGACAGAGCTGATGCAGCCTCTAAGCTTGCCCTCAACCTCCCCCCTACTCACTTTCCCAAAACCCTTATTTACATCAAACCGCTTATCACTTCCTTGTTCGTGATCGCCGGCAAACCTCATGGGGCTCTCAAATTGATAACAAACTCCACGTCATCCAGCCCACCATTCCGATCAAACCCACCATCCACAATCTCTCCCGTGCAGACAACATCCACATTACCCGCCTTAGAATAGGTCACACCGACCTCACTCACTCCCACCTCCTTATTGGCTTTCCCACCCTCCACAAAAATTGCCATTGCACCCTCACAGTCCACCATGTCCTCCTTGCTTGCCCCCTGTACAACCTTCCCAGAGCTTCCTCGCTGCCCACAACTCAATAGCCAAGCTCTTCCAGAAAAACCCTTCAGATTAAATTATCTCCTTCCTTCATCATGCTTCCATATACAACCATATTCAGTCCTCCTCTCTCACCCCTCCCTCTACGTTTGCCCCTTCTTTCACCCATGCACTTCCTCGCTCGGTCCCAGCTTTCTGGCTTTTAGTTCCTGTGTTTCTCTCATTCTTCCCCTATTTTCTTTTCTTCCTACCTCTGGAATGATCTAACCTCTCAGGCACAATTTGACCCTCGCTGCCGTGGTGCCGTTAAGACATCAAACAAACAAACAAACAAACAAATATTCATTGCTATTAAAAGTTGCCAAAATTTTCATCAAAATCTGCTGAAGAGTGACCATTTCACAGCGTTTTTGATTCTCATGCTTCACTATGCAATTTTTTATGCAAATTTTGTGATTGTTTTATAGTACAGCCATAATATTTTCTGTTGTAAATCCTTTGTTTTTTAGTAATTTTTTGGAAGTGGTGCAGCAAATTCTGACGAAAAGTTTAACAAACCAAACCAAAAGTTTGTAAGTCTTTGTCACATTCCAGCATAAATAGGCTTAGAATCTCCCATCATATTTCCCATCATGTTTAGTATTTCAGGGACTAAGATTAAGAAAAAATTACATAAAGTTGTCAGGGAAATGTCATATTAGACATTCAGGCCTCTCAGACTGGCATAAAATCATAAAATTCAGATCAAAATTGACAAAGAGCATAAAATATTATTAAAAATTAAACAAAATCATACAATTTTGTGGAAAAATTGACATAATGGACACCCTGTCAAAATGGTTATAGGCTTACATGCCCTGAAGATCCATGTATGTATATTAATACTTCGTACAGTTAGTAATACCTTTTTCAACTTCACTCCACAAAGTTTGCTGATTTCAGGCACAGGAAAATTCCCGTTGAAAACTGAGAAGCATGCTGAAGCAAAAGTTTATGTGATTTAACACTTGTTTAAAATAGGGTGCCATAAAAATTTATGGCACTTAATTTTTTTTAATTCTCACACTTTATTTCAATTTGTTTTCTACAATCTAATTTGGGAATTGAAACTGAATTTTGGTATTGTGAATCTTAGGAGAAGGATTTCCCATGGCTGAATCATGTAAAGAATAACCAACCCTGGAACTTGTGTAGCTTTTAGTTTTTGGGGGCTTAAAGCCCTTGAAAAATACTTTTACTAAGACGTTCACCTCCCTATCTTGGTCCAAAATTAAAGGTTTTTGGCTGTGAATTGTCAAGTTTATTCCCCAAATTGTGGATTTTTTTTACAAAAATTGTGAGGTTTTTGGATCAAAAATAAAAATTAATAGTCCAAAATTGACCGTTTGTGGTCCAAAATTGAAGATTTTGGTCCAAAATTAACGATAATTGAGTCGATTTAAATAAAAATGCCAACATTTTGTTTTCTATGATTCATTTAATATTTCAGTTAAATATTTTTTTGACTTTGACAAAAATTGGGAGTACAGCATTTTTGGGATGGGCTTAGCCCCTACTCTCCTCTCCCATCACCTTAGACACACCACTGGTTGGGATGGACTTAGCTCTTGCTCTCCTCTCCCATCCCCTTAGACACACTACTGGAACCAACTTATTGCACACTGTACAATATGTTATGAAAAAAGAACTTAACCCTTACTCTACCAAAACTTTTTTGAAATGCGCTTGGGATGCGGAGCCAAAGATGGGGCACCTAAAACGGCGATAATATCGCCTCGTGGTAAAGTAATGGTTAATCAAGGGCTGACTATTGAAGGGTCCTCTGTCTTCCAAGCAGCAGAGTCGGGCCCGTTCTGCTTTAGTGACCAGCCGGGCCGCCCGCCGCGATCATGCTGCATATATTTTCAAGTTGACGCATTTGTCGGGGGTTGATTTATCGTTACTTTACCAGCTCTTTTTTGAAAATGCGCTTGGGATGCAGAGCCAGAGATAGGGCACCCAAAACGGCGATAATATTGCTGCGTGGTAGAGTAAGGGTTAAGAATTGATGGATGTTGTGTAACGCAGGTACACTTCCATGATAGGGAACAAAGCATGCCAAGTTGAAAAAATTTTATATGTGGAGGTTCGACTGAGAGCCATTTTGAGATATCTTTTGCTTTGCATTTTTTTCTTGATATACAAAATAAACAATTTCATATAAACAAACTGATGAAGCATTAAAAAGCATCATTTTGTTATAGCCAGTACAAAAGAGCATAAAATTTCAAAAAATGGCATAAAATAATAAATTTAATTTTTTTAAGTGGCTGGGAGGCCTGAACGTTACCCTCAAATTCCATGGTCATACATCACAATTTTTGCATAAATTTAAAATAAAGGTTAGGTTTTTGAATGTTTTCTTTTTTGTTTTGTTGAAACATTCTTCAAAATTGTGCTTCAAACCACAGGGTATATTTTAGCCAAACAGAACAATTTCTTACTATGGTGTCATTCTGTATCCATGTAGGGTATTTCATTTCTGAGGTTAATCAAGATTATTAAGTTACTAAAGAATTTCTTGAAAAAAAACCCAACAACAACATTTGTTTCTGGTAAGGGGAAGGGCAGACCAGTAGGGGGGTGAGGGCGGGCCAATGGAGAGGCAGGTGGGCCGCCCCTCTGAAACAGCAAAGCTGGGGCACTGTCTGACCACTTATAACCCTCAGTCTACCAAGGGTGTCCAAAATATAGGAGGTATTTTAGGGCAACTTTAGAAAAGTTTATATTGAATGGAAGCTTAGACTTTGAACTTCACATTTTTGTGCATGAGTTTTAAGTCTATTGAATAAAAGCTAAGACTTTAAACTTCACATTGTTGTGCAAGAGTTTTAAGTCTATTGAATGGAAGCTAATACTTTAAACTTCACATTGTTGTGCATGAGTTTCAAGTCTATTGAATGGAAGCTAATACTTTAAACTTCACATTGTTGTGCATGAGTTTCAAGTCTATTGAATGGAAGCTAATACTTTAAACTTTACATTGTTGCCCATGATTTTCAAGTCTATTGAATGGAAGCTAAGACTTTGAACTTTACATTGTTGCCCATGGGTTTCAAGTCTATTGAATAGAAGCTAAGACTTTAAACTTCACATCGTTGTGCATGAGTTTCAAAGTCTATTGAATGGAAGCTAATACTTTGAACTTTACATTGTTGTGCATGAGTTTCAAGTCTATTGAATGGAAGCTAATACTTTGAACTTCACATTGTTGTGCATGAGTTTCAAGTCTATTGAATGGAAGCTAATACTTTAAACTTCACATTGTTGTGCATGAGTTTCAAGTCTATTGAATGGAAGCTAATAGACTTTAAACTTCACATTGTTGAGTTTCAAGTCTATGAGTTTTAAGTAACATTGTTGTGCATTGTCTATTGAATGGAAGCTAAGACTGAACTTAACATTGTTGTGCTTGAGTTTCAAATCTAGTGAATGAAAGCTAAGACTTTGAACTTTATATTGTTGTGCATGAGTTTCAAGTCAAACATGCAAATGAGGTCACTGTTTTGCATATCTGGTGTCAAAAAAATATTTTGCTCTCTTGTGGCTAATGACAAAATTTTTGGTTGTGGGAGTGGGGGTAAAGTGGATAAGTAAAGAAACAACACCAAAAATCACAAAATTGTACACATTTTACCCAAAATTAAGAATCATTGCTTGCTATGAGAAGAATTGAATTAGATTTGAACAATTTGACTTGTTTAGATAATGTTGACCAAAAATGAAATAAAAATTATTTTTGTAAGTGTTGATATAATTTTGTTCATTTCACTAATTTTAAAACAAAAATGAAAATTCTGCATTTTTAGTGTCAATTTATGCTTAAACTTTTAATTATACACTCACACAAAATTTTTAAAAGATCAAATAGAATATTTTCAAATGATACTAAGTTCACCTCTATATAATTTTGGTATTGTCCAGAAATTTCTTCTTGAATTTGGGACTTTAAAAATGCCAAATAATTTGGCATCTGGTAGATTAAGGTTAAGTAATCCTTTAACAAAAGCAATATAATTTTGACATTAGAGAGAAAAGAAGTTTCCTGGATAAATTATTCTACAAATTTGAGTACATGCATGGTACTGTACATTGTAACAATCAATATGAAGCCTATTTTGATTGAATATGTTGCTATGCCACAAAATTTTAAATAATTTCAAAAAAGTATCCCGGCAGCAAATGTTGTCTGCAGGAACCAAAGTCAGACCCCAAGCTTGATTAAAAAAGGGGCAGGGTGATAGACTTGTTGAGGGGCACATTAATGCGTGCGGAAATACTGTGTCTTTTTGGAGTGAAGTCCAGGGGCACACTTAAGGCTCAATCCCCTGGTGAAGAAGCTCTGAGATTTTAGCTATAATCATACATTTGAGAATGAAGCTATTCTGACTGATAAGGAACAGCCTATCATTCTGGGTTCTGTATTTATGTAAAGTATTTCATTTTGAGGCTTATTCAGATTATTAAGTTTAAAAAAAATTAAATCTAAAAAAAACAAAACATTTTTTTTCTCATGAGGGGCAGAGCTGACCCCGAAGGGGAAGGATGGACCCCAGGGTGGCAGGGCGGGCCCACAGTGTGGCAGTGCAGGCCACCCCTGTGAAACAGCAAAGCTAGGGTCTGAAAGTGACCTTATTAAATAGTTTTATTTCAATAAAGTATTTTTTTTTCAATTTAAGTAAACAGATACTGCACATATATGAGGTTTGAATAAATTTTCTTGCTTTGGATTAGTGACTGATGAGGAGCTGATATTTCAGTTAAAAGTTCTGTCTCATCTGTGTAACAAATGACTGATGTATTGAGACTATTAAATGTGGAATGCTGGCGCTGTCAACCTCACATTCTTAACAATTTGTTAATGTATTTTGAAGAAAATTGATTGAATTTTTTTACTATTTGAATTATTTTCCCAAAACTTTCTTTGGGTGGTAGATCATAATTATCCTTACTAGATTCAGTTTTAGTATTGTGCTTACATATCCATTGGTTTTTACGCCATAAAGTCTGGGGAAAGAAATATGATAGAATACATAAAGACTTTGAGGAATCTGAGGCTGTGATGTCACAACTAGTCTGATTTCAGTCGTTTTTACACAAATGATATCAAACTTGGAACTGAAATATATCCTTAACAGAATAAGATTTTGGAATGCTTTTTTCACCTTTTTATTTGTTTGCAAATTTCCTTAATAAATTGCTCCATAAATTTGAATATGTGGTGGTACATTGACCAATATGCCAATTTGGATTGAATTTGTTGCTATTTCATAGAAATTTTAATATTTTTTTTTTAAAGTATCCCAGCAGCAAATGTTGCCTCAAGGGACCAGAGTGACCTTATTAAAGAGTTTATCTTCAATGAAGTATTTTTCCAATTTAAGTAAACATACTGCGCATATATGAGGTACGTAATGAATTTTGTTGCTTTGGAATAGTGACTCAGCAAATTACGGGAACGAGTTTTGAGGCCGTTTTTAATCATGCCAAGTAGGTCAATTGGATTTGGAGAGAGAATTGTTGAGGGGATGAGGGGCCTTGGTAATTGATAAGTTTCTGGGATTGACCTTTCTTGCAACCGATTAAACGGTCAAAGGACCTGTAGATCCAAGATTCATTCACTTCAGAAACAAGAATTTTTTATAGTAATTTTGATGAGTGGGAATTTGGACAAATGGGTTGAATTTAAATGGGATTTATTTTTTGGATGTCTTTTGTATTGCATTGGCTTTTTTTTGTTGCTAAACTACCTTTTGAAAATCTGAGCTGGTCTATTTTTAAATTGATAATTTTTCGCTCAACATTCCTTCAAGGGATTTTGAGCTTCAGCAAGGCTAGCCTAACATCCAGATATTCGCTTGGATAAGAGTGTTATTTTTGCAGCGTTTCATCTGTTCTAAGTGCTTATTCAACATTTTGCTGTGTTATAATGTTTGCCTTACATAGATTGATCCATGGATGCAACAACACTTTGTATTAGTGCGTAGTGTCAACAAATTTGCATTCCAAATCTCACCAAAAATGACTCCAAAAATTGGTTTTTGCTCAGCACAATCCGAAATGAATTTAGCATATATACTGTATAATAACATTGACTTGGAAGGGCCACTGAACATTTCCAAAGGATAAAAAGCACTGCTTTCATGTGCCAATTGGGCTATAATATACTGTTTGAGAATTGTCTAACAGTTTAGCCAAATTGGGGTATAGCACATGTAGTTGATAGCTCATTTGGGCTATAACTTGCATTTAAAAACTAAAGCTTTAATACTAAAATAACCTGAATGCCTAATTGGAACATGTACAAGATTTAAATATTTATTTGAAACGATGTCAAATACTGTAATTATTTCAAAATTCCGCCCTCTAATTTTAGTACAATAATGTGCTCAAGAGAGGGAAGGTTCTAGAAGTTGCAAAAAATGCCATATTGCATAGCTTGGGTAACTTTCCATAATTCAATTTGCGATTCCAGACAAAAAATTTGTTATTTTCAAGGCAATTTTATTGTAAAGAAATAAAGATGGAACTACATTGTTCCCAATTATTATTGATCTGAGGTATTTTTGAAGCATTTTGAGAGAAATTTCTTACCATGTGAATTCTTGTTTATGAACTTGGGCCTAGTGCTACAACTGTTAGTGGTCTAGTGTGTAATGAGTGTCTTGATGCTGATATGTGAATTTGCTTGTGACATTAAAAAGCCAATAAGAAATGACACTTTTATTTAAAGGTTTTGATTGTTAAATGACTAAAAACAATGTCTGGTATAACCTTCTTTACATCCCTTACAGAAAAAACTAGCTTGCAGCAAGCTTGCGACAAGCTAACATTTTAAGCTTGCGCAAATTTGCTGCAACCTTGCAGCAAGCTAGTATTTGGGACAAATGAAAGCTTGCTAGCTTGCGCAAACTAACATTAGCTTGCGCAAGTTAGCAAAAAAATGTTTGTTAGCTGCAAGCTTGCCGCAAGGTTGCAGCAAGTTTGTGCCAGCTAAAAATGTTAGCTTATTGCAAGCTTGTAACAACCTAGTTTTTCTGTAAAGGATGACAACTTGCTCAGTTACCATAGAATTCTGTATCTAAAATCTCCATGAAACTTGGGTCTTTTTTACCATCGTGAGTTAAAGTTTTTTCATAATTGATAAAGTTATAAATGACTTAATTGCCAAATGTCGAAATTGACTTGAATTTTGTAAGAACAAGTTCTTTTAACATAAAAATATAAGAAAATAAGACACAAAGCATGATTTGTTGGTATATATGTACTTAATATTTCTTTTAAAAAACTGAGATATATGGGGTTTTTTCAACAGTTTTTATCACTTCCTGGATTCCCAGTTATAGTTACGAATCCTTATGCTGCGGGATTGCACAATACTGGAATCAGGATACCGGGACTTAAGTGACTGTACCGGATCCCGCACAACGCTAGTTTTGAAAATCGAAGAAAATTAACTGGAAATGAAGAAAAGTTCTGAAAATGTTAAAGATAATTTTCAGAAAATTGAAGGGGATTAGGAAAACTTGAACGTTTATAGAAACTTAATTTGTGCTTGTAGGCCTGAGTGAGAATATTTTGGGGTCCTCCCCCCCCCCTCACCCCTGACTCCCCTTCCAACAGCACTGATGTGTATTCCTAACAACCCCAGTCTACTTAAATTAACAAATTACTCACAAAAACAGGCTTATACCCCCTCCAAAATATATGTTGAGGTACCACATCATTGATGTTCAAGTTTCTTGTACTTATATTTACCTAAAACTGAAAGAGAGTTCAGTGATCAAGTGTGTCCACCTGTGAAAACTCACAATAAAAGGGAATGATTTTAGGAAAATGATAGCAGAAAGAAATAATTTATTATTAGAATATATAGTTGTAATTGGTTTATTTTTGCAGATGGAATATTCATAAGCTCCTTTTCAGTTTGCAAAAGATTGTAATAATCCAGTTTGAGGTCACTTGTACAAAAACTGAGCTTGTATGTGGTCACAGCAAGGATCATAATAAGTGATTGGACCATGGAATAAGCTCGTTTGAACAAGCTAACCATCACTTGGGCCATTCCACAGACGGCACTGCGGAGTGGCCCTAGTAGATCCCCTGGAGGCCTAGGGGTCTGCTAGGGCAATTCTGCAGCCCCTCAGATAAGTCACACTGTGGAATGGTTTTAGCAGATCCCCAGGAGACCCTAGGGGTCTGCTAGGGCAGATCCCAGGAGACTCTAGGGGTCTGCTAGGGTAGATCCCCAGGAGACCCTAGGTATCTGCTAGGCAGATTTCCAGGAGACCCAGGGGTCTGCTAGCCATTCCAGACTCTAGGTGTCCGGGAGATCCCATAATTCATGGACTGTGAAATGACCCACTTAAAATTATCTTATTCATACCATGGTTGAACTGTTGTGATACAAGTTTATTGGTCAGCCAATGATTGATCAGAGACCAAAATATAAAAATCAAAATTTAAAACTGATATAAAGTCTTTTATTTGTTTCAGTATGATATTTGGTACAACCTTCAGCACAATTTTTAAAGCAAAACCATTAACATTGTAATATTATATTTCGGTAAAAAGGATGCAGCACCAAGGTTTTGATTCATAAAACAATATTTCCTTATTCTTTCACTGATCCTTAAAAACCACTTTTTCAACTAAACAGCTAATACTTTTCCTTTCCCCATTAAATTGAAAATGGATCTCCTTTTCACTGGTGACGTCCAATTTTTTTTTCTTTAAAGAAGTCGACATCAATTCCTCTTCATTGAACGTTAGCTTCTTCTTCCATGTTGACAAATGACGAATTAATTAATGTAATGCATTGCGATTGGTTTATTCGTAGTTGGTTGCATCATTAAGTACAGTAAATAGAACTAATTTCCGTTTTTACCGTCAGTTCTTTTATGTGTGATTGAAAATTTATAGTTCGTATTTAATAAGGGTCTGTCAAATTACTTGGAGAAAGTTGTTCACATTGCGTGTTGTGTGGTAAGTGAGTGCTAATTTATGCATTCAGATTACCAAGGGTATAGAATATAGCTTGGAAAGTCGCTGTGGCTTATGATATGAAACAAAAGAGTAGCTTTGTGATAGATTTTATATTGATTCATTCTTCTCTCTTTTTGAGTTTTCTTTTTCCTTCTTGCATCATACAAATTTTCCAAAATTACACAGGACTTAATTTAAGACAATTATGTTAGTAATCATACACAAGATTGGGGGTGGGGGATGCAAGTGCCCCCTCCCACACTTTTTGCAATATTTATTTCTTTTGTATGATTTTAGTGTGATTTGATGATTTTACCACTCCTCCCCCTCCCTCCCCTTCCCCTCCCCCCTCCCCTCCCACTCCTCCCCCCCCTCTCCCCCACTTTCGGATGGCAAATTTTATTTTGTAACTTTGTCGCCCACTTTTTTCTTTGGATATAAACTGCCTCTTTCTAAATATTTGAAGGCTATAAGCATCTTTTGTTTAACTATTGAGATGTGGTTAGGGAGTCTTGCCCTAAAGCATGGGATTGCTTCAGGGTTTAATGATATCCCATGGTGGGTATTCAAGCACTGTTCAAATGAGTTAGCTAATATCTTTACTGTAATATATAACAAGAGTGTCGACCAAAGTACCATTCCATCAGTCTGGAAGCATTCCAAAACTTCACCTGTACCCAAAATAGGTAAACCTGCTATAGTAAATGATTACAGACCTATTGATATTTCAAGTATTGGGTTTACTTGCATGCAGAAAATACTGCTACCATGAATAATGCAGTCTATAAATACAAAGGGTGATCAAAACAATTTGCATACAAAAAAGGTGTATCTTGTACTGATGTCATACTAACTCTTGTCTATGGTATAGTTTCAGGGCTAAATAAGAGAGATACAAGCGTTTCCAAAGTCTTGTTTCTGGATTTCTCAAGTGCCTTTAACACAGTTTTGCCAAATTGTCTAATCAGTGACTAAACCAATTTCATTGAAGAAAAGTGGCTTATCCACTGGCTGGCGGACTTCCTACAAGGATGGTCTAAACAAGTAAAACTACAAAAAGGGTAGTCTGATGAATCAGAAATAAAAATTGGTGTTCCACAGGGAGGTCCACTTTCAGCATTATTATTTACTATATATATGCTGATAAAATTTGTTCAGACTCAATTTGTGCCATTGTCAAATATGCTGATGATACCACCATTTCGTGCAATATCTCTAAGCAGACCCTTTGCAAAAATCAAGGGGACTATCAAAATTTTGTAAATAGTTTTGTGGATACGTGCGGAGAGAAAAATCTGCTTCTTAACCCAAGAAAATCAAAGGAAATGGTTTTTGAAAATAAAACATTAAACATATAAAGGGTTGATTGAAACAAAGAATGAGAAAACGGTCATTTGTTGTGATTGTGTGGAACGTATGTCCTGTACAACCTATCTGGGATTCTGCATTGATGATAACTTATCGTTTTCTTACCATTTTTGAAGATGTTGTCCAAAGTGTATTATATTGTCTCTACATTAATCTATATTGTTCCTTATGTCCCTCCTGAAACTAGGATTAAGATATCAACAGCCTCCATCTTGCCTCATAACATTTATGCAGTCCCAGTTTGGTACCATTTTTAAAAAGTAAAAGATAAAAATAGAGTTAAAAGTGCCAATATATTCTGTTTAGACCGTGATGCAGCAAAAAAGAATTTGGCAGACTTGCCCAAAACATAGTTTCAACGAAAGACCACCCCCTGGTAAGGGTCCAGGGGGCAAAGCCTCCAGAAGCTCTTGCAAAATTGACATTTTAAGGGCAAAAAAAGTATGTCACAACGCATAGTAAGAAAGTGTATTATACAAGTCAAAATTCATGTCAAAGAGAGCTATAATACACAATATACAAAACACAAATTCATGAAAATGCATAACGTGGAAATATAGTCATGTTTTATTGTTTACATTTGTACATGGTTATTGGTTTATCGTCACTCTTTGAAAATTATGGGTAGCCTAAAGAAAAGATTTTTGAAAATTAACCACAAACTTTCAAAATGAGCCTGTTCTGTATCGCATGCCCCTGACACCCACCTTCCCCTCACTGTATCCCCCTCTCTCTATCTCTCTCTCTCTCTTTTCTCTAGTTCATGTATTTAAATACAAAATCATATAAATGTTTGATATATTATAACGAAGAACCCCCTTTTTCTGAGAAAGTTGTGATCAATTGCTTGTCAAAATAACATTTTATCACATATTTACTGGACACTTGGCACTAGTCTCAACTGACACTATTGCACCGCACGCTTATTAATGAAGTTGATGGTGCAAGTGTACCAATAGCAACAATCTAAACCCACGGCACCAATCAGAACTGACAGCACCAATCAGAATTGACAGCACCAATCTGAACCGACAGATTAAAATCTGAATCGACAGATTTAAAATCTCAACCGATGGAATAAAATATTGGGGGGCGATTTCCCCCCCCCCCTCTGGCTACCATCCCTCCCCCTCTGGCTACCATCCCTTCCCCTCTGGTTACCATCCCTCCCCTCTGGCTACCATTTCTCCCCCTCTGGCTACACCCCCTCCTTCCTCTGGCTGGCCACTGCCACTGACTGGTATAACATACAATTTATAAGAAGATGTTTTGCCCATCTGCTCATGAACCTTACACTATGAAGTAAAAGAAATACATTTTGTTTTTTTGTCTTGGATCTGCCTTTATGACATCACAATTTACACTGCGAGGTCACACTGGTGAAATAATTCCAAAACGGAAGAATTAAGATATCAACATGGCTGTTACACTGTTTATCTAACAATGTCACCTCCATTGTACAAATGAAAATGAGAATATAAGGAATATTCCTGAAATTTAATTAGTTTCTATTTCATAATGTAATATACTGCTTTTTTGTAAACTTTACAAAAATTCTTAGGTCATCACAATCTTTGACACTCCTCCTCCTCCCCACTCCCTCTGAAAGGCTGACTACACCCCTGCTCTTATATTGTATAAAAGTTAGCTGGCTCATAAAAAGTTCTTGAAAACAAGGACAGAATGTGGGAATGGCATCTTTGCATTTTTTTAAAATAAAATATTAGTGAATAACGAATTGTTATTGTTCACTTCTTGCAAATTGGATTGAAAACTTGAGCCAGGAAGTTCAAAATGGGAGCACGGCTTCAAGTACTTTTTTTTTCATTAAAATTGAATTTTAGATTAAAAGAAAAACATTGTTGAAGTAGAATTAGATATTTGTTTAATATTTAAAGTTATTTGCGATATTTGTTTTTACGATTTTTACCTCCCTGGGTCGCATTCCGAATTTGGATAATTCTAGTATTTTTCCCCACATGCTAAGTTTCAACTCATCATCCACTGGCAACCAATGAGAAAGGCAAATCCACGGTCTCTAAGGGGGAACGAATGTGAAATGTTTCAATAGCTGGCATTTTCTAAGTTTAAATTCCCACAAAAAAAATCCTTATTTATTCAGCAGGTTAATTTCAAGGGCACTCAAGTCATAAATCAAATTAACCATGTAGAAGGAGTGGGAGCATATGCCAGAAGAAGTTACTCAGAATCAAGGCCAAATACTTAATTATTCTCCTTAGATCACGATAAATCCCAGTATTAATTAAATTTCAACCTACTTCCTGAGACAAATTCCGTCATTTCTGCCTGAAAAAAAAGCACCCTTTCAAGAACATATGCTGTGCCTCCATCAAAAAAATTAAATGAATTTTTTTGTCTTCCTGACAAGGCGATCAATCTAGTTTGGCACTTGATATAGGTCGCCTACGTGTTGTGTAAGTGTTACCTTAATTTCCTGCACTGCGATTGGTTCGTTGGAACTGAGATATTGCTGAGAAATCTATTGATTTTATGGCACATCAAAGAGATTCAGCAAGGAGGTAGGTAACACTATATTTCTGTTGGAAAAACTTGACATGTAGTACCTTATAAATGTCATGCTTGTTTATTGAGATGTTCATCATCGAGTATGGCCAAGTTTACTTTGCGGAAAGTTATCTAAATTAACATGAAAGAGAAAGGCATGGAACACTCCCCTGTAAAACAAATAGTGAATTTTAAGCGTAGAATACCTTCTGCCTTATCACTGTATGAATGAGACATGTTTGTACTTTTTAGTGACATAAAAGGAGAGTGGACAATGGAGATTTTGATGTAATATTGCATCATGGAAGGTTGGTTTTGAAAGATAAGTTTAATGGTCAGTTATGTCCAGCGGTGGAAAATTATAGCAGATCACGGCACCACTGGTCCCAGAGATTTTTCTTTCTCTAGGGGAAAAGGAAAAGGGGTAAATAAAGAGTACAAAAAAGACTCTTTCAACTTGCATAAGAACGTGACAACTGCTCCTATTCTCTAAACTATTTTTCGCTCCAATTTCTCTCAATTTGCACCTTTTTGTTTTATAACTTCATTTTCGGATTTTCTTTTAGGTGGATGGGCTTTTATCCTCGGTGAGATCGTTTCTTTTCTTTTTCTATTATATTTTCCCTCGTTCTGTCCCGACTTTTCACGCCCCTTCGTTACTAATACAGCGGTCCCCATATAGTGGTTCCATGATTTTTTTCTAGCTGCCTCGGGTCTCTCGGCCCTTGGTTTTTCTTTCATAATGACAAAGCGCCTATGCAGTGACCTTGACCTTGACCCCCTCCCCTCCCGTGACCCACCTGCTACCATCATTGACCATTCTGCAACCCCAATCCCAAAAATCCTTATAATCCATGCCACCAACAAGCAGGAAAGCTTTAAAAGTTTCTCCTTTCCTCATCCATAAAGCCCTCTTTGGCCTTGTCGGTACCCTCCCAAAGTCTCTACCCTTAGATCCGGTGATCTCCTGGTGCACTGCACCAGGGACACCTAAGCCACCACCCTCCTTTCCACCAAAACCCTATCCAACTCTGGTATCGACATCACAGTCACCCCCATCGTTCCTAAACTCCAGCAAAGGCGTCATACGCACCAGCGATCTTGCGTACATGACCGATGTGACCTCCAAGAAGAACTAGCTAACCAACATGTAACCGAAGCCCGTCGTCTCGTTCTAAAGAGAGACGGGCCGAAACTCCCACCAACACCATATTTCTCACTTTCGCAACTCCAACTCTCCCCTCCCACATCATTGCGGCTACCTGAGAATCCAGGTCGCCCCTTATATTCCTAACCCTTTACGTTGCTACAATTGTCAGAGGTATGGCCACGGGGAAGAACTCCTGCCACAGCCAAGCGCGCTGTGGTAACTCTGAGCCCCGGACCATGACAACACCTCCTGCACCAACCCCCACTCTGCACAAATTGTGACGGTAAACACCCAGCAAACCATCCCTCCTTCTCGAAAGACTGTCCCACCTGGCTTCAGGAAAAACAAATAACAAAACTTAAAACCCTTAACCCCAACATAACCTACCCTGAGGCCAGGAAACAATTCCTCGCTTCCCTTAACTCCAAGCCTTCCTACTCAAACGTAGTCTCCTCTAACTCTAATTCCGCCCAAAACACAACTAACACAACAAAAACTAACTCCCATGCCCAAACCGACCTCACCTGGCTCTTCTTACCTAGTCCTAAGCCCATCACCATTTCCAACAACCCAATCACACCAATACCCACACCACCTCCACCACCACTTCTCTCCTCAACCCCCTTCCTACTCTAAAGCCCCTACCGCCCCTACACCAACTCCACTAATACCTTCATACATCAAGCTAAAACCAGCCAAGCAAACAACCAACAAACCAACAAATCAACCAGCAAACAACCAACAAAAAACAACCAATCAACAAACAACCTATCAACAAACAACCAATCAACAAACAACCCACCTCCCAAACCCACACTGAAGAGAGTATGGATTGTTGATTACGAACACATCGATCATACTTCGTCCAATTTTCAAAAACAATCGCTCCCAAAGAAACAAATCCAAAGAAAAAACAAGCGAACTCAGACCCAGCAGATCTTCCTCCAGATAACCCCCGCCTCCTTTATGGCATACACCACAATCAATTACAATAACACCCACAACATCATACAATGGAACATTAGGAGCCTTAAGGCCAATTCTGAAGAAATCGACCTTCTGGCCTCCACCTTCAACCAGTCGTCTTCTGCCTACAAGAAACTTTCTTGAAAACCACGGACCATTACTCCCTTAACAACTTTGCTTGCTATCACAAACATCAAGTGGATGCTGACAGGGCCTGTGGTGGCGTCTCCATTCTCGTTAGACACGATATCCCACACAGCCCTGTTAGTGTACACACCGACCTTCAGGCCATCTGTATTTCTATCTCCCTCCACAAAACTTTCACTCTCTGCAATATCTATCTCCTCCCAACACCAACATTCAACCAACCAGCCTTAACAACCTCATCTCTCAGCTTCCCACCCCTTCATCCTTCTTGGTGACTTCAACGCTCACAACCCTCTGTGGGGCTCTAATACCACCACCCCTAGAGGCAAGTTCATCGGCTCTCCGTCAGCACAGCCTGTCCTTACTGAACACTAACTCCCCGACCTACCTTCATCCTGCCACAGGCTCTCTCACCTGTATTGACCTGTCTATCTGTTCCCTAACCTCCTCCCTGACTTTAGTTGGAGAGTCACTGCTGACCTCTGTGGTAGTGATCATTACCCTCTTCTTATACACTCCAATCTTCAAATCCCCACTGAGCACACCCCAACTGGAACCTCGACAAGGCTGACTGGTCCCTTTTGAAACCCTCTGTGACTCACACCTCTCCCCATCTTCTCGGGATGAGGATCCCATGTCTAACTTCAGTAATATCCTTATCAACATCGCCACCTGCTCAATTCCCAAAACCTCCAAACCCCAAATCATCCCCCAACCCCTGGTTCTCAGATGACTGCAAAACCGCCATCAAGAACAGGAAAAAGAGCCCTCAGGAACTTTAAAACTAACCCGACCACCCATAACCTTAACCTCTTTCGCATCAGCCGTGCAAGGCCAGACGCACTATCAAGGACAGTAAAACCAACACTTGGAACAACTTTATCTCTTCTCTCACCACCAACACCCCCACTAAGAAGATTTGGAGAATGGTTAACAGCTTCCACGGCAGAGTAGGCAAATCTTCCATCTCCCATCTCTCTTGGAATGGAGACCTTCTCACCGCAAAAAGACATCGTTGACCACCTCGCTTCGCCTCTTTCAGCAACATCTCGGCCTCGACCAACTACTCCAATGCTTTCAAAATCAAAAAAGCTTGCGATGAAGCCCGAGAATCACTTTTCCCTCTGACAACTCCAGCTACAACACCCCTCTCACCCTTTCTGAATTAAACAAGCCATCAGCGGCGGCTGGCTGCACCTCAAGGGCCCAGATAACATCCCCTATCAGTTTCTGAAACACCTCCCCATCAAAGCCACCACTACCCTACTCACCATCTTCAACCACATTTGGTCCTCACACTCCTTTCCCCTATCTGGAGGACAGCTATTGTCATCCCCGTCCTTAAACCGGGAAGGATAGCACCGACCCACCAGCTACCGACCCATCGCCCTTACTTGCTGTCTCTGTAAAATTATGGAAAAGATCATTAATCAGAGACTAAACTGGTTCCTCGAGACCAACAGAATCCTCTCTCCTCACCAAAGCGGCTTCAAAACGTCGCAATACCTAGACCAGTTAATTACGCTCGACACCGCTATCCGGGAATCCTTTGCAAAAGGAACACCTCATTGCCATATTTTTTGACCTCGAAAGCTTTCGACACTACTTGGAAATACGGCATTACCGGAAACTTCACACCATTGGCCTCAGAGGCCACCTCCCCATCTTTATTCAAAACTTCCTCTCACCCAGGCAGTTCCAAGTTCGTATTGGCCACACCCTCTCCAAGCCGTACCCCCAAGAAGAGGGCGTCCCCCAAGGCAGCATCCTCTCCCCCCACTCTCTTCAACCTGAGCATTAATGACATCGGGAATGACCTTGGCCCCAGCATCAAACGTACCCTCGTGGATGACTTCACCATCTTCTACTCCTCCCCTAGCTTTCCTATTGTTGAAAATAGGCTTCAAACCAGCCTCAATCAGCTGCAAGTCTGGAGCAACAATAACGGTTTTAGATTCTCCAAAGACAAGACAGTCTGCATGCACTTTTGTCATTTCAACAACCTCCACCCCAACCCGAACTTTGAGCTCAATGGGAATCGCATCCCTAAAGTTGAAAACACAAAGTTCCTTGGTCTAACTCTAGACCCCAAGCTCACCTACAAGCCACACATCACCAACCTGAAACTAAAATGCAATAGCTCCCTCAACCTCCTGCGACTGCTCTCCAACACTACTTGGGGAGCGAACCGCTATGCTCTCCTCAAAATTTTCAGGCTCACCATTCGTGCCAAGCTTGACTATGGCAATATTGTTTACTGTGTCGCTCACAACTCATACCTCAACCACATTGGATGTAAAAGGCCTCTCCTAAGAGTCCTCACCAACACCCAGAACCCTGTTTACAACCTCATTAGGTACCCCAATTTCTCCTCCCTCTTTGATAGGACTAAAACCCTATCGCCCCCTTCAGCTTACGCATTAAATCAGACCTCTTTCAACTTGGCATCAACCCCGCCACTCTCGGCACCTATTCCTGGCCCACTTTTCCGCCTTGGGCCACCCCCTTCCTTCTGTCCACCTAGACCTCTCCACTTATAACAAATCTCAAACTCACCTAATCTCTTCATCAATCTCCACAAAATCAAAGACCAACTCTCAAATTACACCTCCATCTAATGGCTCCAAAAGGCAACAAGACAGCTGGCTGCCATCATCCAAGAAACCCTCAGTAGGACTTCCTGACCACTCATCCATCTTTTCAGAAAGGCCATTCTCCTCGAAAGGGAAAGGGGGGAAATAAAAGGAAAAGAAAGGGGAAAATTCATGGTAGAAGGGAAAATAAATGGTAGAAAAGGAAAAGGTGGGAAATAAAGGGAAGCAGGAACATTGGGTAGAAGGGGAAATTAAAAAGGGGAAAATAATGGGTAGAAGGGAAAATAAAGGGTAGAGGAGGGAAATGATATGGGCAAAAATAAAGGGGGAAAGGAAGGGAAAATAAAGGGTAGAAGGGAGAAATAAAGGGTAGAAGGGGAAAGAAAAGTGGGAAAATAAATGGTAGAAGGGGAAAAAGGAAAGGCGAAAATAAAGGGTCGAAAATGTATGAAAGAAAAAAACAAGATATAAGTGGTATACTTGCACAATTGTTTTCACAGCTTTCTATGGTCCCAAAAAGTAAAATATTTTTTCACCCTGGTTATGTCTTTCATAATTATTTATAATAGAGAACAGTGAAAATAATAGATTAAAGTTATCTAGTAAGAGTTATATGATGTATTATAACCATATTATGTTATATTACTCAATATGATAGAAGATGAAATTCTGCAAAAAAGTGAAATGTAATAGAAACAAAATTGATATGATTTAACCTAAATATAATTATTGTTAAAACTGTGTTAAATTAAGAATAGAACCATGTGAACATGTTCATCACATTTTGCAGTGGACACAAAAAGAAATATGTGCCATTTAGTAAAAATGTTCATCACATTTTGTAGTGGAAATAATGAATTATGTGCCATTTAGTAGGAATGTTCATAACATTTTGTAGTGGAAATAATGAATTATGTGCCAATTGTTCATCACATTTTGTAGTGGAAACAAAATGAAATATGTGCCATTTAGTAGGAATGTTCATCACATTTTGTTGTGGAAATAAAATGAAATATGTGCCATTTAGTAGGAATGTTCATCACTTATTGTAGTGGAAACAATGAAATATGTGTCATTCAGTAGGAATGTTCATAACATTTTGTAGTGGAAACCAAATTTAGTAGGAATTGAATAAAAAGAAATTACTTCTTTGTTTTCATATACTTTAACAATTAAGTTAAAATTGATATGCATTATTTTTTTTGTACTGAATTTAATGACATTTATGGTTTTCAGCAGAAATTTATGGGAGCTAAGGTGCTTTCACAATGACCATAACTTTACAAATCTGCCCTTAAATTCACAAAAAAATATATAATGTTCAATCTGTCAGAAAAAATATTCTTTATGTTAGATAAGGTAGTCCCCAATGTTGTCAGCTAAATTAAAAGATTGACAGCATTTAGTAGAATTGACAAAGCAATTATTTTCATGTCCACAACTTAAATAAGCTGTTTGAAGGAAATATGATTGACAGGGAATAAGATTATTGGGGGTCATTGTGGTTGTGTAGAGGCGGTCTGATTCCTAGAAGTAGAGGGTTGTCATCTCCACTTGTAAATCATTTATTTTAGTTAGGAGCCATGTTTTGAAGTAAACTTGATAAAGGAGTCACTTTTAAGCAGATTTTTTGTGGACTGTTTTTCTATTTGAATGTTTCAAAAGGTTTTGTAAATGTTACTACTACATGTAAACCAGTAGGGAAGGTTTTTCCTACAATGATAGCAAATATTGTCAGTTTGTCAGAATATATACTATTCTTTAGATAAGACTCAGATTCTAATGTTGTCAGCTAAATGTAAAGATTGACATCATTTAGTAGAATTGACAAAACAATTGCTGTCATTTCCACAACTTAAATGACCGTTTGAAGGAAATATGATTGACAGAATAAGATTATTGGGGTAATTACAGCTCTCTAAAGGCGGTTTGATTTGTAGAATTAGAAGGTTGTCATCTCAGATTATTTATTTGATTTAACAGCCATGTTTTGAAGGTAAACTTTGTGAAAGAGTCAAATTTTTAACAGATTTTCTCGTACCATTTTTTCTATTTGAATGTTTTCAACAAGTTTTGTAAATGTTACTGCTACATGTAAACCAGTAGTAAAGGTTTTCCCACAACAATAGCAAATATTGTCAGTTTGTCAGAATATATACTATTCTTTAGATGAGATTTTCGTGTTGTCAGCTAATTGTAAAGATTGACAGTATTTAGTTATGTTAGATGAGATAGTTCCCAATGTTGCAGCTAAATGTAAAGATTGACAACATTTAGTAAAATTGACAAAGCAATTATTGTCATGTCCAAATCTTCAATGACCATTTTGAAGAAAATATGATTGACAGGGAATAAGATTATTGGGGGTTATTTCAGCTCTCTAGAGGCTTTTGATTGGCAGAATTAGAAGGTTATCATCTTCAATTGTAAATTATTTATTTCCAAGATGTAAATTTAAATCTATTAAGAGATTTTGGTGAAGCGTTTTTTTATTTGAATGTTTTCAAATTTTGGTAATGTTCTACCTCCTGCATGCTTTTTAGTACAATAATAGCAAAAATTGTCAGAATACATACATACTAGTGTTTTGCAGTAATCACGTTTTTGTACTACTGGTAGTGTTGCTTACTCACTACCAATAGTGGTGCCACTATCAGGATTCCCCTAATGTATATTCCTTACTGCACTGTCACAATACCTTATATGTTAGTACACAAGGCCAAAATCACATCTAAACATGTATTCAAATACCTCGATAACACTCTGATAATAACGCAGTACTTACAAAGAGCATGAAAATCCTTCAAAATGTTTAAGAAAAACTCAACTCTATTTGAAAAAACCCCCCCATAACTTTAAAAAATGCCCCTATAATCACAACCCATGAAAGAATTCATGCTGTCACTTAACTTTAATATTCTGTAATTATTTTGAAATGTCGCCTCCAATTCAGTTATTTGCCAGCCCTTCTTAAATGTGAGATCTCCATTTTTATTTTTATTACTTAAGTTTTCATGCTTGAATTTGTGATTTCAGACAACACTCTTTATTCTTTTGAAGGAAATGTTTTTGTGAAAAAATAAGATAGAACTCCATTGTTCCTATTTTTTATTGACCCGAGGTATTTTTGAAACATTTTGAGATGAATTTATACCATGTGAATTTTTTTGTTTTTATCTTGAGAACTTGGGCCTAGCGTTATGTTACTGTAGTGGTCTAGTGTGTTATGAGTGTGTTGCTGCTGACATGTGAATTCGCTTATGGCATCAAAAAGCTAATATGAAATTACACTTTTATTTGAGGGTTTTGATTGTTGAATGACTAAAAAGAATGTATTCTGTACATAAGAACTTGCTCAGATATAAGAGAATTCCGTAATTTGGGATCCAAAAACTTTGGAAATTTTGGTGTTTTTTTTTACTATTGGGAGTTTGTTGTAATTGACTTCGATGCTTGTCGAAATTGACAGCATTTTTGAAAGAATAAGTTGTTTTTTACATAAAAACACGAAAGAAAAAAAAAAGACACAAAACATTATTTTTGGACATATATTTACTTAATGTTTTTTTTTTAAAAACGGGAAAGATGGGGTTTTTTTAACAGTTTTTATCACTCACGGGATTCCCGGTTGTAATTATGAATCCTTACGTAGTCGGGATTGCGCAATACACCGGGACTTACGTGACTACTGGGATCCCGCACAATGCTAAAACATACATACATACATACAAAACTGCGCCATTCCATTAAGACCATAGCACCAAATAAAGTACACGATGATGAAAGGAACTGAAGGTGAGAAAAAAGCAAGTATTTTGACTGAGGAAATATATAGGATTTCAATGTTTTCTTGAAAACCGGTAAAGAGTTGGCTGTACGAATGCTAATGGGTAAGTGGTTCCAGAGTTTAGGTGCAACTTGAAAGAAATCTTTGTCAGCTGCAGATTTAAGTGACCATCTATTTATACTTCTTTCTCTCAAACGGGTTCTGTCTGATGCGGAACGCAAACCTTTGCACTTAGGGTGATGCAGTATTAAGTTAGTAGAGAGATATGCCAGATATGAGCCTGTGAGGGATTTGTAAACATAGAGCATATATTCTGTAGAGAATATATACTATTCTTTACTTCAGACATCAATAAAAAAATTGATGAAGCAATTATTGTCATATGTCTCCAACTTTATGGACAGGTAGAAGCAACATTAGGTAACTTGGTCAAAAATCCACTAAAAACATCAAGAAAGCAACAAAAAAAAAATCATCAAAATTGGTTAAAAATGGGACATTATACAGCCTTTTGGTTCGCATGCGAAGCATAATGTGAACCTATGTAGTGGCGATTACGGCTGTCCGTCAGGCCGTCCTTGGATTTTTTCTGAGATTTCCTCAAAAATGATAAAGTTTTTTGAGAATTCCTCAGAAAATATTAGAGTTTCTTCAGAGTTCCTCAGAAAAAGTTAAAAGTTTCTTCAGATATCCTTATGGAAGGTTAAAATTTCCTTATAAAAAGTTAGTTTTTCAGAGACACTTAAGACAGGATTGAAGACTAGTTTCCTGAAAAAGTCTACAAAACATTTGATATTTTCTTAGAAGATAACTGTAAAATGATAAAATTTTCCAATATTCTTCAGAGATCATCAAGTCTCTTTTGTAGCAGTTGAGATTTTAAATCCTTAAGATTCTTCAAAAATTTGTGCACCATCAGTTGTATCAGGCATGATTATTAAACTCCACCTTTATTATTGTGGTCATTTGCATAAAGTTGCTACAGTATATGAAATGACCATACTTTTTTATTTAGTATGCCTAGTCAGGGAGTGTGACAGGATATGATTGCATATGGACATAGTAAGGGATGCGATGTGGGACATGGATAGGGGCCATGAGGGACATGATATAATATATACCATGTGGTATACATTAAGGGCAATATCATGCATAATTATTTGACTACACCTTTTTTTCTTATTTAACAACTCATTTGCATATAAGTTATTATATGAACTGACACTTTCATACATAGTATGCTCAATCAGGACTGTGATAGCTAGGATGAGACTTCTTATGGCGCCTATGGGGCATCATGTGAGACGGGGTGGGATGCCATGTAGGATATATAGTGGAATGCCATGTAGGATATATGGTGGAATGCCATGCAGGACATAGGGTGGAATGCTATGGTATGGAATGTCATGTTGGACATGGGATGTCATGTGGGACATGGGGTCCCTCTCCATTTCAACAAGTCATTTGCATTTAAGTTATTATATGAACTGACACTTTCATACATACAGTAGTATGCTCAATCAGGGACTGATAGCTAGGATGAGACTTCTTATGGAGCCTATGGGATGTCATGTGGGACATGGGGTGGGATGCCATGTGGGACATGGGGTGGGTGGGATGCCATGTGGAACATGGGGTGGAATGCCATGTGGAACAGGGTAGAATGCCATGTGGGACATGGTGGGATGCCACGAGTAACACAGAGTGTGACATAGGTTGGGATGCCATGTGTGACATAAGGTAGGATGCCATGTGTGACATAGGGTAGGAGGCTATGTGGGACATTGGGTAGGGGACATGGGATGTGATATCTTGTGGGACATAAAATAGCGTGTCATTGGGAGGGATACCATGTGGAACGTATGGTGGGACATAAGGTGGGATGCCATGTGGGACATCAGTTGGGAAGCCACTGATGCGGGACACAGGGAGGGATGCCGTGTGGCCGACATAGGGAGGGATGTCATGTGGTACATATGGTTGGATTGATGTGGGACATACATGTAGGATGGGATCCATGTGGGTCATAGCATGGGATGCCATGTGGGACATATGGTGGAATGCCATGTGGGACAAGGCATGGGATGTCATGTGGGACATGAGGTGGGATGTCATTTGGGACATGGGATGTGATCCATAGGGTGGAATGCCATGTGGGTCGTTAGATGGGACATGGGATGCCACGTGGGACGTGGGATGCCATGTGGGAAGTGGAATGCCATGTGGGATGCCACGTGGGATGCCATGTGGGACGTGGGATGCCATGTAGGACGTGGGATGCCACGTGGGATGCCATGTGGGAAGTGGAATGCCATGTGGGATGCCATGTGGGACGTGGGATGCCATGTGGGAAGTGGGATGCCATGTGGGTTAAGGATGCCATTTGGGACTTAGGATGCCATGTGGGACGTGTGATGCCATGTGGGACTTAGGATGCCATATGGGATGCCATGTGGGACGTGGGATGCCATGTGGGACATGGGATGCCATGTGGGATGCCATGTGGGATGTGGGATGCCACGTGGGATGTGGGATGCCACGTGGGACATTGGATGCCACATGGGATGTGGGATGCCACGTGGGATGTGGGATGCCATGTGGGACGTGGGATGCCATATAGGATGCCGTGGGATGCCATGTGGGATGCCGTGGGAATTAGTGTGAGATGCCATTTTTATAATTGGCCGGGTCATATGATATGGGTGTCAATTTGCATGGGCATACGAACCATGACATTATTTACCATTCAAGTTAAAGATTTATGGGCAAATATGCACATTTTTTGTTTAACTCTTTTCGATGTATGAACAGGACATAGTCCTTATTTATGTAAATCCATTGTTTTTAGTCCTCTGCCATTTCTCTTTGAAAAGGGGAGGATAATTCTAATGAAGAGGATTTAATGGATTTACTGTACCCCCAACCAGCCTCGAGCTGGATATTCAAAACTTTGATTATTCATAACTTAAAAATTACCCATGCTATTTTTGAAATTCAAAATTATTAAACTCAGATTGTAATGCTCTTTTTGGTAGATGGTTGAACAGAAAACTTTTGTACCTGTTCATAGACCGTTTGATTATTGGGGGTCGTTTCAGTTTTCTAGAGGCAATTTGATTGTAGAACTGACAGGTTGTCATCTTCAATTAACCTTTACAGGTTTCCGAATAGGCCATACCCACCATAGCAACGCAGTATTTATGTGGGGCAAACAAACCTCAAATCCGATCATGCATTACCAATGCGTTGACATTTAGATGTTCGCGAGGCCTGCCGCAAGCTTTGATTTATTTATGGCACTTCTCCAGATCTTTAGAGTTTTTAGCAAATAGGATAAACAAAATTCAGTTTGCTAACTGTTCTGGGTAACAGCCCTCACAGAAAAAAAGTAGCTGCTTGCAACAAGCTAACAATTTTTAGCTTGCGCAAACTTGCTGCAACCTTGTGCAAGCTTGCTGCAAACGCTTGCAAGCCGAGCTAGCAAAAAATATTTGTTAGCTTGCACAAGCTTGCAAGCTTGCGTAAAGGTTTTTGCTAGTTTGTGCAAGCTAACAAATTTGCATTTGTCCCAAATACTAGCTTGCTACAAGCTTGTCGCAAGGTTGCAGCAAGTTTGTGAAGCTAAAAATGTTAGCTTATTGCAAGTTTGCGGCAACCTAGTTTTTCTGTAAGGGAGCAATCAGATTTACAAAGCCTGATTACCTGTTGCTCTAGAAGTACAATCAAGTTTTAGAATATGCAGATATCGACCTTTAAAATACATGTATATTTTAAAATGGATTGAAAAACAAAGGATTTATATAAACAATTGAAGGCGTGTTCATCTGCTTTAGATGTCACAAAATATTGCACAATAAGGCAAAAAACTTGAAAATGTTGTAAAATGGTCAGTTTTTAACCGATTTTGATGTTATTTTTTGGCTGTATTAATGGTCTATTTTATATTATGAATGATTAAAGCTCAAGTTGCCTCTGGGTATCATCAGATCTCTATCAAGTTTTTGATTTGTGATCCAAAAATATGGGTCATAAATTCTGCAACTCACATTTGCACAATAAGGTCAAAAATTTGAAAATGTTGTAAATTGGTCAGTTTTTTAACTGATTTTGATGTTTTTGTTTTTGTTTTGTCCATTCATTATTTTGAATTACATAGGCGGTGGAAGTGTGGGACCTGGGGGCCTGCCCCTAATAATTTTCTGGGGGCCTGCTTCCCCTCCCCCCCCCCCAATAATAGAATTACATAGGCGGTGGAACTGTGGGACCTGGGGGCCTGCCCCCAATAATTTTCTGAGGGCCTGCTCCCCCTCCCCCCCCCCAATAATAATAAAAGAAAAAAATATTATTTGAGTGAAAGTGCCATTTCCTATAAGTTAGAAACTTGGCTACCCCAATATGAAATATCTTACACCGCCTATGAATTATTTTAGCTCAAAGTGCCTCTAGATGTTATCAGACCTATTACAGGTTGCTGCAAGCTTGCGACAAGCTAACACATTTTAACTTGTGCAAGCCTATTATGGCAAGCTTGCAGCAAGCTAGTATTTGGGGCAATGCTATCTTGCGCAAGCTAGCAAAAACCTTTCCGCAAGCTAGCAAAAACTTTTTGCAAGCTTAACAAATATTTTTTGCTAGGTTGCGCAAGCTAATGTTAGTTTGCACAAGTTTGCATTTATATTTTTGCTAGCTTGCGCAAGCTAATGTTAGTTTGTGCAAGCTAGAAAGTTTGCATTTGTCTCAAATACTAGCTTGCCGCAAGGTTGTAGCAAGCTTGCACAAGCTGAAGATTGTTAATTTGTCGCAAGCTTGCTGCAAGCTAGTTTGTCCTGTAAAGGACGTTTCTAAATTATTCAAGTGAATTAGAGCAGGACTAAAAGCTATAACTTGCCGGTTGATGGACTCACTATACTCTCACCCACTATAAACCCTTTTAAAATCAAAATAGCCAACATCTGAGGTTAATCCTGAAAGCAAATGTAGATTTAAAGTAAGACCAAATCATTCTGATATATTTAACTCACTTTTAAGATATTTTTTCCTGTTACTTATTGATGCATACATAAGTCAATGCTATTAAGTCGTGTTTGCCAAGACATTTTACTGACAGCACTTAAGACATTGGGTAAATTTAGCATTCTTTAGGCTGTGTGTTTGCTTTCCCCGTTTAATTAATCATATTCTGTGTTAACCTTCATTGAAAACCCTGTTAAGTCAAGACCAATTGTCAATTAGTCGATGAGATTAGGGTGGGGGGAAAAGGGATACTAAGAGAATATTTAACAACTCTAATCTGGTTTGAAGTGACCTGTGTATTGATAAACACAAGAGTAAAGTTTGTCAGTATATTTCGGCCGGACAAGAGTTTGAAATGTTGAGTGCTTAGGGTCTGAAACTGTTTACTGAATAATTGAGTGAGAGAGATGGTAAAATGAGTATTTGAGAGAACATAAACTATATTCTGTGAAATGATTCTCATAATAAGCAGATACAGTTTTCACCTCTTATGCATTTGTAGGATTTTTTTGAAGACGTGATTTATCATCGAAGAAGTAAACATGAAATTTGCGTTATGAAGTTACGATTTCACTTCCTGATTTGATTACTTGTAGCATTTGATAATTCCAAGGTCGTCCAATTTGAACAGCTTCATTCATCCAATTCAACTGTTTTCCTTCAAAGTATTTTAGCAGACAGTTTTGACAAGTGCTAGTATTGTAAAATTGGGAGGAATTTTCCCCATACAATTTTTTTGGGGGCAGAGGAGGAGGGGGCAAATTTTGAAAATGTTGAACACTTAAATACTTAGATAATATAGCCTACGCTTAAATTCTTTGCAGGAATGTCCCTCACATTTATTTTTTTTTTTTTTTTTTTGTGGGTGGTGGGAGAAATTTGAAACTTGTTGCAGGAATTTTGCAATGCAGTGTCCTATTGCGAACACTGGTGGCAGATACTTTCAAAAAATTCAACTAATGACATCACAAATTTGCATATTGTCGTGAATAATAAGGCCTAAGTTTTGAAATGGTTATGCAGGATGCATAGAAAGTAAATAGAGAATGGTAGGTGCATGGAAGGTGAATGGAGGATGTTAGGTGTATGGGGGATGTAGGTGAATGAAGGATGGTAGGTGAATGGGGATGGTAGGTGAATGGGGATGGAAGGTGTATGGGGTATGGTAGGTGAATGGGGATGGTAGGTGAATGGAGGATGGTAGGTGTATGGGGATGTTAGGTATATGGGGGTGGTAGGTGAATGGAGGATGGTAGGTGTATGGGGGTGGTAGGGTGAATGGAGGATGGTAGATGAATGGGGATGGTAGGTGAATGGAGGATGGTAGGTGTAAGGGGGTGGTAGGGGTGAATGGGGATGGTAGGTGAATGGAGGATGGTAGGTGAATGGAGACTGGTAGGTGTATAGGGGATAGTAGGTGTATGGGGGGATAGTAGGTGAATGGAGGATGGTAGGTGAATGGAGGATGGTAGGTGTATGGGGGATAGATGTATGGGGGATGGTAGGTGAATGGAGGATGATAGGAGGATGGTAGATGAATGGAGGATGGTAGGTGAATGGAGGATGGTAGGTGAATGGAGGATGGTAGGTATATGGGGGTTGGTAGTGTGAATGGAGGACGGTAGGTGAATGGGGGATCGTAGGTGAATAAAGGACGGTAGGTGTATGGGGGGTGGTAGGGTGAATGGGGGATGGTAGGTTAATGGAGGATCATGGTAGGTGTATGGGGGATGGTAGGTGAATGGAGGATGGTACATAAATGGGACATGGGGGATAAATGGATGGGGGTAAGGTAGGTGGAGTAGGTAGATTGAATAGAATGAGGTTTGTATTAGGGGTGTTTGGTAGGGTAGGAGGTGGGAATGATGGGGATGGGTGGAAGATGGAGATCCCCTGGATGTTTGTGGGAGATGATGGGGGAGGGGAAATTTGTTATATTATTAGTAATATGTGATAATCATTAGTGAGGGATTTGTGTTTTACGATCCCATGTTTGTCTGAAACATTTTTTTTTTTTTCTCCAAAGAAACATCAAGTGTGTCTTTATAAAGAGTATATTTCAAGAACAGCCTCAACTTCATACAATTGCAGAAGTTATAGTGTTTTTACTTCCATTATATTACTTGCCAGTGCACTATTATACACCCGTGAATGAATTTTATTTGCCTTTTGGTATCGCAAATGAGCAAGTGTAGCATTTTTATTACCGACAGATAGTGTATCAGCCCTCAATTTATCTTAATATTGTCTTTGTTTAATAACAGCCATTGCACAAAGATCTTTGTTGAATAGATAAACAAAGATAGTATTAATGCTGAAACATAATCATGTACATGATTAAATAATGATTTCACTTTTCCATTAGAAGGAGCTTGATCAAAGATGACTTGCTTTTATCCTGCCGCTTTTGTAAATAAATTTGGATGATATTACTGCCGGAGACATGCTTAAACATTCGCACAAGGGGTGGTTTGTGGAAACAAGATTGATTAATTGAATTGTGATTTAGGCATGTTTGGAGGTACTTTATATTTTTTTTATTTTAGGGAAAATGGATATGAAATATAAGTATTTGATATGAAACTGCAAAAATTATCATTATTCAGATGTACTGTAGAACTACACAAAAATGGATATGAAATACAAATATTTGATATGAAAGTGCAAAAAAAAAGCCTGTATCCCACAGTTGCAGTGGGTTTGATGTGGCCTACAGTAAGGGTCCTTTAGAAGATTTGGATGTCAAAACACAGATATAGGCAACAAGGCACTATATAAGTGCTGACTAAATCCTGTGCAAGCCTGTGTCCCACAGTTGCTGCGGGTTTGGATGGGGGTTATGCTTTTACCTGTGCTTGTCTTTTTTGTTTGTTAGCCCATTTATCTGTTTGCCCATTTGTCTGTTTGTTTGTTTGCCTGTCATCAATATATCTTTAGAATAAGATGATTGGATTGTGATTAAATTTAGTATGTGGTTTTGTTATCGCTTAAGGAAGAAGTTTTCAATTTGGGACATTGGAACGGGGAGGCAGAAATGGAGAGGGGAGATGATCATGGATGAGATCTGTCAAGAAGACTGAAACTTTCCAATGGAATGTGCTGCAGAATGAATTCATGGTCTTAAAAGAAATCCAAACAATCAGTTTTTTGGACTCAAACAAAATCAAATTGAGTGGTTTCTGGTATCAAAGAAAATTAAAACATTTGGTTTCTTGCATGAATGGAAAATGTTGGAATGTGAATCTTGCTTGCAAAAAGATAAGCAATAAATGCCTAATCTGAATAAAACAGAAAACAATGATACGATCTTGTAAGAAATCGATCAGAAGGTAGATAATCAATCCTTAAGTGCTTAAAATGGAAATGAACCATACAGATTAAATAGAAATAGATCATACAGAACAAATGGCAAATGAATTTCAACCACATATTGTCAATTTCCTCTAAGAAATGCTTTAAATCACCTGTTTATACCTTATGCAACCAGCCACTAAAACATGTCAACTCCCACCCATACCTAGGTGTTGAAATTGATAATAAACTTAGATGGGATAAACATATACGTAACATAACCAAAAAAGCTAACTCTGTACTTGGCCTATTAAAACGTAACCTCTCAAACTATCCCACCGATGTTAAATCCACTGCTTATAAAGCTCTAGTCAGGCCAGTACTAGAGCTCGCATCTGCAGTCTGGGACCCCCATTACCAGTGCGATGTGGATAAACTTGAATCTATTCAAAGGAGAGCAGCCAGATTCTGTATGGCAGACTACTCTTAGAAATCTAGTGTAAAAAACATGCTTCATAAATTAGATTGGCCCCTGCTTAAAACAAGAAGATACAACACCCGGCTACATATGCTATATAAAATCAATAACAATCTTGTCGCCATCAATAAAGATGAACTTATCCCCACCGTCAGAACTAATACAAGAAATAATCATGACCTTAATTTCCAGGTTCCCTATGCTAAAAAGAATGTATATAAACACTCTTTTTTTCCTCACACACTAAAGGATTGGAATGCTTTACTGTCAGACATTGTACATGCACCAAGTCTCAACTGTTTCAAAGCTAAACTTACTAACACTTGTATTGCTAACTAGTTTTGTTAAATATTTTCGTACTCATACTTTTTACGCTCGGTTGGCGTTCATGTCCTCTTGAAGGATTTTTGCCGACTTAACCGATTCAGATTCAGATCAAAAGTGAGAAAGAGATTTATAAAAGTCTGTGGGCCTAGGATTTTTATTTTGATAAAGGGAATGGTGTATGTACTCTACAGAGAGCTAAAATTGTAGTTTTCAGAAATTTATAAAAAAAATGACATCAACAAAATTTGAGCTGTCTTCCTGTCATACACAGAAATCTTTTTCATGTCCAAAATAAATCCTTAAACCTTGATCCGTCATTAAGGCCATTACACACTGAACGAGATGCGTTTAAAATTGAAAAAAACAAAGGAAAAGAAACAATTTGACCTCTTATTTTCAGAGAAGCATCGTCGTCTCATGGCTAATCAGATGATAACTAAAAATTGATTGAAAAGACCTTTCTACGCCCATTAAAGCATAGTTCGCGTCACCACAGAATATCACGCCCCACCATAGCGAATTTCTCCACAGTTTGAATAAAAAAGCGTTTTTAACAAATTTTCCAGTGTCATCAAGAAAGCCTCAATTGTAAACTTCATCGAGTGTGAGCAAAAAGACAAAGCATCATGTAATATTTGTTTGCTGTATGATTATCTGAAAAATCACTCGCCGCGTTGCGTTCAGTGTGTAACGGCCTTTACCCAAAACTAAATATGCTATTTTCAAACCTTAAGTAATGTTCTACTCAGTGTTGTATGCTCTTTTGATAGATAACAGAATATTTCTGTACAGTAGCTGATCATATACCTCTAAAAGTATATGGACATGTAGAGGCAACATCAGTGTTTTTCAAATCTCTTGGAAAACCATCATAGTGGCGATTTAATCAAATTTTGTTAAACATGGACCATTTTACAGCATTTTTAAATCTCAGGCAGCAATTTTTATGTGATATATTACACGACAACCTTGGTATTTTCTTTTGTAAATCCTTTGTTTTTTAAATGTCTGTTATAGTTCACTAAAGCAGTGTAGCAAATTCTGCCAAAAAGTTGGTTATCTTTGCCATCATCCTTATCATCCTTCAGGTGCAGAGCAGGCGACCACATGATCTCTCCATGCACAGCGATCTTTGGCAAGTGTGGCTATCTGTTCTGCTTGGATGTTCTCATCATACCCTAACATATGTTGAATGTAGTTAACATAAGAGATGTGTGGACATCCCGGTCTTCTTTTGCCATGAGTTGGTATGTTTAGAGCATATCTTCTAGCAGGCTCCTCCTCCGGGAGACGAAGGATGTGTCCCAAGAATCTCAGTTGGCCATTCCTTACACAGTGGATAAGAGGCTCAGTGTTGGTCATGTCATATATGCTGGCATTTGAGACATGATCTCTCTGTTTGATATATAGCACAATCCTAAAGCAGGAGGTAGCAAAAGCATTGATTTTGCACTCACATGTCCTGGGACAACACCCAGGATTCACAGCCATAGAGAAGGATTGTCATGCAGGTAATGTTGAATTATTTCACTTTTGCAGAGATGATTAGTTGGGGACTTCTCCACAGATCTTCCAGTTTCCAGAAAGCGCACCATGCTAATGTCTTTTAGGTCGCTTGCAGCAGATGCCATTTTGGAACCAAGATATTTGAAATCTAAAACATGATCAATGGGTTCACCATATACTTAAAGTGTTGAATGGGAATGGCAGTTAACAGTCATATACTCAGTCTTGGATACACTTAATATGAGGCCAAGATCATCTGCTGCAGCTGCAGTTCTTGTCAGCTGGGCCTGTCATTAACAAAATCCAAGTCATTAAACGTTTTAACTGGATAACAACTGGAGCAACGGGGATATGTTACAACTCCAGAGTCAAGATCAGTGTGGCATTCTTTAGTATAAAGTCTACTTACACTATGAGTAGGAATGGAGCCAGAACATCACCCTGTAGAACTCCGGTGGAGACATCAAAAGAATCAGATATGTTGCCATCTACCATTACTGCACTTTTAGAGTTGTTGTAGAGTGCACTTATGGCGTTGACCACAGCTTCTGGTATTCCATAATGTCGTAGCACATGGAACATAACCTTTCTGTTGATGGAATCAAAGGCCTTCTTAAAACCTATGGATGTGACTAAGAGGAAGCTTGAAATCCATCCATGATCCCTCTAAGAAAGTGGATCTGTTGGGCGCAACTTCTCCCTTGACGAAATTGTTCCTTCAGATTGGGTCTACGTGATCTCAGATTCTATAAAGCAGGTTCTTGTTGTAAACTTTGGCTGTAATTTACAGAAGAGATATTCCCCGGTAGTTGGTTATGAGACTAAGGTCTCCCTTCTGGACAATAACGCTAGTGGTCCATTTGCTGGGTGGTGTTGGAGTACTATTCACTTCTGTGCAAAAACTATGGACTATGTTCGCCATTGCATCCCCTTATTCCAGAGTGCTTCAGATGTGAATGCGCAGTCTAGACCTACGGCCTTGTTGTACTTCACTTAGTGAATGACTTTCATTGTCTCCTCACGTGTTGGGGAGATTGACCTTGATTGCTTCTAGAAAGTCCTAGGCAGCAGGTGTAGGCAGTTCAGAGGGTGGATGTCCCATGTTGTTGTTGAGCAGAGAGCTGACGTATTCCATCCATTCTGCAAGGAGGTCTTTGTCACTTGTTGGTAAGTGGGTTACCATCTCCTTTCTTCACCTTGACACTGGGTTTCTTGTCTTTGCCAGAGAGGCCATGGATGATTTTCCATGTTGTAGTGTAGTCTTCAGTCAAGTTGGCCAGTCTTGAGATCTTCCATCTGCTTGTTGAGCAGATTCATCTGTTTTGTATGACTTATTGAAGTTGCTGTTGAGCCTCTTTCCATTTTAAACTTGACTGTTTTGACTTGGAGATCAGATATCTTCTTTTGGCCTCATCCCTCTCTGTCTTTAGCTGCCTGGCTGTGTCAGTCACACTGCTCGGCATGCCGCATGATCTGCGTTTACTAGCTACTTTCTCTACTACTTCTGCAACTGTATTTGCGAACTGATCGTATCTATGTGTTATTGGAGTAGATGTATTGCTACACTGGAGGACTTTGAATCTGTTTGACAAATCGAGCTGGAATTGTTCTCCATTAGAAGCATCTGAAGCTTCTTCCAGTCCAATGTTGGTCTATTGCAGGGTTTCCCATTGGTGGTTCTTAGGCAGCAAGCAAGATGCTGACAATCCGGTGATCAGAGTCTAATTCCACTGAATTGTAGGCTCTACAGTTCCTTAGGGAGTTATACCATTTGCTGTTTATTAAGATGTGGTCCAGCTGATGTGTCGACCCTGCTGGATGCATCCATGTCCATTGTAGTTTTTAGGTTGAGGAAAACTCATTTGTGCGATCTTTGCCTTACCCCCAATAAACTTCTAGCAGGAATATGACTTTGCCGTCATTTCCAGTGACTAGGGTGAAGGGAAGAATCACAAATTTTGAGTTTTCTGCCCAGTCATACATCACAAATTTTACATGAATGTAAAACTGATCAAACTTATGAATGTAAAAATGATCAAACTTTGATCAGTCATAACTCAGAAACTAAAAGTGCTTAAAAAACTGGTCTCAAATTTCAATACTTTTTCAACCAATATAGAAATTGCTACATGTTTATAGAAGGAAATATCTTGAATACAATCTTTATCCATATTCATGATATGAAATAAAGCTCATCCATGAGCTTTGACAAATGAAAAATCTATTAAAATTTGTGTTTGTTTTTTGTTTTGTTTCTCAGGACGAGCAAGAAGATGAAGGATTCTACGATTCCTCAGATGAAGATGATGGCGATGAAAATAAAGGCGAAGATAGGGCCTTAGCGTTAAGTGCATTAAGGTCTTGCACTGGTGGTCAAAAACCTCGGAGATTACCCATCCCGTTCCAGCTGGCTTTCATCTTTGTATTTACACAAATCATCGTTTACAACGTTGAGACTTTAGTCAAGCCAAATGATGTCTTATCTTTTTTTTCTATCGGAGGATTAAACTTTCAATCGTTCATGATATTCCACGAGCTGAGAACTTTCAGATTGCTTCAGATGGTCGTGTGTGTTGTGTCTTACTTATGGAGTCTTTTGAGAGAAGATGAGTTAGATTAGAATTAACAGCTCAAGAAAGGCGTTTGATGGGAATGAAGAAAATTGTTTCTTGTAATGTGCCTTATGGATTCCTTATATTTGCATAACATGCCTTCCTCACATTTGCATTAATAGTATAATACAAGCCTTATTATTTTGTTACACATTTCAGTTTTAGCAATAAGATAATGGTCAAGATGAGGTCAAGAAAACCTATTGAAAGTACTTGAGTTTGATATAACAGATTGAGTAAATCTGAAGGTGGTGATAAATCTTGAGGGTGGTGGTAAATCTGAGGCTTGGTGGTAAATCTGAGGATGATGGTAAATCTGACGATGGTTATAAATCAGAGGGTGGTGGTAAATCTGACGGTGGTAAATCTGAGGGTGGTGGTAAATCTGAGGGTGGTGGTAAATCTGAGGGTGGTGGTCAATCTGAGGGTGGTGGTCGATCTGAAGGTGGTGGTCGATCTAAGGGTGGTGGTCAATCTGAGGGTGGTAGTCAATCTTGAGGGTGGTGGTAAATCTAGCGGGCGGTGGTAAATTTTGGAGTGGTGGTAAATCTTGTGTTGGTGATAAATTTGATGGTGATAAATCTGTGAACGGTGGTAAATCTGAGGGCGGTAGTAAATCTGAGGATGGTGGTAAATCTTAGGATGGTGGTAAATCTAGGAATGGTGGTAAATCTGAGAATGGTGGTAAATTTGAAAGTGGTGGTAAATCTGAGGATGGTGGTAAATCTGAGGGGAGGGGTTGGGGTACCTGATTAACCACCCCATTACCATTTATTGCTTTTTTGGTCAGAAGGGTATTTTTTCTTCATTTTGGAAATATTTGTAATGTGGAGAATGTTGTTTGCTGTCATCAAAATGTAAATAGATGTTAACTCATTTGTGTATGTGTGGGGAGGAGGAGGCACAGGGATCTGTCATTGTCATTAATATGTTATTAAAGTACAGTTTCAAAAAACATGTGTCTTTCTATAAGATTTCTTGCCTGGACCAACATTTTTTAAAGTTTATTTGTATCTGAATTTATGCAAAAATATTTAAATCTTTAAAAGTGTTAGATTAATTGTCTCTTATGTAGCGTTAATAAGATTTCAATTGGTGTGTTTTGATTAGTCAAAATACAATGATCCATTGTGCACTTATATTAATAGGCCAATCAGTAATCATTTCAAAATAACATGTATGCCACCACTTTTTTTTCACAATAGGTGGCCTTTAAGGAGATATTCAAGATGAAAGCTTTTGTATAATTTTTGTAGAAATGACTGAAATCAGACTAAAGATGACATCACCACCTCCACTCTTAGAAAGTCTCTGTATTATTGAAAACAAATTCTGAAATATGTTGTGCCTTAAGCCTACTAGGGGTGCTAGAAGATTAGCAAAAAACATAGAAATATATACAGGGAGGAATGCAGAGCCTGGGTCAGTGAGTGAGGCTAGCATGTATTTCCGGAAGTTGCCAAAATCACAATTTTCCCTGCTGATGTGGGTGATAAGGAATTATAAAAGTCATTTTACTTCTACTAAACTGTGTCTTCAGAGAGATTGTCAAGACAAATATGTTATTGACCTTTTTTTGTATTGTATGTCATAGCAATGACCATGGTGCTTTAATACAAAAGTGGTGCCTTAATACAAAAGTGGTGCCTTAATACAAAAGTGGTGCCTTAATACAAAACTCAAAGTTTAGGATGATTCTGTCACCTTGAAAATTTGCATATGGGTATAAAATCATCATAAATTTTGACTTTTTGTGTTCGGGCGATATGGGTTTTACTATATGTTTTAATATGACAGTGAATTTTACTATAGGGCAATTCCACTTTCCGTGACGGACATTACAATCATGGAATCACTTATAACAGGGACCCTCCCATGCTTAAGTGGGGGCAATTCCATGCTCCATGACTGATGTTACAATTGTGGAATCGCCCTACAGTAGAATAAATATTTTCATAGCTGAAAGATACCGAGCTGCAAAAGTAAACCATGACAACCAATAGAAAGGGTTATGTAAATTAGTACAGTTCTATGAATATTCAGTGGATTTTTTTTCATCTTTTAATGATCAAGCATTGATCAAGTTGTTTTGTTTGGTCGTTTATTGTGTTACAGTTAAAAAGATCTTATAATATATTTATTTTTATATTTGTGTTTTGTATTGAAAATTAAAAAGAACAAAAATGTGGGTAATCCTACCCGAATATATATTTACAGTGTTTGTTTACTATGGCCATGTAGCAATTTTTATAGTGATGGAAAGAGTATTGAAAGCTGAGTAGATCAGTTTTTAAATTTTGAAAAAAGAAACACTTTATCAGTTTTTGAGTTATAACATAATGTAACAAGATGACGGGCTAAGAAGGGTTGGTCATCTCATTGAAAGCCACACTAACACCACCACCACAAAAAAAAAAATCAAAGACGCCCAGACTTAGTAAAGAAATTATCAATGTTGACTTTGAAATTTTGAACAGTATTGGAGCTAAATTCCCACTCGGGCAAACCATTCCACTCATTAACAACTTTTTGCAAAAAGCTAAGATGCCGAAATCTATTTGTGAGAACTCTTTGGTCAACTTACCAAGTGTCACATAAGTGATCAAAGTTTGATCAGTTTAATCCATACAAAAATTGTGATGTGTAACTGGGCGGACAGCTCAAAATCTTTATGTGATTCTTTAAATTTATGTCTGATACTAATCTTAGTCACTGCCAAATGATGTCCGATACTAATCTTAGTCACTGCAAATGATGTCTGATACTAATCTTAGTCACTGCAAATGATTGGAAAATCTTTTCCTGCTAAAATTGGGGGCATGGCAAAGAGTCAAAATATTTTTGGTCAGAATTTGTTGCACCACTTTAAAGACTATGATAGACATTTTAAAACAATAAATTTAACAACAACAAAACACCAAGGTCGCCCTGTAACACGTTACAAAATTTGCCTAAAAATATGCAAATTGATGGCTGAGATTTGAAAATGCTGTATACTGGTCAATGTTTAACCAATTTTGATTCATTCTTTTACTACAATGATAGATTTTGATAGGTTGTAAAGCACTCTAGCTAAGGTTTTCTCTACACGTCTCATCCATATTCCTTTAAAAGTATGTACAAAAATTTGATAAAGCTTTGCATATTTTTATGATATAAAAGCACACAGTTACACAAGTGCATTATACAAAAGGTGCTATTCCAACCTTGAAAACAATTCAGAAGTGTGCCCTCTTTTTGTATATTTAGGCTATTTAAAGCTCTTTTATTTCTCACGCTCGGCACTCACAAGTGTTAACTAAGTGCCAATCAAGAATTTAATTATTTTGTCAGCTACGAGTGTGAAGAAGTTTTGTGAAAATAAGAAGAAAGAAATAAAGACCAAATGTGCAAACCGGTTTCGCACCTTGTTTCATTTCTGAGAGCGTCTTGATAAGTGTTAATTGCTTTCCAAGTTGTATTCATATCTGAATCATGAGTTTTCATTCACAAGTGACAAAACCAATCAATTGCTATAAAGATTTTTCAAAAAAGATTGGAGGATGTCGAAGACCCGATTTAAAAAATTAATGAAAGTTTGAGGTCTTAGCATTTTATTAGTGACTTAGATCCATATTTGTGGAATAACGAAGTGATTTTTCGGAGATGTGGTTGACATGTTTTTTTTTTGGAGAGGTAAATTGTTTTTCACCTTTTTTTCTCATAATGCTGGAATAAATTTTCTATTAGTAAAACAGAAATATTTGGATTATTTCTTCATTTAAAACAGAAAATTATTGTTCAAAGGACTGGTGTTGTCTAACATCAAAAAATTAAGCAAATTGTCTTGAAACCTTTTGAGAATCATAAATGTAGCATTTCAAATTTTGTGGCCCAAAATCATGAAAACAGGCAAACTTGTGATGTCATAACCATTTCTATGCCAAAAATTTGTTCTTCTCAGGAAAATGTAGAAAGATCTGGACAGAAGAGGATGCATTGTGGCACCATCCCCAGGAAGGTGCAAAAAATGCAAGAAAATATATGAATACAATTTTTTTAGAAAGAATAAAATAATATCAGAGTTCAAAAATTGGGTCAATTTGTTGATATCTATTAACCCCACCCCAGCAATGATATCCAGTGCCTCAAAGTGATAGTTGTTTGTGTAATGGTCACCAAGAAATGTAAGAGGTCAAGTGTCCCTTCCCTCCCCCTTCCCCTTCCCCTCCCCTCCCCTCCCCTTCCCTCCCCCCCTCCCCCCCATAAAAATATCCTTGATATAAATTTGAAAAAACAGAAAATCACATTTCAAAAAACAACCAAGAAGTTAACCTGATATGTTTTAAAACCATTGAAAAACATAAATATAGCATTTCCAATTTCGAGGCTTAAAATCACAAAAATATTTAAAGCAAATTTGTGATAACCCCTGTCAGTGCATAGCGGGCATAAGGGAGGGGAGGGGAGGAGTGTGCTCCCCAATATTTTTCATTAGTGTTACTTTCCCCTCAATCAACAAACATACAGTGTTTTGCTCCTCAATCATAAGACTATCAAATGATTGTTGCAATACTTTTAGTTGAGGGTGGGGAAGTACAAACTTCGTAGTTTGCCCCCCCCCCCCTCCCTGCCCTAACCCCTATGAAAATCACATGGCCCGTCCCTGACATATCTAACTCTTTTAAAGATATCAAGGTTCATACATCATAACATTTCATGTCTTTGGTCCAACTGGTAAAGGTCCAGCTACACCACTTCACAAAAAGAACTTGTACCGTATGCATATCATTTTCCAAAACTTTGTTCTACCACCCTCTGCTTCCATTTCATCTGCTCCCCTCTTTCACCAACCTCTTCAATCTCAACAAACGGCATCCCCCTACCTTTCGGATCCGGATGCTCTCCCACTTCTCCAAAGCCAAGATCAGCATTTTCTCAATTGCCAGACACACCATCTTACCTGGACTATTCACCCCCCCCCCCCCCCCCTCCTCATCCCCGCCCAAGGTTTACCTTGGTCTTTCTTTCTTCACGACTCTCAACAACCCAGCCTTCATCTACTCCAAATACTGTCAACTCAGTAGACATTTCCATGACTACTCCTTCCTCTTCATGGATGGCTCCACACAGGATGGTTCCTCTGCAGCAGCCGCCACCTGTCCTGGCCTCACTCTCACCTCAAGGTTACCCAGTGGCACCTCTATATACTCTGCTGAGGCGAAGGCCATTCTCCTAGCCTTAAACTTCCTAGAACTCTCTTTACGCTCCCGTTTTATCATCTTTGACTCTAAATCCGTCCTCGCTGGCATCCTCAACATGCTCTGGCCCAACCCTCTCATTCTACAAATTCTCAACAAACTCTACACTCTTTCCTCCTTAGGAAAGAAAGTTCTCTTTTTCTGGATTCCCAGCCACGTCGGCAGCCCTGAAAACGAGAGAGCTAACAGAGCCGCCATCAAAGCTCTGTCAAAGTAACATCTTTTCCTTTCCTATTCCACACTCAGACCTCCATCTCTCCATCTCCAACTACATCAACAAAACCTGGCAAAACCCCTGGAATTACGATACCAATAATAAACTTCACACCTTTAAACCCAAAGTTGGGACCAAAACCCCTCTGCATAGTCGCAACCGCAGGGAAGACAGCGTTGTCACCCACATTCGCCTCGGCCAATCCTCTCTTACTCACTCCCATCTCTTATCCGGCTCCCCTGCCCCTCTCTGCCCCATTTGCAACATTAATCTCTCCATCAAGCATATTTTCTTAAGCTGTCCCCTATACCAGATCTCTTCTCTCCTCACTCTTCAATCTCAGACCTATTCAAAAACAATTCTTTCTCAAACATCATCAACTTTCTCCACAACAACAACCTCTTCCACCAAATATAATCTCCTCCCCCTTCTACACCTAACCTTAAACACCCCTTTCTTTTTACCTAATTTTTCTCCCACATTCAGCTTTTTCCCTTTATCTCCCTTACAACTCCTCACTATCCTTACTCTTACACCGTTATTTAATAACATCCTCTTGGCACATTTGACTGTAGCGGTGCCGTTAAACAATTAAAAACCAAACCAAACACCAAAGGGTTAAATACCCCTAGTTTCCCCACCTAAAATAAAAAAAAATGACCATCACCTATCTGAATGCTGATGATGGTGTCTCAACCCCCCTCCCCCTCCTCTCTCCCTCCACCCCCTTCCCCTCCCTTTTTCAATGGCGGGAAAATCCGTGAAAGTGTAGAGATTTTAACAAATTTGTACCAAGTTGAAATAGAAATTGTAAGATATTCGGAGAATGTAATGTTTTTTGTAGGAAAACATGTCTACGCCACTGATCCCCCCCTCCCCAAAAAAGTTCTTACGCCTATATCATTCTTGTAATCAAATCTTCACCAAATACCTGTTTTTGATTAGGATACTTTTTAACAATTGTTGTCTTTATGTAGAATTGTCCCTCATGAAGCTGTTATAAATATTGACCTATATTGCAGCCAGCCACGGAACGACGTCATAGCTAGTTCGGCAGTGTTAATACTAAATTCCTAAGTCTGTAAGTGACGTTCACGTCCAGAGTGATACATAGCAATCGTTGTATGTGGGATTTCGGACACTTGCAGTCTTCTTTTGTCCCCCTGTTTGGATATTGACGAGACGCCCATCCTTTTGTGAATCCCAACATCTCCATTCAAACAGCTCTCCGCCCGATTCATATAAATTTTTAATCAAATTTTCTTAAAGATAATACATCATTCACAGTTTATTATTTGAATTTTTTTTTTTTTTTGCTGGGGTTTATATTTCTTTTATGAGCCTATACAAAGAGCTTCAACTTTCTGTCACGATGACAGATTTCATTGTCATGGTTTAAGACATTACATTCTCGCCTAGCTGTGATTTCTTGGAGATCTTCGACAACTTATCTCAATTCTTAACCCTTTAATGAAGAAAAATCAATCCATATTTTGCTCAAATTCCTTTCAGAAATGTTTTTGTTCTTCTAAATATAACCAGAATTATGCTGTTTGTAGATAACTTATCGATCACTTTATTTGGATGTGCGTTCTTTCGGAAGATGACAAACCGGGAAATTTGTTCTAAACAATACTTTCAGCACGATCTATGAGGCACAAATATTTTGATTGAAACATATGGTTCATCTTTTTTTCTTCTTTTTTCTTTTAGATGAAATGTGAATTGCGGTGTTATTAGGAAATTTTGTTCCATATACAGGCAGATACATCAGGTGACATCGATTTTGTAACTGAGTATACAGTGAACATTACAATATAGTGAACATTACACTATTGATTTTTTTTATAAGGAAGTTGGGAGTATCGCAACATCGTGTGTACTTTATGCAATGCTACACAAATTAGAAGTTAAGTCTTGATGGGAAAAAGAAACTTATTTTGTCGATTTTTGTTTAATTCATCATCAAATGAAACGTTCTTACGAACTCAATGGAATTTTCAAACAAAACGTGAAACGTTCATATAATACTCAGATAATGCCTTCATATGGCGTTGCTGATAAGTGGTGGGGGAGGGGCGTAACGCAGAGGCGGACAAAATCCACAAATTTCCCGGTGACAAGTGCAAAAATTGCACTGGTAAATTAAGTTTCCATAAAAAGTTGCTGCTAATCGGAAAACAACCTTTAATTTCCGAGAGATTTCCTTCATTTTCAGACAATTTTCTGGAATTTTTCTTCAATTTCAGGAAAATCTGGCAAATGTTCGGGAAATTTTGGCCCGTTTTAGGAAAATTTTGGTCAGTTTTTGAGAAAGTTTGGCCAGTTTTGGGGAAAGTTTTGCCAATTTTCGGAAATTTTACCAAAATATTCAATGAATTTACCACATTTTATGTTAAAAAATGTACCTCTATGCAACCGGGCAGAAAGCATGCAACCGGGAACGTGAAATTAGCTCGGAAACCCCTCCCAGTTGTTTGGAGGAGGGCAGGAAGATGTAAGAGATTTTAATTAGAGGGACAAAACATGTTATTATTATTTCTATTTTTTTTTTTTTTTTTTTTTGGGGACATCCATTTAATTATACATATTAAGGAGGCCTGAAGCTAATAAACGAAACGATATAATTCAAACATGTTTGTATTCATATTCAAAAAAAAAAAAAAAAAAAAGCGTAGCAAATCTTTAGTCGTGGTAATTGCACACCTTGCCCGTGTAGCGAGCCGCCGCTCATGGAAAACACAATGGGAAATGAAAATGTTTGACTCTCAAAGCCAAATGTTTTTAAGCAAATTTTCGTTTCATGAACTAGAAAGTACAACAACTTATAACAGATAAAATTTCATGTTCTTCAAAATACCAAAAGAAGTGCCAAATGGCAAAGGTTAATACTAATGTCCAAAAATACCAAGTGTTACCAAGAACGTACTAAATAGGGCGTTTACGCAATAGCGTAGTTAGATGGGAAGGGGGCTGCAGATTCTAATTTTCTAAGTTTTTCTAAGTTTTAAATTAGGTCTTTTTATACTTTTTTAGAGGTTTTTTCCTCAAAATATTAGACATTTGCCTCCAAATTTCCGACTTTCCTCCAAATTCCAAGTAAGCGGTAAAGGGTACCCCCCCCTCCCCTCCCCTCCTCCCCTACCTTTTCTGCAAAAATTCATTGTCTATACGACACTTCTCTATTTAATCAAGATGTATAAACTGACAGACTGATAAATGAGAAACAGCTGCTGTCTGCATGCAGTTTACTAATCACATGTTACACCGGCAATATTCACCCGTACTTTAATCAACTTTTTCTTCTTCTTCTTTTTACAGTTCACAAAATCAGTGGCTTATAAAATCATTAACTTGATTTTTAGGTCGGATTTTAATAAAACGAAAAAAAATCACGAGACCATAACATTTTTTTGAGGAATTATTGAAATAGGTCAGATATGATAAAATCAGTTTAAACCTAGTTCCACTCGAGTTACCCCTACGTCACGCAAATTTGCCATCAAAGAATTATTGAGCAGTCAAGCTAGGAACGATCAAAAGTCAAAAAATTGTCAACATTAATTTGGGAGGAGAATGTACTTTTAAAAATTTAAAGGATTAGTTCAGCGACTTTGCCACACTCCACAGGGGGAAGGGAGGGGGATCCGGACTTTTCTCAAACTAACGTTATCAAGGGCCCTCGTTCCCCACTTACCTTTTGAACAGTTGAACGGTGACATTAAACGTCACGGTTGCACCTCCTCCATCCCACCCACTCAAGTTTTTGGAGGCTGTGTATGCCACTAGTCAGGTGTGGTCAGTTAATCTTCATTTGCTGGTTTTCTCAGGAGAGGCCAACACCCCGAAGTCTTCCCGATAACAAGTGTTTTGGTTTTCTTTGCGTCGAGTGATTAGAAAGGGTGTGAGGAAAGGTTGTTACACTATGATTTCCTGACATTTGGTATGTTTAACTCAGTGAAAATTTTCTTCAATTCCCGACGCACTTTTCAACATTTGTATCAATTCGGAAAGCTAGCACCTCATAACCAAGGGGCTAGTAATTGAGTGGCTTAAGCCCCGGTTAACCATACACCCACCCTACAGCCCTACCACCCCAAACACCATCACCACATACAGTCCGGGAGAGGTCCTAAAATAAGGAACCACAAAGTTCCTTAAATTAGGAACTTTTCGTGGCATGGATATCGCCATTTTTGATATTTCCCACGATTCTTTGCTATACTAACGTTAAAGCCTTGTGAAGTGCTATAATTTTCAAATTTTAAAAACCTCTGCAAAAAATTTCTTTGCCCGGCGAAAGTTACAACTCGGAGACAAGCCTTCATTGCTTTCATTGCTAAAAATGATCCACTCCCTTTTAAATGTTTATCACGCCGTTTTTGAAATATGAGGGAAATCTAGTAGCAAGCTAGGCTTTTAAAAAATTCAAATATTTGTGATAATATAATGTTGTCGTTGAGATGGCAGATTCTATAGAAATAAATTTACACATCGCAAAAGTCTAACATATATGACAAAATGGTCTCTCAGTTAATCTTTCTGTCAATGTTTATCGCAAAATATGAACAAAACAGCTGCTGGACGTCTGTTACTTCAAGCATTTTACTCTCCCGGACTGACATACATACCAGCAAATATATAATATACTTTCTAGTCTCCAATGCAGATGTGCGTCCCTCAAATAGATTTGTTTATCATACTGATCATTTTCGGTATAAAAAAGATTAATAAATAGAACATTCAATATTGAGCATGATATTTGTATTTCGCACATAAAACGTTTTCAGCTTCTGCAGTGGCTAATCAAAGTTTCAAATATGTTTAAATAATTAGCCCAGGAGTCAAGAAAACTTCAAAAGAAGCAAAATGGTGAAGAAAGCATCTTCTTGCGTTAAGGAGATATTTAAGTTTAAAGTTTGGTATAATTTAATGTGTAGAAACGACTGAAATCAGACTAGTTGTGACATCACAGCCTCAGATTCCTGAAAGTCTTGATGTATTCTATCATATTTCTTCTTGTGATTTTGTGACTTGAAAACCATTGAATTTACTTCAAGTTATACCTTACCTTCCATGCTATAATATGCAATCTGGTCACATGACCTGATTCTAACGCACTTCTAACCGAACCTAAAAAACGCAGTAACCAGCCAAGCCCTGACCTCCATAATACCTCTGTACCACCTCACTCTTTTTCAGCGCGTTTGTTTCATAACATCGCTGAAAACTGGTCATTTTTGTTTTATATTTCAATTAACCTTTCTAACTTTTTTCTCTTCGGCAGCTTCTACCTGAAGGGTTTTTACGCTGCCCGTTCTCATCTGGCTCGCCTTTTCAAGTCTTCCGAGAGTAGGGTGAGATAGCCATGGGTCCGAGAGTTCTTCGGCCGACCTACACGACTTTACCCGTGTAGCCTACACTTAGGATAGCGGGTCTTTGTCTCCATTCGTACATAGCGAATGGCTAGTTCGAGAGCGTCCTACTCTCGTGGTGGGTGTTTTAGGCCCTAGAGCACAGGTTGTGCCTGCCTAGGGTCCTCTCACCCCGGAATTAGTCTTTTTCTCCCTTAGCCCCACCCGCCTCGAGGTGACCCTAGCGTTATACTATGTATAGTGTTTAGCACGCTAGGATATTTCAGTACACCTTCTCGTATGCATTAAGCCAATTTCTTTTTTCGATTTTGGCGCATGCGCATTGGGTCATAGTCACCGCTGGGTAAATGTGGGGTCGCCCTGTAACAACTCTAGGAGCTACAGTTGTTACTAGCGAGCTTATTTTCGTTTTCACGTTATCAGCATATGAATATTTTTATTTTTCTCACACAGTTTTTAAGTTAAAATATTTAATTTTCAGGATTGAAGTTGGGGTGTCGGAGAGACCGTGGGTGGGTCTCTCCGACGACCTAATTACAGGAAAATAATCTTTCCTTTTTATCTTTACAGACCTCAAGTACACAGTGGTTGGTGTTTCCCGCTACCCCAGCGCTAGAAAAGTCATTACGTTGGACGCGTTTTCTCGGGTTTCTAAAGTTTTTCAGATAGAAAATTTTTTGGTTTTAAAATTTTTTCTGTTAAAGCAAGTGTTGTTGTTCTGTTTAGAATGCTATGCCTCGTCTCTCTTTAGCGTGTCCGTAAGAGCATAGTTACTTTGCCGTGTTTAGGTTTGTACGCTTGGACTTGCGTTCTTCTCTTAAGAAATTTATTTTTCAGTAAAAAAATTTTCTGTTTAAGAGAGTTTTGGTGTTCTGTTTAGACTGCTAGGCCTCGTCTCTCTTTAGCGTGTCCGTAAGATCATACTTACTTTGCCGTATTTGTGTATGTACGCATGGATATATGTTCTTCTCTTTTCAGATATATAAAAGAGATTCACTGAGAAGGTTACGCTCTTAGAGGCGTTGCGCCTAGAGCGGTAACGGTAAGAGAGAGAGATAACCTCTTAGGGGCGTTAACGAACGTCGCCTAAGTTGTAAACACGGTTCCATTGGACGGTTCCGTAAGGTAAGTGAGAGAGAGAGAGAACCTCTTAGGGACGTTAACGAACGTCGCCTAAGTTGTAAACACGGTTCCAAACGGTTCCTTTGGACAGTCCCTGTCGACTCCACGACCCTTGTAACGCGCAGTCCGCCGGTTGTTGTGAGTTCGGGACAGTTCCATAAGGTTCCGGAGTCCATACGGTTCCGCGGCCCGTAAAAAGTTACGGGCGAACGGTTCCATTGGGCGGTTCCGTGAGTCCATAAGGTTCCGCGGCCCGTTGTTACGGGGCGAACGGTTCCATTGGGCGGTTCCCGCGACCCGTTATTACGGGCGGACGGTTCCATACGGTTCCGCGGCCCGTTGTTACGGGCGAACGGTTCCATTGGGCGGTTCCGCGGCCCGTTATTACGGGGCGAACGGTTCCATTGGGCGGTTCCACGCCCGTTATTACGGGCTAACGGTTCCATTGGGCGGTTCCGCGGCCCGTTATTCTGCGAACGGTTCCATTGGGCGGTTCCATACGGTTCCGCGGCCCGTTGTTGCGGGCGGACGGTTCCATACGGTTCCGCCCGTTATTACGGGCGAACGGTTCCATTGGGCGGTTCCATACGGTTCCGCGGCCCGTTATTACCGGCGACGGTTCCATTGGACGGTTCCATACGGTTCCAGCGCCCGCCCGTTACGGGCTAACGTTCCATTGGGCGGTTCCGCGGCCCGTTATTCGGGGCGGGCGGTTCCATTGGCGGTTCCGCGGCCCGTTATTACGGGCGGACGGTTCCATTGGGCGGTTCCATTGGGCGGTTCCGCGGCCCGTTATTCGGGGCGGACGGTTCCATTGGACGGTTCCATACGGTTCCGCGGCCCGTTGTTACGGGGCGGACGGTCCCGTACGGTTCCGCCGCCCGTTGTTACGGGCGGCCGGTTCCGTTGGACCATCCCTGACGGTTCCGCAGCCCTATGTGCGGGCATTGTGCGGTTCGGGGACGGATCCATACGGTTCCGGGATCCATGCGGCCCGTTGTTACGGGGCGGACGGTTCCGTGGTCCATACGGTTCCGCGGCCCGTTGTTACGGGCGGACGGTTCCATTGACGGTTCCGTGATCCATACGGTTCCGCGCCTGTTGTTACGGGCGGACGGTTCCGCGACCCGTTGTTACGGGCGGACGGTTCCATACGGTTCCAGCGCCCGTTATTCGGGCGGACGGTTCCATTCGACGTTCCGCGGCCCGTGTTTACACGGGTCCGTATTTAACGGGTTCACGTACATCGTACGGTTTAATCCGGTTATACGCCCACTAGCTACGTGGTCAGGTGACAGGTGACATTCTTGACAAGAAGTATAGCATTGACAGTTATTTTTCTTCTTGGTCCTGTAGCCATTAGCTACGCAGTTCCACGGCTCGTGTGAACGCAATTAAGACTGTCTACGTTGAACGTTACAAGTTCCGTATTTATTTTCACCAGTATCATGGACATGAAGGACAGGTCCCCGAGTGTCGATGTTTTTACACACCCAGGATGTCTCGTGATGCGTGAGCGTGCAAACGCTTTTTAAATTACGCTCCGTGACATCCATCGCGCGTGTTACGCGTGCAGATTATGCTGAAGTCAAATCCCCGTACTCTTTGCAGCGATTGGGATCTAGCGGCGTGGTCGGAGCACAGACTCCACCGCGACCGGTACTTTCAAAGAGCGGCGGAGAAAGTGGAGAAGCGACGGTCTGAGAGGCCCTCTTCGTCTCCCACCGCCACCCAGGTCCAAAGCCAGGGAGGCGGGGCCGCCGCCCACTCCTAGCGGAGCGCCTATTGAAAGACGTACACCGTACGGTTCATCCGGAAGTATAGCATTGAGACAGCTATTTTTCTTCTTGGTCCGTAGCCAACGGCTACGACAGTTATACGGTTCCACGCCCATGTTTACGGGTCTGTGCGGTTCCACGGTCCGTGTTTTACGGGTCCGTGCGGTTCCATTGACGGTTCCGCGCCCGTATTTATGGGTCCGTGCGGTTCCATACGAGTCCACGGTCCGCGTTCACGGGTCCTTTCGCTTCCATTGGATGGCTCCAGTGAGCGGAACTTATCTCTAACGGGTTAACGTACACTGTACGGTTCACCTGGTTATACGCCCACTAGCTACTACGCTACGTGGTCAGGTGACAGATGACTTTCTTTACAAGAAGTATAGCATCAGGACAGCTATTTTCTTCTTGGTTCCGTAGCCATTAGCTACGCAGTTCCACGACTTCGTGTGAACGCAATTAAGATTGTCTGCGTTGAACATTACCGTTCCGTAATTATTTTCACCAGTATCATGGACATGGAGGACACGTCCTCGGGCGTTGATGCTCTACACACCCTTGATGACCCGGCATAGCGTGATAACGCTTCTTTGCTTTACGCTCCGGTCACATCCATCTCACGCGCGTTACGGCGTGCAGATTATGCTGCGAGTCCATTCGTGGTACTCTTTGCAGCGATTGGGTTCCAGCGGCGTGGTCGGAGCACAGACTCCACCGCGACCGGTATTTTTCAAGGTGCGACCGAGAGCGCGTGGCTCCGATGTTCGGATGCGTACGGCTCCGTAGTTTTGTAACGGGATATCGTACAACGTACGATTTACCCGGATATGCACCCGCTAGCTACGAGCTATGTGGCCAGGTGACAAGTGATAATCTTCACAAGTAGTATAGCGCCGTGAGAGCTATTCTATTCATGGTTCCGTGGCCATTAGCTACGCAGTTCCACGATCATGTGAACACCATTTATACGATTATCCGCGTTGAACGTTACATTTCCGCAATTACTTTCACCAGTATCGTAGGCACGGAGGACAGGCCTCCGTGCGTCGGTACGTTACGCACCTCAGAGGTCCCTTTTGCATAGCGTGCAAACGCTTCTCTAGACCGTACGGGCCTGTACGACTTCGGAGTTTTTGCAACGGGATAACGTACACTGTACGATGAACCCCGAAGTTGAGTTCGCTAGCTAGGAAGCTGCTTGGTCATAGCTACGCTGTCCCACGGCCGTGTGAACTGCCTCTGTAGGATTTTCCGCGTTGAACGTCACAGTTCCGCGATGTTTTGCGCCTATATCGTCGACACGACGGGCAGGTCCCTAGTGTCGGTGCGTTACGCGCCTTGACTGTCCTGCGGTGCGTCGCATGTAAACGCTTCTTAGGTTGCGCTTTGGTGTTATCGACTTGTTCAAACCCGTGTACACCGCTGTGGTCCTCGGTTCCGCGTTGGGACCGGTCGGCCAACTAGAGGCGACGCCCTACGGGGTCTTACGTGAGTTAGTCCCCTTTTTTACGGCTAGTTGTAGAGCCATTGGATTCCTTGCACGGGTCCATTAGGGTCCGTACGGCTCCGGTAATCGGTTCCATACGGCCCCCACGGCTTGTTTTACGGCCCCGTACGGGTCCGTAACACAACTTGGCGGCTCCGTCCGGGGCATGAGATGACGTTTGGGTCTGTAGTGCTGCTTAGTTCTACAGCAAGGTAACGTACAACGTACGTCACACCCGTTAGTTTCGGAGATCCCCACGTCCGTGTGAGCTGACTTGGTGAGATTTTCGCGTTGAACGTCACGGTTCCGCATAGTTTTTCATGGACACGAGGACGAGTCCCCGTTTGTCGGTACGTCACGCTCCCAGGATGCGTCGCGTGTTAGCGCTTGCTCGGGTTTCGAGGCCTAGCGCTCGGGTGATAAGATTTCCTTCTTTACGGGAGGCATACCCTGAATGTGATTCTTGCGTCGAACGAGACCCTCGGCTCACATTCTACAGATATTAACGCGGTTTTACGTACAATGTACGATAAACCCGGGTATCGGAACTTCGGGATATTGCGACCGTTAGCCGCATGTTGCAGTGTTCCGCGGTCGTTTTTTCTTGCTGGGACGTTTTTAGCGTTCGACGGCAGTCCCCCACGCGTAGCCGCCGGCTTCGCGGCTCCGTAGTGATTTTATACAAACGGAGTTAACGGCCTATACCAGCGGCGCGGCGGTGTGGTAGAGGACCAGTAGCCATGAACTACTGCGTTCCGCGGCCGTTTCTCTTACCGGGACACGTACTGAGTACGACGGTCGTCCCCTCTTCCCACGCAGCTACCGGTTTCGTAGCTCCGTGATGGAACAAACTCAGTTTACGACTCGTATAGCTTGCGTGGCACGTGAACTCCTCCGTATTTCTTACGGCCTCAGTTTATATATTTTACCTATTCTCAACGGAACGCGTACTGTGTACTTCTTCCCTACGCGTCGCCACTTACTCGGTGGCCCCGTGGTGAATAGAGGTATAATGAGATAACGACTCACGTTACAGGTGTAGTACGTTCACGCTATCGTGGACCTAGACGGTCCTTTGGTACTGATAGCTACTTCGTTCGGGACACGTACCAGTACCAGTTGTCCCCTCGCGTAGCCACGAGCTTTTGCTCCGTGGTGCACAGCGACATCGTTGGCGGTGGACTCGTGGTTTTTACTTGTCATGCTGACGCCTTTGTAGACCCATAACGGTTCTATTATATTTAACGGGGTCGCGTACTTTGTACGGCGTAAGTCCCCCCAGTAGCCACGCGCTTTTCCGCTCCGTGGTGCAGGGTGTTTAACGGTCCGTGTAGTATACACAGGACGTCACCTCTTTCGTGATTTCTACCCCAGTGTTGGGGTTTATGACTCATACGGTTGACGTAGTACGTTACCCCCTACTTGTCAATATTACCTCCATGAAGGAGATTTTTCTTGACCATAGGTGGCCTTTTGGTAGACAACCTTACGTTTGGGGTAGCTATTACCAACAACGGCACGTATGGTTCCTTCCATACTTTAACACCTTACAGCTGCTTGCGGTTTTACGGCCTGTTACTTAACTGCCCGTACAGACATACGGTATTCGTTTTCTCCGCGCCCGTAGCCGTAGGCTCCGCGGTTTCAAGGTTGTTACTATACGTAGTACGTTAACACTTTCTCCAGTCAACTTCTTAGACAAGTTTCGCTGTTGATAGGCGTGGCCTGGAGCCACGCGGTCCCGCAACTGCTACGGTTTTCACCCGTCAGATGTCACCGTCGGTGCCGACGGGGGCTTCTCGATCAAGGTCGGGGCACTTTTCTTGTGACCCCTTCTGTCGGAAACTTGGACGGGTACTTGACCCTTTTTTCGTCTCGGCGCAGGACGAACTTTGGCTGCTCGAGACCTTGCAGGCTTCACGTACGAGCCTCGGGTCAGGGACGATGTTTGTCATAGTTCCGTCATGAGCTCTGGGATACCTTGCAGCTATCCACCAGGGTTTTTCCGGTGGGGTCTACGGTCTTTGACTTGCGACCACTGGTGAGTTCTGGGAGATCTCTTCGTAGTGTGTCATGTGACATTTTCCTCCGATAGATCATCCAGGGCTTTCTGTTAAAGTAGTCTGAACTGTTCATAGAACGGCCGCGGTATGCACTCGGGTTCGGGGCATAACCTCTTTTCACGGGATCTCTCGTGCCGGCGTTCGAGAAACCGCTTTTGCGGTTTTTCTCTTGTTTTGGTCTGACTCACTTTTCGACGTTCGTGTTCCCCGCTAACTTTAGCTCTTACGCGGTTATGCGCTAACGAATTTTTCCTTGTCCGGGATTTCTTCAATTCGTTTTCATTGGTACACGCTTCGTTCCCAATCGTAGTTTCCTCGCCGGTTCTGTCTCGTGGACGAATCCGGTGTGGCTTGTGGCGTTTTTTGTGGACACTTTGCTGTAGTTGTGTCCAAACGCTCTTCCGGTTGGCTTGTTTTTCTGGGCTTTACGCTCAGGTTCTTTCGAGGTTTGCCTCCGTTACTGTCAACGAATGGTGCCTTGTTCGGTTTGACTGTACCTCGCCGTGGTTTCCTATGTTTTAGTTCCTCCCACTTGAGGTCTTTCATCCTTCCGAGGTGAAGGGATTTCGTCCTTTCAACGGGATTCGGTTCGTGTGAGTTTTCGTACTAGCCATTAAAAAAAAAAAAAAAAATGTGCGGCGATCTGAACTCCCTTCCTTCCTATCCTCGGTTGCAATCTGATTGCATATTATAGCATGGAAGGTAAGGTATAACTTGAAGTAAATTTACCCCGCTAAGCGTAGCGGGGATATTTACGAGAGTTATACTTACCTTCCATGCATCCCGCCCGCCTCCCCTCTCGTTCAGGCCTCGGTGGAATGTTGAGTGAGGTGGTACGGAGGTATTATGGAGGTCAGGGCTTGGCTGGTTACTGCGTTTTTTAGGTTCGGTTAGAAGTGCGTTAGAATCAGGTCATGTGACCAGATTGCATATTATAGCATGGAAGGTAAGTATAACTCTCGTAAATATCCCCGCTACGCTTAGCGGGGTAAATATCTCAGGAAAGTAGTAGAATAAATTAAGGCTAATTATGATTTATCACCTGAAGAAAGTTCGAGGAAAATAATTCAAATAGTAAAAAAGTTAAATAGATTTTCTTTAACATAAATTAACAATTGCTATGATGATGAAAGCACCAACCTTTATAGTAGACTTACTACACCAGTCGTTTCTACATAGATAAGACAGAGTTTTAAACTTGAATATCTCCTTACTGCCTTAACCTCTTAACGGAATAAGATTTTGTATTGCTTTACTAACCCATTTTGTTCTTTTTAAAGTCCTCTTTCATATAAGATGGACTTGCTCAACCCCTGTATTAATCCTTTAGTGATCCTGCAGTGTTGAGCACATCCCTGGATCTTCGTGTAAGCAGGTAAAACCATCTTTCTTCAAACTCAATGACTTCCAAGACGTCTTTGCTGGCTAATCGTTGTCATGGTTGTATGAATGGTTGTTTTGGAGGTTTAAAACAATCGATTTACATCGGGGGGAAATGGGAAAATGTGTATAATCAAATCTTTAACATATGACTGTATGAAACCTGAGAATCAAAATATTAAATTTCAAATCAATTTTATTTGAGATTATTTTTCGTTTTTCATGTTCGGTTATATACATAAGAACAAGTTATCCTTGAAGTATTAAACTGTTAAATACAATCGAATAGAATCTGAATTTTGGAGAGTTATTTACTTATTTTTTCTTCCAGTAAGTGGTGGTTACTGTCAAAAGTCAACATCTATAGGATTGCTAAAATTTATTCTCTGGTACATCAAAATGAATGAGAAGCCTGTAAAACATCTTTTATTTTCACTTAAAGCTTTTAAAGCATCATTTTTTTTTTTCACTTACAGCTTTCAGAAAGCTTGTCTCCTTCTCGAAGCTCAATTACAGCTAATCTTCCTTCAGTTACAAACTGTCTTTAAGCATATGTGAGTGCTAGTGACTTAAGCACACAAGACGTCTAGAATAAATTGTTGGGGAACATACGGTGTGTAGCTTTTTGGGGGAAGTATTTACATAAGTCCCTTCAACTGTTCAAACACATCTTATTCACTTATAAAGACGTTCACTTTCCAAACAATCCGGCAGCATGCCTATTAATGGGGACATAAATGTTCCTTAAAATTGGAACATTTTGCTAAATGGAAACCGCCATTTTGTGATATTTCCCATGATCTTTTGCTATCGTAACGTTAAAGCCTTATGCAATGTTACATAATTCAAATTTGAAATACCTCTAGCAAAAATATCTTTGCTAGGGGAAACTTAAAACTCATGAAAATGCCTTAATTACTGTCATGACTAAAACTTTTCCATTCCCATTTGATATGTTCACCACGCTGTTTTCGAAATAATAGACAATCGAGGCTTTCAGGCGGGAACGGCCATTTTGAAAATTCAAATATTTTTCAACACAATGATTTTTGATATTTGTAGTACATAAATTAGAAACTATGACATTCTATCGCAACATCTGAACAATATGTCTGCATGACTTCAATATTCTCGTGTGTTATGAATGTTCCTAGCATGCTTCCGGACTGTTCAAACACATCTTATTCAGTTATAAAGACGTTAACTTCCCTAACTTGGTCTAATATTGAAGGTTTTTGATCCTAAGTTGTATATTTTGGTCCAAACTTTAAGATTTTTGGCCTTCAATTCGACTAAATTTTTGTCCAAGAATTGAAGATTTTGTGTCCAAAACGGAATATGTTTGGTCATAAATTGCTGAATTTTGGTCAAAAATTAACGATACTTAGTCGATGCGAATACAAAATGCTAACATTTCTATTTTATATAATTCATTTGATATTTTACTGAATTGCATTGATGGCGTTGACAAAAAGTAGGGGGTTCTACCGCATTTTTAAAGGGCTAAGCCCCTAATAGCCCACGTAGACACGCCACTGAACATATCAAACAAGGGTTGATTGATATTGTTTGTCATTGGCAGTTCAAACACATCTTATTCTGTTATAAAGACGTTCACTTCCCTAACTTGGTCTAAAATTGAATATTTTGGTCCAAACTTCTAGACTTTTGGCTTTCAGTTTGACTAAATTTTTGTCCAAAAATTTAAGATTTTTGGTCCAAAATTGAAGATGTTTGGCGCAAACTGGAGGAGTTTCGGTCCAAAAATAACGATAATTGAGATTTCACTGAATATATTTATGGCTTTGACAAAAAATTGGGGGTGCTACCGCATTTTTAGGGGGCTAAGCCCCTAATAGCCCCCGTAGACATGCCACTGAACATAACAAACAAGGGTTGATGTGATATTGTTTGTCATTGAGCACTTTGGATAACTTTTCTAGTGGGGAGGGGGTGCTACCGCATTTTTAGGGGGTTATGCCTCTAATAGCCCCCTTAGACCGTGTCAATATATCAAACAAGGGTTGATGTGATATTATTTGTCATTGGGGAGTTTGGATAACTTGTCTTGTTATCCGAACAACTTTAGGGAAACTGAGTCGATATTGCTAATGACGTTCGCCTTCCAATTCATTCCCATGAGATCAGTTGCATAACAGAGGCCCTTGGTGATTTTCAGGTAAGGGCAATGTTAAAAAAAAAGAGTAAAACTTGCTGTGGTTTCTTGCACTGAAGGTATCTTACGTCCGTGACGCCGTTGCATAGGATTCCCCTTTTCTGTAACTCGCATCGTGTGTCTCATCTTTACCTCATCAACATCGCCACCTTCACCAACAATCTGTGAAAGCTTGTACCCTCTGATAGAAGACATATTGTGACTTTAGTTGAACACTTGAACACCACTGCACCACTATTAACAAGAAATTTAGGAGGGATTTATCAAAGACATTTAAAGGCAGAGGCGTAGGAAGCTGGAGCAGGGGAAAAATTTCACTGGATATCCTGAAATTTTGGAGACGGATAGTAAATAGATATTCAACACTTTTTGCCGCTGGTTTTTGAAATTCATCGTTGCGTTTCTAAGAAAATGAACAAACAGACCACCCATAATCTGTTTTATTCATTTTTTCAAAAAAGGGACCGTAAAGGCTGCGGCAGAAAGTTTTGAATATCTATTTACTATCCGTCTCCGAACTTTCAGGTTATCTATTGAAATTTTGGACAATTCGGAGCGGAAAATGAGAAACCCCATATGTTTAGTGTGGGCTAGTCAAATGTGTAGGCTCATGCGATGACGTAATACATAAAAGTACCCAATTTTGGGGGTATTTCAAAGTACCCAATTTTTCGGGCTGCTCCTGAACTGGTAAAGCAATTGTTTTGTGACTTGTGACAAGATTCCCTCTTTAATAGCTCCATGATTGGACAGATATAAATGTACGCCTCATTCAAATAGCAGTATATATGACTGCAGGAGAGTATCCAACAAATTTCCTCTATGATGTCATAGATTAAATTCCAAGAGATTCCAAGCAAGTCTTATTATCTTTCTCATCAGGAGTCAATCTATGTCATCTTAAAGATGCTAGACCGATCTTCCTGATAAAACTAACGATACTTTCTCATTCCAGTTGACAGCTTCTTCTATTTGTTAATTGTGTTCTTTGTTTCAGCTGGCTGTGAAATATCTCCGGTACGATTGACGTGTACTGGTGTATATGCCCATACGTCTGCAACCAGGCAACCGTTGCTTGTGTGATGAATATAATAAGGCTCCTGTCGCAAATCGTTCCAAGACTCATTTTCTTTGACCCATCTGCCCATTAAACGTTCTGAAAATGAAGAAAAAATGTAAAGAATTGAAAAAGAATTTTAGTTTCGCTTGTGAATCTAAAATCAGAGACTCTCTTTTATCTGTTTATGATTTGGCCAGTTGTCTAAAATACATCAATACCCAGTAAAAAAAAATTCTCAAAGTATTTTACCCATTAGTTTTCTATTTGATTTTAGAATTGGGATGTGAATGACAAGGCAATGTATTGGTTAAACGTGTATTCTAGATCTAGGCTTCGACAACAAGTTACCGAACTTCGACAACGTGTTGTCGAACTTCGATAACGTCTTACCGAACTTCGATAACGTCTTGCTGAACTTCGATAACGTCTTACCGAACTTCGATAACGTCTTGCCGAACTTCGATAACGTCTTGTCGAGCTTCGGTAACGTATTGCCGAACTTCGGTAACGTATTGCCGAACTTCGGTAACGTATTGCCGAACCTCAATAAGGTGTTGCCGAGCTTCGGTAACGTATTGCCGAACCTCGATAACGTGTTGCCGAGCTTCGATAACGTATCGCCGAACTTCGATAACGTGTTGCTGAACTTCGTAACGTGTTTTCAAAATGCAACTACGTGTGGCCGGACTTAGACAACGTGTTACCGAAATTTGATAGTATGAAATCTAGGCAAAGTGTCGTAGAAAGATAACCACGTGATACCTATTTCTTATTAGCATGCTTCACAGGTTTTAAAGTTCAACAACTCGTGGAAATTCGACGCATTATTAATCACATTTTGGACTTCTGTGCTACTTAGATTAAATCAATGAATTTGGTATTTATTTCTGCACCCTACCCATAAACGGAAAAAGCGAAGGGGGTTAATAATTTTGTTAGAGAGAACAAATGTGCTCTTTTCCCTCAATGATTTTATCGAAACTAAGTTGTATAAATACCGCTGGACCTGTAAACCCATGAATTCATGAATGCGGTCTTACTGCCTGAGAAAGAAGTAATCGTATTAAAAAGCTCCCCCCCCCCCCTTCCACAAACACACACACAGTTCGATAAGATACCCATACAAATAAATAAATTAATATCCTTGTGTGATTTCAGCATACCGTATGAATTATGATTTTTGACATGTGATTACTGTAGACTTTCTTTGTAAACGTTTTACGCCACCATTTTGTAAAGTTAAGATGAAGGACTTATAATCAACAATATAGTATCAAGATATGTGCATGCCACAGCCACTGCTTAAAATGAAGGAAAACAAATATATAAAAAGTTGTTATGTGTCAATATTTCACTTAAGCTTGTGTTTTTATATTTTTGTAAATGATCAAAAGTCTAAAAACCTGATGAATTACCATAAATGGATCAAAAATTGTGGCTGGTCACACTGAACATCTAATTGTCAATGCATTGGTCATACAAGATTGCGATCTGATGCTTGTTTGCCCCACCTAGTTACCGCGTTGCTATAGTGGGTGTGGCTTATTTCGTAACTCAAAGACGTTAATTCATTTGTAAGAACTGTCATGTTTAGCTTCTACTTTCTAGTGTTTGAAGGAGATCGATCATTGGACCATGGACTCGTGGAGTTTTCGGTTCAAGGCCAGTTCTAGTATCATTATGGAGAAAAGTATGCGATACAGTTCAACTTTTTTTATTGGCAGATCATATTTACGAACCTTTGTAAATTGTAGAGTGATCATATCTACGAACCTTTGTAAATTGTAGAGCTATGTCACATAACATCACACGTGATTTCACGCACGCTAACTTGAAATATTAAAGCGCATTTTTTCGCAAATTTCTGTTTGCTCCTAAATTTTATCGTGTATTTCGGAAAACTATCCTTGTTTTCTTTACATTTGGTCGAGTAATTAGGCTTTTGGTTATTTTTTAACAAAAATTACAGTTATCCTGTATCATTTTTTGTGTGCTGAAATGAAAATATGTTTTTCCTGTTGTTTATCATAATATCTGTTTTCCTATGCATTTGCGTGTTAATTTGCCATGATTTGCCCCAAAACAAAACAATGACGTCATAGTGAAATACCTCTGTAGAGTCCGGCATGATATGGTATGTTCGAAGTTATGCACTTTTGTTAAGATAACATAAAATAAAAGAAGTTGTGGTTGCGTAAATCAATAAAACTAAAACCGATCATCGAATTTTATGAAATGTGCCATTTTCGTGATTTAAAGCATATTTTCATCCAATTAAGTCCAAGTTGTTGCTGCTTATGTCCATATTATAGACGTGTAAAGTCAACGTTAATTAGTATTGTTTTTAATATCTATTAAATGGCAGCAAAACATTCAAAAGCGATTAAAAGCTGTTTTATTTTTAGACCGTCTTATGCATTTTTAGAAAAGGCAAACTTTTCTATTCCGAATATGACTAAATGTCTTTGTATGCTATTCATTACTCAATGAAAATCTATGACTGGATTTTAAAGAAGCTGTCCGAGTCGACCGAAAAGTGAAGGCGTCTTTTTGTGGGTAATTTGTAAGCATGTCATACACATCCAGTCAAATGATCCGTTTTTTCATGGATTTAATGTCAATGAAACTTTGTTCACTTACCGAGTGCTCTCGAACGTTCATGTGTGTGTAACAGTCTGTACACGTTAGGTCTTGGTGCGGTACGTACCGATAGCGACACAATTATTGGTCCACCTTAAACTTTTCAGTTTGATGTTTTCAGCCGATAAAGTAATTATCCTATGCCGGCTGTGGCTAATACTGTAGTAACGTACATGACCATGAGTATTGTACTGTAACGTTAGTGTAAATAATAATAAACATGTGTGCATACACCTATTGAGAGATTTCATCACGTTACTCTAACTCAGCTGGATTCTATTTTGCAGGCAGCGGCGTCGTTGCGTCCCACGCGTCTTCACACGACCCCAGTCACATTACACGTACAACAAACATACTACATGCTAACCTACCAGTACCAGTTCAGCGAATTTTACTTCTTGCAATTTTTTGTTCTCTTCCAATTTTACTTCATATTTTTTTTTAATTTTATATACTCACCGCTTTCACGAAGAGTAACTTTAACGCCTGTTATTTACACTCAGACAAAGCCTACAAGTGCTCACTGCAATTCATATGAACCGTAGATTGAAAGCCATCGCATCGTACAGCAGAAACCCACTTCGAAAGTCGATCAGGATCAGATGGAAATCAAGAAAGTGTATTTTAATTCCCCCGCACACACCTATTAGTGTAACCAACGGCACAGCAAAGTTCCGGCATAATTATCTTACAAAAATAATCTTATTTAACAACATGCAAACGTATCTACCTACTGTGGTGTAGCGGTTATCAAACCTGTCTACAGATCACGAGGCCCTGGGTTCAAGCCTGGGTTGGGTAGACACGCCAGTGCACTACAACTGGTTATCAAAGGCCGTGGACATTGACTTGGTTGTCGATGTTATGTCTGTCCGTACGTCGTACCTGTGTTCTCGTCCGGGTCGTATTAAGCGTTTCGTGATAGCATTGTTACTATCATAAGCGAATACGCAGGCGACGACCCCGTCATTGTAATTGTGTGTTCACTCGTCGTCGTCGATGTAAGTCTAATGAAGTGTAAAGCAGACGACAGTGTTTGTTTTTTACCGACAAAATGGCGATGTAAACAAAGTCATGTGACCTCATGACGTCAGCTGAAATACCCTTATACAAAACACACGCTGGATTATTTTGGAGATTCCAATAAAATAGCCTTCGCTTTTCGCTTTACACAATAAATTCAAATAATGGTGTTTTTGCTACAATCCCAATAATACCTGAATACACCGCAATATTTTCAGTTTGAATATTCCATGTACTTCAAACTTTGATATTTGAGACAGAAAATGTTATTTTCCCAAACTGAAGGAATGTTTCAAACAAATCCAACTTTTTGTCAATAAATGATTTGAACTGTGGGTGTCCAGAGACCTTTAAGTGCTGGGAAAAGCTCAAACTTGTTTAGACTTAGGAAGGAAAGCTAGGAAAGTGGTTAGAATGATTAATGACGGACTTCTCGTATCTACTTACCATCTTCACTTTTGTATGATTATCAGTAAATGTTCAATTTATTTCAGAATCCAAACGATCTTTCGCCTCCCTGACGTGTTCTTTAATAGTGTTGTTGGATTGGTTGGTGTTGATATGGTCACGTGATGTGTATGTTTGTTAAGTGAGGTGGTTAAAGAGGAAGGTGCGGATTTTTTATTTGAAGATTCGAGAAAAAAAGAAGATGTGTTGCTTGCGATTTTTCTTGACAATAGACGTTTGAGTTTTAATGTTTTCTTTTTCTGGCAATTTTTATCTTTAACTGCATGGTTCTTGGTTTTGTGGCACCACTTTAGTAATTTCTTCCCCACAAGTATCAGGTTTTTTTTAAATGTTTGGGAAGAAATGAAAATGTAACTTTTTTGTTTTTGGCAATCATTGTTCAGTTCTAGGTGTCGAAGAGATTCAGTTGATGAATGTAGTGGGTCTTGATTAGATGGTGCAGAATGCAGGAAGGGTGGCAAGAAAGATAAAGTCGGGTAACTTAGGCAAGACCAGCCTTTCTTTGAGATCTTCCTTGTATGAATGGAACAAAATGTTAAAGTTCTTGTGAAAAGATGTTTGCATTGTTTAAAAGAAATGAAGATGGAATTTAGGTATTTTTGATTCACTTTTTTTATTTTAACATTGAAACATAAACATGAAATTGCTAAAAATAGCTTTAAGATTGTCTAATTTTAGATTCAGAGTAATAAGCAAGCGTCTAGCCTAGGTTATAATGTTTATTAGTTCTATATTTATTGCATATTAAATGCCAAAATAGTGTCGCCGAAAAGGATAGACCAAAGGCAAAATACCAGAGGGCTTCTAAAAATTGACAGTCGACAAATTTGTCAACAATTCAATTTGGTCTTGCGGGCGTCGTAATTCCCTCGGAAACCATGCCAAAGTTCCAAGTTACCTGGCGGAATGATATTCAGCTTCAATTGAGTGTAAATATTAGCGTTTACTTACGGATTCTATTCCTTTTTCTGCATCTGAAATGATCACAAATGTCAAGAGCATATTTTAATATCTTTTGCCGCCGAGTGGGCTGATCATAAGAAACATGTACCGTCTTTTGGCGTTTGGGCGTATACAGCTCCGGATGCGGCGGAGCATCACCATGTTCCATGATCCAGTGCATCGTATTCACAGAGCGAACTTCTTGAAAACTTCGCGAAAATACTACGAAATTCGCGGGGCATAGACTTCCCATATGAGTTGACTGGAAATTGGCATTTGGCTTACATTTTACAAACTTAATGAGGCCGAAAATCTCGCTTGTTTTCTTCCACAAAGATGAATCCAAACGATTCATGTTTCCATCAAAAGTGGTGTACTTTTCGCACGTTACTTTTCAAGATTTTGAAGATTAAATTTTCTTACAAAGCTTTCGGACCGAGACTTGTCTGAAAATGTGAAGATTTAAATGATGCATGCGACTTTATGATAATTGCAAAATATTGTTACGTAATATTTACGAAGACCATAAAAACGAGATTTTTGTTACTTACGCAGTAACGTTCCCTGCTTACAACAACAACATCCAATCATGATCTATCATAAGTGACGAAACAATCTGTCTGCTGCATTATGCACGCCACCAGATGGGTTTCTATGTGTGCGCATTCGTGTGCGTATGCATTAGTGTATACGCGTATGCATATACATACGCTTATCTACTTATGGAAACAGTCCTACTGAAAGCGCACAAAAGCGATTTTTTTTACGCATACTGATACACGCACATGGAAATCCAGCTGTCCAACGTTAACGGACCAAGGATCGACGCGTTTGTACGCGTTTACGCCATGACATATAAGCGAACAAACTTAATTTACGCGTCAAAAAGGGTAACTTGGCGCTTTTCGCCCTTTGCTTACGTTAAATCATGTATGAAATGTATATATCTTCACACCGTGCATACTTTGGAGATGTGCATGAATTAAATATTGCGTGGTAAGATTTGCCTGTCCCAAGACCCTTGCCCGAGTTCCACAAAGGAGCCTAATTCGCACATAACGCATTAGTACGAAGCAAAATATGCGCGCACGTCACATTGATTATTTCATCACGATTACCTGCCAACTGCATCGGTGGCGAATGGCGATGTTGCCACAGATACGAAGTGTATATCTACATACATTTCATCTCTGTTGGTAGAAATGTCGCTGCTCTCTCAGTAATCAGTGACAAAACTACTTAACAACTAGAACCAGATTTACTAGGTTGGTGCATAAGTGACGTCATCCAGGCATTGTACATAAGAAAAAGATGCAAAACAGGTGTCCAACCAAATGGAGAAAAATAACGACTAAAAACAACTTATCTTTCAGACTAAACTCGCAGGTCGGAGCCCGCAGGCGACCTTGACCCTTTCATGTATCGTTAACTCGACAGGGTCGTAGCTATGCTCCCAAAATTTGAATCAAATTGGATAAACTTCAAGCCACCATTTCACAAAAATCGAATATTGTTTATCGAGCAAAACTGTCCTTCGCCATAGAAAATTTTGGCCCGTAGTACGTACGCCTAATGTACAAAAGTACGTAATATTTTAGATTAAAATATACATCATTTATTATTCATTATCTAGCAGTCTAGTGTCACCAATTGAAACAGGCCTAACCTCATGTCGGGATATACTCAGCGTTAAAATACTTGACATTTGTATTTCGTTCATGTCACTTAATCTACATTTCGCGTGTAAATCACATACTTAAGAAGGATGTTTATGTTTACGGCTCATTGCAAATGGCCGGCAACTCCAAACAAGACTTACTTATGCGAACACAAACATCATCTAAAAATGCATGTTTTATCCATTACTCAGAAAACTCTTTATGTATTTCATTATTTTCGGACGATAATGTGAGGCAATGAACGACATGGTCTGGTGTACACACAATACATTACGAGTTCAGTGACGGTCGAATTAAGTTACTGAGCAATGTGAAAGTTACCTTTAGATTTCGTTCTTTTTATGGTAGTAATCTATCAAGTTGTTACAATTACGTCATAAAGGGAAATTGTTTATTAAAATATATTAAAACCATGTTCCGCACAAATATTAATGTAGGGGTTTGAAGAAAGTAAAATCAATCAAATAATTATTTGTCCCGTTACAAAAAGTCCAGATCTGGCATTATTACACTTTTTGCAGGTATGAAGGCTCAGTCCTTTTGTTTGGCGCTGTATTGGCTAGGAGTGCTTCCATGAACATCTGCCAATAAAGTATTTCAAATTCGAATTCCACAGATCGATAAACTTCATGCCTCCATAGCACACAGACGACATGAGGGCAGAGGTCGCTTGAATTTTCATATTAACCAGAAAATTACCCGTTGTGTGGGACCCCTAAAAATACAACTTCACTTTTTGGTCTAGTGCTTCTTTAATTGACACCAGCAAATGTTCATGCAGAAATAGAGATAACTACATTATTATTTCTATTTTTCAAATTCACAAATTCAGTCTAGTATGTACTTACTTAATCTGTTAATCCTTTGGCTTAATTCTTTAAATATTTTGTTTCAAACATTTGTTTTGAATTTTCAGGGAATTCTTGTTTTCATAATGAAACTAAGTAGAAAATAAAGCTCATGTTAAATTTGCAATATGTACTGTAAAAAAGTTTCATTTTTTAACTAGGCAAGATCCACTTTGAACAAATGAAAGTCCTTCATATAATTTCAAGCTGACTCATTATTATCACATCTGAGGGAAGGGCTTTAAAAAAAAAAAATCAGATTTTTGGCTTATATAGATCCTAGATCTGTCCCAGATATAAATCTTAGATTTTTGGCTTATATAGATCCTAGATCTGTCCCAGATATAAATCTTAGATCTGACCCAGATATAAATCCCAGATCTGGGCCAGATATAAATCCCAGATCTGACCCAGATATAAATCCCAGATCTGGGCCAGATATAAATCCCAGATCTGACCCAGATATAAATCCCAGATCTGACCCAGATATAAATCCCAGATCTGGGCCAGATATAAATCCCAGATCTGGGCCAGATATAAATCCCAGATCTAGGCCAGATATAAATCCCAGATCTGGGCCAGATATAAATCCCAGATCTGGGCCAGATATAAATCCCAGATCTGACCCAGATATAAATCCCAGATCTGGGCCAGATATGAATCCCAGATCTGACCCAGATATAAATCCCAGATCTGGGCCAGATATAATTCCCAGATCTGGGCCAGATATAAATCCCAGATTTGGGCCAGATATAAATCCCAGATCTGACCCAGATACAAATCCCAGATCTGGGCCAGATACAAATCCCAGATCTGACCCAGATATAAATCCCAGATCTGGGCCAGATATAAGTCCCAGATCTGGGCCAGATATAAGTCCCAGATCTGGGCCATAAATAATACCCAGATCTGGAAAATTCTAGATCAAATGTGCTCTCAGCCAGATCAAGTTTGATCTGGCCCAAATTTATATCTGCCCATTTCTTTATCTGGCCAGATCTGGGAATTATATCAAATCCAGATGTGGAATTTATATCTGTCCCACATCTGAAATTTATGTCTGGGCCAGATAAGGTATTTTTGTGAGGGTCTTTTTAAGTATAATCTTACATTTCATAATTCTAGTTTTCCAATTTGTGTGTTCGATTTCTACCACATCCAAATATGAAAAATGTTTCCATTATATGATTGTGTAGCATTTTGCTTTGTTGGTTACCTAGGGGAGAAGGGTTACCTCCCCGAAGCTCCATCTCTCCATTCCATTTTCCATCGCACCATCCGTGATTCTCCCCCTCCATCCGCACCCTTCTTCCCTCCCCTCGCATCATCCTCCCCTCCCTCCGCCAATAGCAAGGCGCTGGCGGACCACCAGCTGGCCACTTTATGTCCGGGATTGCCAACGGCCGTAAGCCGCCGAATGTGCCAATAGCCGCTGCTACCGCTGGACTTCCTCCCTCCCTCCCTTCCTCTATTAAGATTGTTTAGATGCAGGTAATTGCTTTAAAACATTTTAGACATTCTAGTGGTCCCATATGCATGTATGTGTCATCAGTTTTTATTAATTATCATTTTGTAAAGAAAATCACAAAAACTCTGAAATATTTCATCAATAAACAAAAGATACCCGTAAATAAACATCGTATCACAATGAAAATACTCATAATCTTAACATACACAGAGATCCAGTCTTATTAAGTGTGGGAAAGAAAGATTATCTCTTTGAGTGGGCTTTTCCTCCCGCTTGCTTACCATCTACTCGACTGGGGCCAAATACAGTGGCTCCGGTAGTAAGTGTGACCAAGCAACGGACCATAGCCCCCACTTTCAAGAAGTTTATATTTGCCTCCCCACAAAATCATAACAAAGATATAAAGATGAAAAATCGTTGAAAGCACTTCATAAACCCCTCCCCCTACACACCTATACCCACATCTACCACCTAACCGCGCACATATGAAAAGTTGGCCCCAAATTAATCAAAATTATTTTCAATTTAAATGAAAGTGTGGCAACAAAATGACAAACGGTATACAAAATCTAGAAAACTACTTGATATTTACTGTTCAAATGAGTGAGATAATTCAGATAACCTTAGTATAGTTTACCGTTCAATCAACAATATTATAAATTTTAGGAAAGGGAGCCTGCTTAACATTTTCTTGAACCTTTAACTTATACTAATGATTGGGTGATGAGGAGAGTGACGGAGGGGAAGAGAACATTAGTCGATAGAATTTTATGTCAATGCTGGAAGATTTAGATTTGCTGACGATATAGCACTACCAGTCTACTATTATCAAAGTTTGATTACATGCAAAATAAGTCCGGCAGCATGCCTATTTATTGAAACATAAATGTTCCTGTAAATGGGAACATTTTGCTACATGGAAGCCGCCATTTTGTGATATTTCCCATGATCCTTTCCTATCCTAACGTTAAAGCATTATACAATTTTACAAATTTGAAATTTGAAAAACGTCTGGGAAAAATATCTTTGCTAGGGGAAACTTAAAACTCCTGAAAAAACCTTCATTACTGTCATTGCTTAAACTTCTTCTCTCCCATTTGATATGTGCACCACGCAGTTTTCGAAATATTAGAAATAATAGACAATAGAGCTAGGATATTTTGGCGCGAAACAAGCCATTTTGAAAATTCAAATGTTTTTTAACACAATGATTTTTAATATTTCAAATACATAAATTAGAAACTATGACATTTTATTGCAACATAATGCTGCATGACTTCAATATTCCCGAGTGTTATAAATGTTCCTATTAATAGGCATGCTCCCGGACTAAAAATAAGACGGAGGTGTTGGTGGAAGAAGCCGGGAGAATTGGACTGAAGCTCAACTGTAAGAAATGTAAGAATATGAGGATAAATAGCAAAAGGAAGGAAAAGATAAAAGTGGGAAGTAAAGAAGTTGAGGATGTAGAGGACTTTGTATACCTTGGAGCAAGGCTAAATGAAGAAGGATCTAAGGATATTCACAACAGAATGGCCAAAGCCAGAGGAGCTTTCCTTAGATTAAGTAAGGTATGGAGTTCCTCAAACATTGGAAGAAAGGTGAAAATCAAGTTGTACAGGACGTTGGTACTGCCTGTGCTATTATTCGGATGTGAAACATGGAAGCTGACAAAGGGAGATAAAAAAGAAGCTGGACACTTTCTACTTCAAATGGTTAAGAAAGATTTTGTGAATCAGATGGCAACAAATGGTGACGAAAAACCGAGCGATAGAGATAGCAGAGTTATAAAGAGTAAGTGATGAAATAAGAAGAAAATGGAACTGGATTGGATATGTTTCAAGAATATAAATCGATGACGATTGAGCCATAGCTTTGGGGTGGAAACCAGAAGGGCATAGGAACGTGCAAAGACCTAGAATGACATGGAGGAGAATGGTTGAGAAGGAGAGAGACAGAGCAGAGTGGAGATCGTGGACTGATGTAAAAAGGAGAGCAGATGAAAGAAGTGAATGGAGAGTTGATATCCGGGCCTGTGCGCCTTCTGGCGTGGAGAAAATTAAAGTAAGGTCAACTTATACTTGGTTATGAGTCATTCAAGGTCGGTGTATGTCATTCCCTGTCATGCTTAATGCAGGTTAGATTTTTAAAGGTATATGAACGTGTATAGTGGCAACAGCAATTAAATTACTTTAAAATATATTAAAACCACCATAGTAATAAATTTCGTCAACATCGGTTAAACGCTGACCATTTTACAGCGTTTTTAAATCTCCTGCATCAATTTGCATATTTTAGCAAATTTTGTGATGTATCACCTGATAACATGGCGACCTTGATAGTATCTTTTGTAAACCCTTTGCTTTTTAAATGTATATTTCATCATTATTTGAAGTGCATTGCAGCAAATTATCAATTCTAAAATTTTGAGCCATGCCTCCAACATAATTTTGCATTCATTTTCGGTGACTAAGATTAAGGAAAGATGTACAATGAACAGATCAAGGTTTTAAGCTGCCACAAATTTAAGTCAATCACAATTATTTAATTTCAAGTCAATCACAAATTTCGCAAAATATAAAAACTGATTAAACTTTTATCAGCTATAACCTGATAACTCAAAAGCTAAAAGTGTTTGTTTACTTCTTCAAATTCAAAAACTGACCTGCTCAGATTTTAATACTCTTTAACCAATATAAAAATTGCCAATATAGAAATTGCCACATGTCAATGCAACTTTAATTGAAGACTGAAATTACAAGCAAATTTAGTGTGACACAATGATAGATGAATATCAATCTCTAATATGTCTTGCCTAGTATACATTCGCCATAGTGTTATTTTCTTTTTTTGTATGCAACTTCTTTCGACGAACAACCATACGTACAGAGTGTAGCTAAGTTAAGTCATTTCTTTTAATGATACTTGTTGAAACCATCTTAATTAGACGAAACAGTCAACTCGGGAAGTCAAATCTTTTTATCTAATACGCCCAGTAGCTTTTAATTCCGCTGAATTTCCACGGGAGACGTAAAAACCACTTTTATGTCAATTTAAACACTTGACTAACGGAGTTTCAGCCGTTATTTCTCATAAATATTTCTACACATCACATTTGATTATACCTGTAGCTGACCGCATCGTTACGTCGTTTCTTCTCTAATTTCTTTCATAGCAGCGTGAACTGAACTTTTCTATTCAAAAGTGCCTTTGTGCGTCGTAAATATATATATTTATAGGCCTTTGCTATATAGAAAGAGACAGAATGCTTAGTATCTTGTAAGAACGGTTGAAGGTTTGGAAGTTAATGAAACGAAGTGGCGCCACGACGAGGCCAAAAACGGTGCGTGGATCGTCATCTTTCAAGGAAGGACATCGTAGAAATGAAATAAAATCTTTTGGGTTGCAAAAATTAGCGTGCTTAGGCTATTCATCTTCTTGTTTAGGGACAGTTTATGACGATTCTTGAAGCAATGTGGTCGTTAAGAAAGAAGGTTGCAGAATTCCCTTTCTTGAATGTCGGTGATCTAAAAAGCAAAAGAAAATTACTTTTCTTCCTAAGGATGCAAATTTCTGAAAAAATAAATAAAAAATTCAACTTCATTTCGTGAAATTTTCTTTATTATAGGCCTATCAAGTTCACTTTTCAATATAACAAGAAAGATATGTATAAGCATCGATAAAGGCCTTTGGCCGTGTTAATGCAATATTATTGATTTCAATTAAAAAAAAACCTCATTAAAGTATAACAAAAAAATAGTCCATTAAATTGGTTTAAAATTAACCATCATTTGCAGCGTTTTGAAATTAGGGTAATGATTTACAGATCAATTATAAAAATAAAAAATTATGGGCATTATTTTGTCTGTTCTAAAAGTTTCCTGTTTTATTCCCAGGTACAAACGTCGGGTAATAGAGTGAGTTTCAACCACAAAAACACATCTTCCTGATCAAGAAGTTCAAACAAACTATACGTTAACCTCTCTCCAATCCTATTGAATTCTAAGAAAGAAACCAGTCAGTTCCTGTGTGATTTATCTGAGGGTGTACCTAACACTTACATCGCTCTTGCAGCACTCTCATTCATCAGTTCATATGCAACTTTTGTTGATGATTCTTCAGAATTTAAAAACAGCATCATTGTCACTTCCTTACAGAGTCTTTCTTATTTTTCTCAATGGGATGCAGGCTTGAGACACATGTTTCCGATTTTGCGCATTTGTTTTCAGAATCCGAAACTCCCCAGCAAGAAGTGTTCTCAATTTAAGCAACAAGTGGCATGTAGTGTGCTACTGAAGTTCTTTGACCCCTGAACCACATTACAAAGGAGCGACAGCTCTGCATGAGAAAAGAAATATCGAGAATGAAATCTATTGGTTACATATAATGTTTATAACTTTCATTAGGGGTGAGTTCAAGAACAGGCCTACATGAACAGTGAAAGCCAGCATTGGCGACCAAAGTAATCCTGTTATGTAATACTGGAACACTGCTGTTTTCTTGCTTGGTAACAGTCATTGAAAAAAACCCATCTGCAGTAAAAGTAGTAAATATGAAATTCAATTCTTGACATCGAACATAACTTTGGCAACAAATTATTGAATTCTTAAAATAGAAACTTTTGTGGCAGATATCATAAACAATAATTTCTTATTTCTTTACATTGATTTGATATTTTTAAAGGCCGTCTATCGTGATTAAAATGTGGCGGCGTACATTTTATTCCCAAACGATTACTGATTGGCAGCGGCGTAGGAATATATTTCACATTAAGGGGGTTGGGGGGTTGGAAGAGGTTTGATTTTTGTTCAAAACAAACCTATCAAATTTAATTTAATTTTTAATTTTTTTAAAGAAAATTTCGTAAAATTATTGGAAAGTTTGGAAAAAATTGGCAACATGCAGAACTTTTCCGAAAATTGAAGCAAATTGGTACTTCCCCACTCCCTATAAAATTAAAATTATTGGGGTCCTTAGTTCTTCAGTGAAATAAGATATTTGGATACTCTTATCAAAATTGTTTTTTCTTTCCTTTTAATTCAGTTTCTTTAACTCTTAAAGTGATATCGCTACATTGACCGCCAAAGGTTATTTCTGCAGTTTGCAGGTTGAACCACCAAAGTTACTTTCTGCAGTTTGCAGGTTTGTCATACATTTAAGCGACTGGATAGTGGCCCTAAACATATTCACTTTTACCAGTTTATGTCAGCAGTCCGGTCCACGCTCCCGATCGGGAGATTTCTGATTGGAAGATCAAGACATGAGCAGTGAATATAATTTAAACTGTTGCTAATAAGTTTAGCCGTTTCATTTCTTTGCTTGTCAATTTCTGTAATTTTAAAGTTGTATGCTTTGCAAATAATAATGAAATTAAAATTTCTGTATAATTTGAGCTAATGCTGGTGACTAAAGTGTTAAAATCTGCTCTTTAGAAATTATTGAAATAAATTTTAAAGGATTACTTTAAAATTCCCTAGTCAGCTTGTGAAAGTCAAATTTGCTGGTGAAAATGGAAAAAATAATTTTATCGTTCTGTTGCACCAATGAAATTAGAATGCATTTTTTCTATTTTTAGCTTAAACCAATTTTACCGATATGTATTTCTTTAGAGAGATTTGAATTTGGAAAGATACATTGTTGGTTATAACGACAACAAAAAACTCCCGATTGGGCAATCTCTCGTTCGGGGGCGTGAAACGAACTGGTCAGAATCAAGTGACGAGCGTCCAATGAAAAACGTGGTATTTCACATTGATACGGTGACATATATACAAATTATACTTATCTACTGAAGATAAATGTGCTTTTTTTATTCATTAATTAGGTTTTGGGGACTAGGTTTTCCAAACTGTATAAGGTTACGACAGAACTTCATTGCAGTATTTACACCAAGACTCCCACGTCCGTTGTATTAGCCGGTTGTGGAGCACTGGTTGGAGACACACTGAGGATTGTGCCCGGGACGCTATTTTGGGAAGCCGAAACTTTACCGCCCTGCAGAGGTTTCTTAGCTACAGTTTAGCATGTCCAAGCACAGCAGAGTTATTGACCAATCACAATCAAGAACATCAATGACATCAGCCTTAGGCTGTCAGGCTGTTAGGACAATGGGAATATCCCCAAATATTTGCTTATCGTTGTTTTGCTGTCTTAATAAAGCAATACATCTGCTCGAATTATATGGATAACAAAAATGATGTAAGCTCGGATCCGTAAATCCGGACTGGATCTAGCATATCTAGTCGAATGGTTTCCGACCAAGTTGATTGCGTTCACTCCTTTTTCTGGTATATATATAACGGAACTGCGGTACTTCCTAGATGAGCTTTGGCATGGGTGTAGTTAGGGGGTCGACAGCTTTGTTAATGGTAAAATATTTTTTTAGTTAAAGGTCCATCAAAATATGCTAAAAAGTCCATATATTTCCCTCGGCGACACCCAACCAAAAGGCTTGCTACACCCTTTCTTTGGTGCCATCAAACCGCTGGAGAGGGCCCCAGGGATGCTAGAATTAACAGAGGGTACTCTCACACACACATGTTTTGTTTTGATTAATGAAATGTTTCACCATCTAAATTAGATGGACAATGACCCTTTTAAAATCTAATGTCAGATGTGAATTAAATAATTCCGGTTCAGTTTTTATCACCAAATTAAAAAGTTAATCAATCGCCGTATAAGAAGTCTGAAAATTATGTTTCAGGGGGGCGGCGGAGCGTTCAAAATATTGGAGGCTAATGAGTGACATGTGCTAACAATATAAATTGGGTAACGTGATAACGCGACATGTGACAACAACATTGGGGGCTAATTAGGTCGGGTAACGTGATAACACATGTTCATCTAAACTTTTCGGGGCACGTATCCCCCCCACCCCCCCCCCTTCTCCTTTTCCCCCCGGCCCCTGTGTATGGGATTTACTGTTGGCATTTCAAGCGATTTTTCTTGCAAGGAGCATCAATCTTCAGAATATTGCTAATAGTGTTACGGTACTAGTCGTGGAGAGGTCCTATAATTACATGAATTAGGAAAAAAGGTTCCTTGAATTAAAAACTTTTCGTGACATGGACATCGTCATTTTGTAATATTCCTTTTTTTTTTTTTTTTATAACGTTAAAGTTTTATGTGGTGTTATAATTTTAGAATTTAAAATTTGAGCTGTGTGTTGGACTTTTTGCCCAGCCTTGGATAATAACTCTTTTTTACCTCTTTGGCCAGTGGGCTGGGTTTCTAAAGGTGGTTCCTACCTCTCTATAAGCGTATTGGAGACAGTTGAATTAGAGAGTGGGGGCGGTCTTGATTTTGCCCGAATAAGTGGAGTACGTAGCTCACCCCCCCCCCCCCCCTTTTCCTTTCCCCCCTTCTCCTCCCAAAAAATCAAATTTGCAAAAGTAAAAGAAGTTGTGTTTACGATTGTTTTGTCCAAAATATTAATAATTGTTTCCATATCATTTTTTTCTATACAATATTTCATCTCGATATTCACCAAAGCTTCCCGAAATCAAGGAAAATTACATGAAAAATAGAATCAAATTTCACGAACACAAAAATTGAAATTTTTTTTTAGAAACTTCTCGAAAATTAAAGAAAATTTTCCGAAAATGAAGAAAACTGCACGAAAATGGAAGCAAATATCTCGAAAATGGAAGAAAATGAGCGAAAACTTAAGCAAATTTCACGAAAATTGAAGACTTATGTGCTTATGATATTATTCACTCTTTTATATTTTTGCCACGCCGTTGTGAAATATGAGGAAAAATCAGAAAAAAAGCTAGGCTTTTTGGCGCGAAACAATCATTCTAAAATTTCAAATATTTGTAAAAGTATAATTTTGTCGTTGACATTGCAGATTCTAAGGAATAAGATTGCAACATCGCAATATCTTACAATATATATTATAATGTTTTCTCACTTAATCTCGATGTACATTTTTATCACAAAATATAAACAAAACGGCTGCAGGACGTCTGTTAGCTCAGGTTTTTTTTTACAGATTCCTTAAAATAGGGCCTCCCGGAACTGGTAACCACTGTAGGTGTTACCAGTCCCCCTATATTAGTAGAATTATTCCTTTGTCTCTCCATCATAAAATCAGCTGACAAAATCGCGTAAGGTTATCTTGGCCATAAATGGCTGATAATGTCTGAATGTCACGAAGCAATATTACACGTATAGGAATCATACACCTCTGAATGTAGTTAGCGGACCCTTGTGTATTCTCGTCTGCTGTTTTGTAGTTGTAATGAAGAAATTTAAAACAAATAGCATTTAACAAAACTCGGTAACATCTAAATGAAAACGACTGCATGAAAAGTTAAGAACGTTTTGAAATGAAGATCTTAAAGGATTAGTTCAGTGGTCAGGCATGTCCATCTCATATGAAAGAGGTCCGTTAAGAAGATAATCAAGTTTAAAGTTTGGTATCATTTCTGTAGAAACGACTGAAATCAGACTAGTTGTGAAGTCACAGCCTCAGATTCCATAGAGTCTTTATGTATTTTAAAAAACGTTTGTTAAATCTTTTCACTATTAAAATGATGTTTCCTCAAACTTTCTTCAGGTGGTGTATTATAAATACCCTTCCTAGATTCAGTTTTTCTACTTTTTTGACATAACCCATGGTTTTCAGGCTACAAAATCGCAGGACAAAATATAATAGAATACATAAAGACTATGAGGAAGCTGAGACTATGACATCACAGCTAGTCTGATTTCAGTCGTTTCTACACAAACGATACCACACTTTGGACTTAAATATCTCCTTAACGGAATAAGATTTTACAATGCTTTCTTCACCATGTGGTTCTTTTGAAGTCCTCTTTCATATAGGATAAACACGCTTGACCACTGAACTAATCCTTTAAATGTCAAATGCATGCGTGTATATGCGTCTGCATTTATATTCGCAAATATACTGATTTTATTGTAGACTGGTATAGCCTGCAGTTGACTCTTATCCAATGCCGACCGCACCACGATCATCAACTTGAACAGGGGAATTAGTTGGAGCCTGCCGTTTGTGGCATTAACCCCAAAATTAACCTTGATTATTGTCTTCAATCCATAGATAACATACTTCTCCCAGTTTTCTGCTACTTAGATTTTAGTGTTCTTTCAACCAATTGAAATTACTACATGTACATATAGACCTTTAAGGTATGGAATTTGGAAAATATATCAAAATAGTTATTACTGGTCAAAATTGGATCGATTTTTAATTTATGACTCGGTATGACTCGGCAGATTTGGCAGACAGCTCATAATCTTTCCGTATTTCTTCAAAAAAAGAAAAGTCCCATGGTTATTTGTAAAATTTTATTTAAAAGAGTAGTTTTAAAGTCAATTTTGTACAAAAATCTGGTTGATATCATATTCCGGTAAGGAGATATGGACTTTTAAATATTTCCCAATTGCATTTTAAAGTTTTTGTACAGTATGATGGATTCGTGTCTGATGATGTCATGGAGGGAATTCTATTGCAAATGTTTATGTATTTCTTTGAACGTTAATTGGTTGTTTCAGTATGATTAGAAACAATTTTCTAAATGTTATTGAAGTAGGGTATATTTGGAAATGAATATAAATACCTCAATTTCATCAATTTATATTTCTAGCAGGTTTTACTAATAAAAAATGATAATAGATTTTAATGAAATACATCAACTTTGTGGGAGAATGTGTTGCTGTGATGTCATACTGAGCCTTTTCCTATTCGTTTATTGGCATTTTTTGTGAACCTTAAAATTGAATATTTCCTGGTAGGACTAACATATCGACATGATTTTTGTACTGAAATTGTACTAAATTGTTTCTAAAATTGTTTTCTTTTTATGAAAGGTTGCGGAAAAACATGGGAATATTTTGATTTCGTTTCTAAATTTATATCACTTAAAAGTATGGAAAGTTGTTTTTCATGTCAAATATATATTATCATGTCGTTGTAACAGTGTCTGAGCGTGGTGAAATAAATGGTGAAATCTGAAAGTAAATTCCAAATGAAAATTTATCAAAGACAACTATTGAAACATTAACCAAAATTGAACGGTTTTTTTTTCTTAATGTAAAAATTAGAGCATGAAATAACTAATTATCAGAGCCTATGAATTTGAGGATGGTAGAGGAAAAGGGAAAACACTGTTGAAATTGAAGTCATCTGTAAATTTAATGCCAGCTTTCATGTGCCCCCCCCCCCTACTTCTTCTCGAATGCGAGGAGCATTAAGTTATGAAAATCTGAACAAACAAATCCTATGAAAAGCTAATATAGTTCCGAACTATAATCGCAAAAAAACAACACACCAGAAATCCTATTTTTAATTTCGAAATTCATGTGCGTGATATTCCACCGTCAGACCGTAATCACTCGTTAAACTTCCAAGATATCTGGCATGTAATTAAAAACTATATATAATGTGATAAACTAAGGCACCACGTACATGTCGTAAATCTGTCATGTATGTATGGGATTTAATGAATTATTGAAATGCATGCATTGGTGATTTAAGAACCCTGATCGAAGCTAAATGTTAAATCTAAGGTTATAAAATATTTGTGAACAGTTCGGTCCACGCCCCCGAACGAGCGATCTCCCAATTGGGAGATTTTTGTCTTTATAACCCACAATACATCTTTCCAAATTCAAATCTCTCTAAAGAAATACATAAGCAGATAACAGTAAAATAGGAAAAATGCATGCGTAATATATATATTGGTGCAACAGAACGATATAAGTATTTTCTGTATTTTCACCAGCAAATTTGTCTTTCACTAGGGAATTTTAAAGTAATCTTGAAAATTCATTTTAATAGTTTTAGAAGAGCAGATTTTAACATTTTAGTTACCAGCAAAAGCTCAAATTATACAGAAATATTCATTTAAATATCATCTGCAAAGTATACAACTTTAAAATGACAGAATTTGAAAAGCATACACATTTTAACGACTGAACTTATTAGCAACAGTTTAAATCACTGCGCATGTCTCGATCTCCCAATCAGGAAATCTCCCAATTTGGAGCGTGCACCGGACTGGTCAAAGCTGTTCACCATTCGAAAAGCTCAGTGCATGGCAAACGATCTCAAAGTAAATGATTTACATGCATGGAAAATAAGTGCAATTCGACCAATGACATCACAAATGTGTACATACTTTCTTTAATATATCAAGGCCTAAAAAAGTAGATATATCAGTCTTTAACCGATTTTGATGTTTTTGCTATTTTCAACGATAATAATAATGTCATTATTTATAACCTTGAAGGATTTCATCACGTGACTTTATCTCTACCGGAAGCCATTTTGCAGGGCAGGGCGTCGTTGCGTTTCACGCGTCTTCACACAGCCCAGTCACATCACACGTACAACAAACATACCCATGCTAACCTACCTACCACTTCAGCGAATTTGACTGATTTCAGTTTTTTGTTGGCTTCCGATTTTTCTTCATATTTTCTTTAAGTTTGATATATTCACCGGGTATACGAAGAGAAACTTTTACATAACGCCATCTGATTGTTCGTTATACTCAGACAAAGTCTACATACCTGATATAAAGTGCTCGTTGCAAATCCTAGTGTGAAGTGTATTGAAAGCAGTCGCTTCGTACAGTGGAAACCCACTTCGAATGTCGATCAGGATCAAATGGAAATCAAGAAAACGTATTTTTATTCCTCGGCACACGTCTACTAGTGCAACCAACGGCACATGAAGATTCCGGCAAAATTATCTTACAAAAATAATCTCATATAACTATATGCGAACGTATGTAAATCTAATAAGGTTTACAGCAGACGACAGTGTTTCTGTCCTATGAAATGGCGATGTAAACAAAGTCATGTGACTTCATGATGTCAGCTGAAATACCCTTTTTGATGAAAAGTTGCAGCATTGACCGTCTAAAAAAGGATGGTGTGACACTCGGCACTTGTGGATAAATTTAAGAGGGAATCTCGTCTCAGTAAAACTGCGATGTTCATATCTTTGACGTCACATCCGCTTGTGGATCGTTTTTAATTAAGTAGCCCTATTGTGCGTGTATATGTAGTGTGATAGTCACTTTCGCGGCGGTTATTGAATGGTTGTCAGTATTTGTGCATAACCAATCAGAAACGTTGATTTCTTTTGTATATTACTGTCCATGTTGACACGATATCTGACCTTTAACCTCTTCAATCCTCCATCTGGACCCTCTTAAAACCTCCATTTGGACCTTCCTAAAACCTCTAGACCCTGTTTTAGACCACGTCAAATGGACGAATGGAGATAACTGAATAATCGATAAAAAAAAATATACAGTTGATGTTTCACTTAGATTTAGAATATATTCAGCCTGTTTGCAGGAGATCTCGAACTCTTGGGGAGAGGAGGAGGAGGGAGGGGGTGGGGTGGAATGATAACATCGAAAGGGTGTCATATATGCATGCTATGAAGTCAAGAAATAATATCACGAAATTTTACTACAGCGGCATATTTCGATAGCGTATTACCCCCACCCACCCATTCCCTCATACATACGGATCAGTATAAATGATAATACTGTTAAGAAAAACATTTTCGTACTTTAAGTGAAATTGCAAATTAATTCCTTTTATAATCTACTTCTTTTTAATTAAACTGGCGATCCAAGTCTTTAATATTAGCCCTTGTAACCATACTAGAAAAAATAGTATACTCCATCCACCCCGATATTGCAAACTATAACTATATTCAGTTAACCCTTCTGCGCATGCAGTATGTAGCTCTAGAGTCTCCAGCATTTTCGAAGGATTATCTCGATAAAATTCAACTTTCAAATGACTTTTTTTGAAATTTAAAATCAGACAGGCAGACAGTTATTGATAGAAATCATGTACTTTCATATTTTCAAGCACATATTTGTTTTATTCTTATAAATTTTTATTTTTGAATGTGTTTAGAGGGATTTTATCACGTGGTTCTAAGTTAACTGGGCTCCATTTTGCAGAGCAACGGCGTCATTGCGTTTCACGCGTCTTCACACAGCTCAGTCACATCACACGTCCAACAAACATACTACATGCTAACCTACCAGTACCAGTTTTACTTATTGCAGTTTTTTGCTCGCTTCCGATTTTTCTTCATATTTTCCTTCAGTAAGTTACATTTTCACCGAATATACGAAGAGTAACTTTAACGTTAACGCCATCTGATTTTTCGTTATACTCAGAGACATAGCGTACATACCTAATATAAAGAGCTTGATGCATATCCTAGTGTCTAAGGCCTACCGTAGATTGAAAGCCGTTGCATCGTACAGCAGAAACCCACTTCGAACGTCGATCAGGATCAGATGGAAATCGAGAAAAAGTCTTTTTATTCCCCCGCACACATCTATTAGTGCAACCAACGGCACAGCAAGATTCCAGCATAATTATCTTACAAAAATAATCTTATATAACAACATGCAAACGTATGAAAGTCTAATTAAGCATACAGCAGACGATAGTGGGTTTTGACCGACAAAATGGCGACGCAAACAAAGTCACGTGACCTCGTGACGTCAGCTGAAATACCTAATACACATAGGTCCAAGCTTTTAGGACTAACTATATATAATGGGGGTGTATTTCATGGGGTGAAGTTGTGGGAATTTCCATTAAGCCTTTAAACAAAAACTGGCCAACTGAGCTTTTTTTGAATGAATATGTTCATACATATATATTTAAAAAATGTTTATATATTGATAAAAGTAAAAAAGAAATAATAATGTGTGCATGATGTTCTTTTTCATCATTTGATTTCTTTTTAATTCCCTCTGTCAGTCTGTAAGAATGGAACTTTCATCGTATTGCCGGATAATCGATATCGATAAAGCATTCTTAATCATGTGACTTACATGTATACCAGGGTCTCTGGACATGAAAGGAAAAACTTAATTTGTTTCGAGCCCCACCTGTGGGAGAATGTTTTCATCTATATACAGATATAGAAAACAATGCAAAACTAGCACGTCATTGAGGCATCGCCCAATATATATTGGCTAAAGAACGTTGAATGTTTTCCCAATTTTAAATTTTTTGTTCATCAGTTGGGTCCACGCTCCTGATCAGGAGATCTCCCAATTGGGAGATCACTACATATTACATATTACAAAGATGTTAAAAAATTCCCTTGTGAAAGTCAAATTTGCGCTGGTGAAAAGATTTTATCGTTCTGTTGCACTAATAAAATTATAATATCCGCACCAATAAAATTAGAATATTTGCACGCATTTTCCTACCGTTGGCTTAAACCTTTTTTACCGTTATGTATTTCTTTACAGAGTTTTGAATTTGAAAAGATGCATTGTGGGTTATAATGACAAGAAATCTCCTGATTGGGAGATCTTCCGATCGGGAGCGTGGACCGGACTGTATATAAGTTTACATTTTCATTATAGTGTTCAAAGTTCTATTTGAACTGTACAACTGATCCTATAGAACAAGGAAATGGAACTCACGGGGAATTGAACCCGGGAACATTAGCTTTAAACACCAAACTTCTACAGCTCTGCCAAGAAGATATTGGTATTTATCTATTATCAAATTATAATGCAATAATCTGCTAACTTTGCCTAACATGGCCTCCCTTTTGCCAATAATCTGCTAACTTTGCCTAACATGGCCTACCTTTTGCCAATAAAATGCTAACTTTGCCTAACATGGCCTCCCTTTTGCCAATAATCTAACTTTGCCTAACATGGCCTAAATAATATGCTTTGAGTAGCATGACCTCCTTTTTGCCAATAATATGCTAACTTTGCCTAACATGGCCTCCCTTTTGCCAATAATATGCTAACTTTGCCTAACATGGCCTCCCTTTTGCCAATAATATGCTAACTTTGCCTAACATGGCCTCCCTTTTGCCAATAATATGCTAACTTTGCCTAACATAGCCTCTCTTTTGCCAATAATATGCTATCTTTACCTAACATGGCCTCCCTTTTGCCAATAATAAATAATAAAATTGATTATTATATATACGCAATGAAAAAACTTTAAAAAAGAGGGAAATTGTAGCAAAAAATTAACTCTAAAAGTCAATAGTTTCTTCTATTATTATAATATGTCCACAAACATACTTAGCAGATAATCGGCAGTTTTTCGGTTACTGTATAAGATCCGATGAAGACGATTTGTGCCCCTCCGAACGGGTTCGGATTTTTGAGTAAAATTCTTGGTAATTATTTGATTCACAAATAAAAAAGACACACAAGAACAACATAAAGATGCACCTATATACTGATATATTTATATATATATATATATATATATATATATATATATATATATATATATATATATATATATATATATATATATATATATATATATATATATATATATATATATATATATATATATATATATATATATATATATATATATATATATATATATATATATATATATATATATATATATATATATATATATATATATATATATATATATATATATATATATATATATATATATATATATATATATATATATATATATATATATATATATATATATATATATATATATATATATATATATATATATATATATATATATATATATATATATATATATATATATATATATATATATATATAGGCCTATAACCAATACGGCAAAATCTCAAAGAAAGCATTTAATGACAGTATGGTGTGATAAACGCTGCAACTTTACGGCGCAAAGCCAAGTTTTTTTCTTCTTTCTGGATCTTGCTATAGTCATTGCATTAGCTCAAACCTCTTACAAAATATTTCCATGGAATTTCATTTGAATATATTTCATAGAGGACAATAAAAGAAACAGATTGGTAAAAATACCAAATTAATATTTTATTCCAGAAGTTATTGCATTCGAAAGATTTTTCTTGTATGCGTAAAAGAGATTGTTGGTCTGCGTCTAAGTCATCATTAAAATATCACCACAGCACTTCTGTACTATTCTTTATGAATTTCTTTATTAAAATTAATTTTGTATCTTCTAAATGATTGGAAACATTTTTTCCTTCAAAAATTATTAAGAAAAGTGTAGAATAAATTTCACAATTATGTTGTGTAATCTGTGATTGTAACTTAAATTGAATTATGAAAAATGGCGATTAATTCTCGAAGAAATACATAAAGATTAGTACAGGAAGTACTGTTATGACATCATAATGATGACTTAGACTCAGTACAAAAGTCATTTTTATGCGGGAAAAAATGCTTAAAGGTAAAGACTTCTTCTAGGAATGAGATATCAACATGGTTAATTTACCAATCTGTTTCTTAATTTGTTCTCTATTAGATACATAAGAATAAAATTCCACGGGAATATTTCTTTAAGCAGTTAAAGCCTGTGTTGAGATTAAAACTGATGTAAACTCTCAGATAATTCTTGATTCTAGAATTCCTAAAATTATACTTATTGATCAAAATTAAGGTTTCTCCTGCACTGTGTGGTGCAAACTAAGGCATGATACGTCACAAAATATAATCATGCCTTGTAATTACATTGAAAGTATACTTCATTGCCTTCTCACTTCGACTGAAGGAGTTCAATGTTTACTATCCTGTCACACTGCATAGAATGTGATTTGCTCTTTTGATGCGAAAAACTTAACTTTGTTAATTCTAAGTTCACGAGATCTTACACGCTTCGTGTATGATTTATCAGACTAACCTGATAGAAAAGACTAGCTTCGCAGGTTCAGAAAATGTCCTTGTACTCTCTGCACACGTTGGCACATGTGGCGTCAGGCGCCTCTTTTGAAGCAAACCCAAAAGTGCATCCAATTCTGCAATTTCATTTCCACGTGTAAGAAAAGTTATGAAACGTGTCACTGTAAGCAAGATAGTCAAACCTTTAAGTTAAAGCAAGAAGAACTATATAATCTAATACATACGTCCATGACATTAGACGTGGCATATCTTCCTACCTATTTATCTCTACATATCATCAGTCATCGCAAATTCTGATTTGATTCTGAAAACTGGTTTGATAATGGATGATATCCTACTGTGCTGTCAGTAGAAATACCCTTTTAATGCGGGGAAACTTAAAGGGGCGATCTCGTCTCTAAATAAATTGTGGTTATGTCATACATTGCAGGAGCAGTCCTTGCTTATTTCCTTCCTAGGTGGCCTAATCCAGATGAGCTTTGCTTCTTTTACGTCTCCCCCACACGTTCCTACAATCTAACTTGTTTTGTCTTCCACTTTATTCATACGCTTTTGCATGTTTGGTGTGCGTTCTCGTCAATCTATTTACCTTTGACTTCACTTGTGTAATTGTTTGTATTATCTTTATGTAGCCCCTCTAACTCCACATCGTCAGGATGGAGGCTAGGGTGGGGAGCTACATGGAATATTTCACTTAATAACAAAAACAGCAAACACAAATTAATTTCAACACTTTAAATCATGTTTTAACTCAAAATCTCCAAATCACAAGCAGATGCGACTTTACTTAACAGAATTATAAAACCAACTGAACATTACTGTATTATAAAATCAAGTGAAAAACATTAACAAAGGGAGAAAGTGAGGAATTGGCTGGTCAGTGAAGGATGGGTCAACCACAAGTATGTTTCTTCGAATAGTGAGTAAGCACATTGTAAGAGGTATCATTATGATCCATATAAGGAATAAAATAGGTGAATGAGGAGATAATTTGCATGAATGAATAAGTATATCACTAGTAGGAGTAATCACTGAATATTAATGCTGCTAGGATATAAGCTGGTAAATAACTGTATGGTCAAAGAGACATAAAGAGAAAAGATAAAGATGGGCCGTGAGGGGGAAAATATCTCTTACATTTATGTTTAAATTCATATTATATTGATGTAATTTTGTTCTGTAAAAAAAAACTTCAAATATGTACATGTATGAATAATATTGTAATTGGAACTATGTGAAAATAAAGATTAAATTTAATTGAATTTACTGACGTCATCAATTTGTTGCCAAATAAATTCAACTCACCGTAAAAATACATACAAATTTGGAAGGACTGAAAATTATGATAATTATAATGAATACATTACGTATACATCTATTGAATTAAAGATATGTAAGCACTTAGACAGTTAGAAGGAACTAAATTCACGCAGACAAATTATGTTACTTAAACAGTTTCATGAACATGCTGATGCACTCTATTTATTGTTAATAACTACGGCGATATCGCTCTTTTACCTTTCACAAGATTTTATACACGCTTCGTGTATGATTTATCGGATTAATCTGATAGAAAAGACTAACTTCGCAGGTTTAGAAAAAGTCCTTGTACTCTCTGCACACGTTGGCACATGTGGCGTCAGACGCCTCTTTTGAAGCAATCAAAAAGTGCATCCAATTCTGTAATTTTATTTCCACGTGTAAGAAAAGTTATGAAACGTGTCAAGATAGTCAATCCTTTTTATTCAATGCAAGAAGAATTATGTAATCTAATACATACGTCCTTGACATTATACGTGGCATATCTTCCTACCTATTTATCTCTACATATCATCAATCATCGCAAATTCTGATTTGATTCTAAAAACTGGTTTGATAATGGATGATATCCTACTGTGCTGTCAGTAGAAAGTAATTTACCCTTTTGATGCGGAAAACTTAAAGGGGCGATCTCGTCTCAAAATAAATCGTGGTGATGTCATACATTACAGGAGCAGTCCTTGCTTATTTCCTTCCTAGGTGGCCTAATCCAGATAAGCTTTGCTTCTTTTAAGTCTCCCCCACACGTTCCTACAATCTTACTTGTTTTGTCTTCCACTTTATTCATACGCTTTGGTGTGCATTCTCGTCAATCTATTTACCTTTGACTTTACTTGTGTAATTGTTTGTATTATCTTTATGTTGAAAATAATATCATATTCATGTAATTTTGTTCTGTAAAAAAAATTCAAATATGTACATGTATGAATAATATTGTAATTGGAACTATGTGGAAATAAAGATTAAATTTAATTGAATTTACTGACGTCATCAATTTGTTGCCAAATAGATTCAACTCACCGTAAAAAAAACATACAAATTTGGAAGGACTAAAAATTATAATAATTATAATGAATACATTACGTATACATCTATTGAATCAAAGATATGTAAGCACTTAGACAGTTAGAAGGAACTAAATTCACGCAGACAAATTATGTTATTTAAACAGTTTCATGAACATGCTGATGCACTCTATTTATTGTTAATAACTACGGTGATATCGCTCTTTTACCTTTCACAAGATTTTATACACGCTTCGTGTATGATTTATCGGATTAACCTGATAAAAAAAGACTAACTTCGCAGGTTCAAAAAATGTCCTTGTACTCTCTGCACACGTTGGCACATGTGGCGTCAGGCGCCTCTTTTGAAGCAAACAAAAAGTGCATTCAATTCTGTAATTTTATTTCCACGTGTAAGAAAAGTTATAAAACGTGTCAAGATAGTCAATCCTTTTTATTCAATGCAAGAAGAATTATGTAATATAATACATACGTCCTTGACATTATACGTAGCATATCTTCCTACCTATTTATCTCTACATATCATCAGTCATCGCAAATTCTGATTCGATTCTAAAAACTGGTTTGATAATGGATGATATCCTACTGTGCTGTCAGTAGAAAGTAATTTACTCTTTTGATGCGGGAAACTTAAAGGGGCGATCTCGTCTCATAATGAATCGTGGTGATGTCATACTTTGCAGGGGCAGTCCTTGCTTATCTCCTTCCTAGGCATGCTAGGTGGCCTAATCCAGATGAGCTTTGCTTCTTTTAAGTCTCCCCCACACGTTCCTACAATCTAACTTGTTTTGTCTTCCACTTTATTCATACGCTTTTGCATGTTTGGTGTGCGTTCTCGTCAATCTATTTACCTTTGACTTTACTTTTGTAATTGTTTGTATTAAGTTTATGTTTAAATTCATATTATATTGATGTAATTTTGTTCTGTAAAAATAACTTCAAATATGTACATGTATGAATAATATTGTAATTGGAACTATGTTGAAATAAATATTAAATTTAATTGAATTTACTGACGTCATCAATTTGTTGCCAAATAGATTCAACTCACCGTAAAAATACATACAAATTTGGAAGGACTAAAAATCATAATAGTTATAATAGTTATAATAAATACATCACGTATATATCTATTGAATTAAAGATATGTAAGCACTTAGACAGTTAGAAGGAACTAAATTCACGCAGACAAATTATGTTATTTAAACAGTTTTATGAACATGCTGATGCACTCTATTTATTGTTAATAACTACGGCGATATCGCTCTTTTACCTTTCACAAGATTTTATACACGCTTCGTGTATGATTTATCGGATTAACCTGATAGAAAAGACTAACTTCGCAGGTTCAGAAAATGTCCTTGTACTCTCTGCACACGTTGACACATGTGGCGTCAGGCGCCTCTTTTGAAGCAATCAAAAAGTGCATCCAATTCTGTAATTTTATTTCCACGTGTAAGAAAAGTTATGAAACGTGTCAAGATAGTCAATCCTTTTTATTCAATGCAAGAAGAGTTATGTAATCTAATACATACGTCCTTGACATTATACGTAGCATATCTTTCTACCAATTTATCTCTACATATCGTCAGTCATCGCAAATTCTGATTTGATTCTAAAAACTGGTTTAATAATGGATGATATCCTACTGTGCTGTCAGTAGAAAGTAATTTACCCTTTTGAAGCGGAAAACTTAAAGGGGCGATCTCGTCTCAAAATGAATCGTGGTGATGTTTTACTTTGCAGGAGCAGTCCTTGCTTATTTGCTTCCTAGGTGGCCTAATCCAGATGAGCTTTGCTTCTTTTAAGTCTTCCCCACACGTTCCTACAATCTAACTTGTTTTGTCTTCCACTTTATTCATACGCTTTGGTGTGCATTCTCGTCAATCTATTTACCTTGGACTTTACTTGTGTAATTGTTTGTATTATCTTTATGTTTAAATTCATATCATATTCATGTAATTTTGTTCTGTAAAAAAACTTTAAACATGTACATGTAGGAATGATATTGTAATTGGAACTAAAAACATTCAGTTCAATTGAATTACTGACGTCATCAATTTGTTGCCAGATAGGTTCAACTCACCGTAAAAATACATACAAATTTGGAAGGACTAAAAATTATAATACTTATAATAAATACATTACGTATACATCTAATAATTAAAGATATGTAAGCACTTAGAAGGAACTAAATTCACGAAGACAAATTGTGTTATCTAAACAGTTTTATGAACATGCTAGGAGCATTTGTTTGATGCACTCTATTTATTGTTAATAACTACGGCGATATCGCTCTTTTAACTTTCACGAGATCTTCCACACGCTTCGTGTATGATTTATCTGATTAATCTGATAGAAAAGACTAACTTCGCAGAGAAAATGAACTCTCTGCACACGTTGGCACATGTAATGTCAGGCACCTCTTTTGAAGCAAACAAAAAGTGCAGCCAATTCTACAATTTTGTTTCCACGTGTAAGAAAAGTTATGAATCGTGTCACTGTAAGCAAGATAGTCACACCTTTTTATTCAAGGCAAGAAGAATTATGTACTCTAATACATACGTCCATGACATTCAATGTAATATATCATTCTACCAATTTATCTCTATCATCAGTCATCGAAATTTCTGATTTCACTCCAACAACTGGTTTGTGATGGTCTGCTTTGATAATGGATAATTTTTGTGTCTACGATGCAAGGTTGGGTAATAACATAAAAAGTGACACAATTTAAGATGTGCATGTATGTTATCAAGAGTGATTTGTACATTACAAATTCCTCCAAACATAAGTTGATAACATTTAAACCCACTTTATACAGTTATAAATAAAGTGCATTTTTGTTGAACATAGTGAGAGTGAGCCATTATTTTCATGCAAATATACACCCATGCACATACCTCACTTGAAAAAGAAATTCTAACATATTAACGTCATATAAAACCTTATACAAATCATGACAATACCTGTTTACCAATTAATTCGGTTGTTAAAGCCTAAAAGGATTACTTGAGTGGACAGGCAAGTTCATTTTCTTTATGAAAGAAGACTTGGTGAAGAAGCTAATTTAATCAAAGAGCTCCCACACAGGAAGTTCTTTGTTTTAATATCTTATTCCGTTAAGTAAATATTCAAGTTTTATGTTCTTTTTCATCTGTGTAAAAATGACTGGTGTATGAAGTCTACTATGGGTTGACACCCTCGAACTCATTGTCTAAAAATTGTTAAAGGATTAGTTCAGAGGTCAAAGCAAGTCCATCTTATATAAAAGATGACTTCAAAAGAAACAAAATGGTGAAATAAGCATTTAAGAAGCTTATTTAAGTTTGAAGTTTGGTATCATTTGTGTAGAAACGACTGAAATCAGATTAGTTGTGATGTCACTGCCTCAGATTCCTCAAAGTCTTTACGTATTCTATCATATTTTATCCTTCGATTTTATGGCCTAAAAACCATTGGATAGGTTAGGAAAGTAACAAAACAGAATCTGGTAAGGATATTTATAATCTGATAATATTATTCTGAAGGAAGTTCCAGGGAAAAATTAAAATAAGAAAAACTTAAATATATTTTTCTTTAAAATACTTTAACAATTGTCAGATTCTGAGGATAAAGGCGCCAGTCTTCCTTAGTCTTATTACACCAGTCATTTCTACAAAGCTAAGACAGAGCTTTTAATTTGGATATCTCCTCAACTAAATAAGATTTTTTAACAGTTTCTTCACCATTTTGTTTCTTGTAAAGTCTTCTTCCAAATAAGATTTAAACTTGTTGGACCACTGATCTATTCCTGTAATGTATTTTAAGAAAACTTATTTACTAATTGATTTTTATTTTAGAAATTCCATACAGGTGGTAAATCATAATAACCTCACCAGATTCTGTTTTACAACTTTTCTGATATCAATGGTTTTTGGGCCACAAATTTGAGGAGATTATAATAAAATAGATAAAGCTTCGTGGAATGGATCAGCGTAAATTGCCATGGAGTACATTCAGACATTGGGTCTATAAACTTAAAATTGCAAATTATCATTATTATGCTCTTCGTCAAGTTGTATACCGGTGTGATAATAAGTTTTGCCTCCCGTAAATTTAGGTCCTTATTTCCTAAGTAATGTCTAGTGAATTTGGTCCACTCCGCACTAATTTTACTATATGTCTGTACGGTTCCTTCAATTAGGTTTGTGTACTGAAGTGATAAGCTAAAACCGAAGTTAGAAATATTTATGTACCGGATACAGCGCCGTTGTACAGTTGTACTCAGAATTTGCCAACGAACAGAAAATGGCTTTCAGTAAGCTCTTCAGTGAAAAGAAATATAACCTTTTCTTCGATCTGGGCAGTACCCATCGGGATACACTAAACATGCCAAAGAAAAAATCGTGCTTTACGCAAAACGGCAGTGAGATTTACTGTGAAGGGAGAAGAAGGGCTTTTTTTTTTGCAAAAGGGGAACAAGTTGTTGTCTCAACATTTTCTAGGAAAGAAGGGACAGGCCCAAATTTCTAAGTGGACCGTTTTCACCATTATGATGGGGACCAAACTTACTGCATAGCTACGGTTTAATTGTCTGGGGGCCAAACTTCCAAGGAAATAAGGGCCGGGTGCCCAAAATTCTATGGGGGGCAAAATTTACTTTTACACCGGCATCTTCATCGTCATAAGCATTTTCTCCATCACCAAAAAATCACCATAGCCACTCTTTAAGACCGTCAGCAGCAATATCGGTACCCTCTTCATCAGACATGTATATTAACATTCGTTTAAAAAATGACGCCTGGAAATGAAGACCAAGCACCTAATTTTGTGCACAATCGTGATTTTTTTTGTAACCCACCCCCCCCCCACCCCCTTCCTGCTTACTTCGCTTATTCCTTCTTCTTTTTTAAGGGTTATGTGTGCGTGTTTCTAGGAGGGATATGAATGGTATACGGTGAATTACTTTCGTGGTTAATGGTGAAGAAGTTATTTAAATAAATTATTATCAATTCAACTTTGCTAATATTTTAATTTCGCTGAAATTATTAGGTCCCCTAGCCACATATGCCTACTTATTCCTTCCAACAAAAAGAACAAGATCATAGGGGCATTGTCAACCGTGCAGCTTTCCCCCTGACGGAGGCCACATGCGCCTACACTTGCAACCCTCCCAGTTCAACATTATCAGCTTGAATCTTCTACAGGGTTGCCAGGTCTGCCATACGTTTACCGGCCAAATTTCCATTAGAAGTCTGCCAAATCGGAGAGAGATAAAACGGCCAAATTGGGAAGAAAACAGCCAAATCAGTTTCCAATGGACTGAATCATTGAACGAAATAACAAAAGATGTAAAATACCAGATAAATATATTTGTTTTCGTTTCACACAAAAGTTTTCACAGAGTCAAATGCAAACAAACACACATATATTATTTATCATGTATATTAGGAGTTTCAACTCACAAATGCTAAAATAGATGTATGCGAGTAATTTCTTACTGAGTTAGAAGTGAAATTAAGAAAAAATAAGTTTAGTTTAGCAAAATAATCAAAATCGGCCAAATTTCATTTGGCCGATACTAAACAAAGTTTACCGACCAAACATGTCTCAAAACGGCCAAATTTGTTATATTAGGCCGGTAATTGGCCAATATGGCACGTCTGATCTTCTATTGATATATGGGTTGGTAGATCGTCCCAAGCACTGAAAGCCAAATCATTTTTAATCAAACTTGAGCCAATTTACCCTCAAAAAAAGCCAAACTGTTAATCAAGAAAAAACAAGTCTAAATTTTGAAAGGGATCGGCCACTGTTTTAAGTCCAGGGGCTTTTGTGCGAGGTACTGAAAAGGGAAAAAAAAAAATTTACGTAGCTTACAAAGTATGCACAATAAATTATGTGATCCGAACGCAGACTAATTTTTTTACTTTCTTTATATTTCCATCAAATTTAAGCCAAATAGGCCAAATAAGATATTTTGCAGCCAAATAGGTTATTTTTACGACCAAACAAGTCTAAAAAAAGCCATAAAAAGCCCAATTATCAGTTCAAGCTAAATAACTTTTATTTTTTATTTTTTTACAGCCACACAAGTCTCAAAAAAGCCACAAACAGTCAGATTTGTACTCCCGATTAGAATATATCGTAATTCGCCCGTTCGGGAGATCGGAACATGCGCAGTACGAGCCTATTCAATAATGAAGTTTCGCCATAGTTTCAAGTTGGTGTAGTCGCTTTATGTGTGTATCATTTCTTAATACTCTGTTTTATTAAAATAAAATGAAGATACAAAAGTGTGATTTGACTCTTATAATATTTATTACAATGTTAGTCAAAAATAATTCCCGAATCAAACTTCAAAATGTTCTTTTCAGAAAATCCCGCTAAAGCGCGACTGCCTAACGGTAACACATAGTAAGAAGTCACCACTTCTCTTAAAATTTCTCGAATATTTCACGGTATAGCGCACGGTGAAAAATAATCTATATGTCATTGATTTATATTGTAAAGAAAAATGCATTGTGGGATACTTCCGTAAAGTATCTCCTGATCTGGAAACCAAAAATGTTCTCCCGATCGGAGTACGAACCGGACTGTCAAATCTTTTTCAATTTTGCCTTAAAAACGGTAATATACCAAGATTGCAATACCTCCTAAGAATTATCGCTGCTTTGACAAGAAGTGTTCGTAAAATACATCGTTGAGGGATTGTATGTTTTGTGACGAGTCACTCATTAACGCTTACGAGATTTTTTCTGTCTGCCTGTTATTTGAACTTTAAAATGTCAATACTTCTTAGAGTTTTAAAGAAATACGGAAGATGAAATAAAGATGAAATTAGGTGTGATTATATGTGGACTGGTGGATTTATCTTGCATATACTCTGATACTTTTTTTCGTGATTTGCTTTTTATTGTATGAAACCTCTTCTTTGATATTAAGGCAACGGGTTGGTAAATAAATTTGAGTATTGATTAACAGTTCACAATACTCTTTAAAACAAACATAAACCTCCGGAATCAATATTAAATGATCATTTTAAACATGGTGCACTTTGATTAGTTGGCGGTAAATACCCTCCCCCTCTCTCCCCCTTTCCTCTTCCCTTCCTCCACACACACACAAACACATTTCGAAATAACGTTTTTAAAGGTTCCATGGACCTCTACTTTTGGACGTTGACATCATCCATACCCTTTTTGGATGCTGCAGTTAAATCGGTAACTTTTTTGGCTCGTTAAATATGTTAAAGAGGTTCATGGCTGTCCGGTGACGTGGCCAGTAGCACAAGTTACTTATTTACTTTACCGACAATACGAATTTTAAGTCTGCTCGCAAAATAGAAATATATCAGAGACCCACCCCATCCCCCTGTACCCCGCTTTCTACACCTGTGCTCTTTCACTTACTATTAGGCCTATGTACAATTACTTCGAAATTGAGGAATTTGAGGAAAGACAAATCGAAGGGGCTATTATCATTCCCAGGCCTGTCACCCTCTGGATACGCTACTGATTTAATGTTTCTGAGTAACATTTTCAGAAAACTGGAAAATCAAGTTAAGTACATGAGACAATAATTACAGGGGTATACATAAAAACAAACTGGGAAAATTATTGTCAGCGTTTGTATCTCTTGAAGTGTGACGTCATAAACAAGAAGCAAGCCGTACTTGATGGCGACAATAAGCAAGGAGACTCCTCGACGATCGTAATGGAGACGACGGCCACAAGCAAAACGTCGATGGTCCGGAGGGAAAATGATGCATAAATTGATAAAGGGAGTGTCACATCTGTAATAGCTTGACCATTAGATCAAGCTTATTTTCAGGCGATCGTCTGTCTAAACTGCTAAAGGAAAACCAAGATGAAAGGGTTGACCAAAAATTGTGCATCTTTGGGAGAGTGTGCTTGCAGCAGTGTTTTTCTTCTCCAGAATCAATACGGTTTCGAGAATGTGAAGATGGAGAATTGACGGAAAAGAGAATCAGATTGAGATTCCTTCTATTTCTTGGCGGGAATTAAGAGATGTACTGAATATAAAATGTATGGTATATTTTCCACGTGCTGTAAATTAATTATCTCTTTAATTCATTGGTGAGGTGGGCTTTGTTTCTGAGACAATTAAGGGTGAACGAAGAGGACTTACTGACTTATTTAGAATTAAATATAATTTACATATAAAACTACTTTTTTCACCTCTTTCTTGGATAGTTGGAAACTGTGATATCCCTATATGTCTTTATTCTCCGCATTGATTAGGTAGTTTGGTGTGGCGTTTAATTGGGACAACTGTATGCCAATAATAAAGAAAGTATGAAGTTATTAGAGTGAAGGATTTTAGTTTAACAGTGTAATGGACGCGACCATTTAGCAGTGTTACCCAAAATGCACCGTGCCTACTTACTTTATTACCCTCGTATAAGGATAAGGACGACGGACCCTTATCTCAGGCAAAACTTTGATTGTCCGGAGAGAAAATAATGCATAAAGTGGAGTTTCGCGACACATTTAATATCTTGACCAATAGATAAGATCAAGCTTATCTTCATGCGATCTTCTAAAGGATAACCAAGATGAAGGGGTTGACCAAAAATTGAGCATATTTGGTAGAGTGTGCTTGCAGCGGTGTTTTTCTTCTCGCGAATCAACCCGTTGTGAGGATGGAGAATTGACGAAAAAGATAATAAAATTGGGATTCCTTCTATTTCTTGGCGAAAAGAACAGACGACGAGTGATGAGTGGTAATGTAGATGGTATGGTATAGTTCCCTGGTGCGCTGTTGATTTTTTGATAAGACCAACTTTGTGTCGGAAACAATTAAATGTGAATGAAGAAGATACAGCTAAAGATATGACAGATTCATTGAAATGTTGGAAAGTGGTATCCTTTTTCAGTTTCTTTTTTTCTTTAATATACCAATGTAAAATACAAAAAATGGTAAAGAAATTATGCAACTTATTGGATTACAGATTAATTCAGATCATTAGAAATAGGTTTTTTTAATATAATAGATGCCAACAGCAGCGTTTCCCACAATGCACCATGTGCCCTAAAAACTTACATTTACAAACTCACTCTAGTTACTATTCCTTTAAAAATAAAAGTGGGGGAACCAAGCATTGTATCATGTCTGCCCATCACTGTGGAACGATTTACACTTTCTCCATTGATGTGTTTAAAAACACCTAAAGATTTTTCTTTTTGAAAAACACTTCCTGCATGCATGTAGTACCAGTTTTGTGTTCATCTCTTTTATTTTCATGCGTATATTAAAGGAAGGGGGGAGGGGGAAGGGGGAGTCAGATTTGATTTTAATCCCAACAAATTTATGAAATAGTATGAGTCTCTTAATATCACAAAATTATTTGTTTGTTGGGCACGTGGAGGAGAAAGAGGTGGTGGGGGAAGTGGGGGTGGGGGTGGAAATTTCGTGCAATTATTTTGGTATTGGACATTTTAATAAAATTTGGTAACATTTCCAGAAAAGTTCCCGGCCAAACATAAAGGAAATTTCCCGAAATTTGCAGCAAAGTTTACTCAAATTAAGGAAATTTCCCGAAAAATTAAAGGGTTTTCTGAAAATTGAATAAGATTTCCCGATTTCAAATTTTCGCTATTATTACATTGTTTTAGGGTTCTTGATCCCACCCCTTCCCTTCCTACGCCCCTTGAATTAGGTTTTCTGTTTAGATGGCACTAACTTGCTATATGCTCAAATAAAGCTTTAACATCAATTTCAAGACATTTGTAAGGGTTAATGATAAGTTACTTAAATTAATTGAGAATACAAAAAAATATATAAAATATTTATAATTTAGGTAACATTTTAGGATTACAGACCTGAGACTCATTATCATCAGTTCCTTCACCCTCGTGAGGAAATAGGGCCATAAATTCTCTTTCGCCATGTTGTCATGTCACTTGCAACTATCTGGCTATACATTTGCTTGTCTCCGTCACTTACAGCTATCTGGCTATACATTTGCTTGTCTCCGGTAGCTGGTAGCCAGGTGCTGTACCCCATCTAATTTCTTTCTCTCTGCACAACAGGTGTGTAAGTGAGGGCTCTCTTTGGATGCTCATGCTCTTTCATTTTCAAGACATGGCCAATCGAAAGATCAAAGACTGCCATTGTTTTATTATCAGCAATCTGCACCTGGGCACTGCTCATCCCAATCATCTTACCAGCTGACCAGGCAGCCAGGTGTAAAACTAATGCCTTTTGATATTATCTTTCTTGGACATTTACAAAGACTTTACTTAATCAAAGTTGATATCAAATTAACAATTTCTCTGGAGACTGGGAGATACAGAATTCGGATAATTATTCAAATGAATCGGAGAAAATTCCTTCTTCGAAGCCCTAAAGGTTGTGCATTTTAACCCTTTCGAGGCTCTAACAATACATACTTCATAGCTCAGGAGCCAATTTCTCTTCATCGTTTGTATTAGAGGCTCCAAATCAAAGTAACTTAATATTAAAATTCTGGGTGATTCGGTACTCTGGTAAAATACCCTTCTTCAAAGTATCATTGCATATCATAAACAAAATTACAAAATTGTATCAGGGGCCAGGGGGCCAAATGGTACTTGGCTCCCCAATATAATTATTGCATGGAGAGGTAGGGCTGATTTGATGTCTCAGTATAGAAAAAGAATCTCATACCTTTGTCAAATCCTTATTTTTCTCATAAAGGCGAATATCTTTGGATGATCAACAGGTCAAAGCCAGGCCTGTAGAGAGGGGAGACAGGGGTGTCTAGAGGCGGCCCGACAAAACTCATAAATTTTGAAATTGCTAACACAAGACCCATTTAGAATATTCAAAATATATCTTTGTGCAGACTTAATTATGCATACTTTAAAATAAGAAAAGGTGTAGTATTCAAAATCATTTTGTCAGACCTTTATTATTGGGGGCCAATATGGTACCTGGACCCCAATAAGATTATTAGAACCGGAGGCCTCGGTTCTTACACCACTGGAAGAAAGTAGGTGTGGTTATTTGAACTTTCGACACATATTGGAAAATTAAGGTTGAATAATTGTTTCAAAGAAATTCAGGGGTTCAAAAAAGGTTTCCATGCCGATTTCTAGACAAGAAGAATAAAGTGGATTTACATTCGTTAAGCGAAGTCTCTCTTTAGGGTATGTCTGGAAATTTCTATCTTTTATCAACGCAACCATCATACTTTAATTGCACATTTGTATAATTGAGTCGCAAATGCTTCCGGACAAAAACAAACTTGTCTAGATTTGCTTTTCTGGGGTCTAAGTCCTATATCTTACATTAAACTGTTAAAACATTTGTTGAAAACATTTATGGATTTAGCCATATCTTGGTTGCCGTGGTGATGGTGGGGGAACTAACGTATATAACGGGTATAATCCCTCAATTTCCCCAGAATACCCACATATGTGTAGGTTTACTAACACCGATGAAAGTCTGGTCCAGGCAAGAATATAAGGCGAGACCAATGAATTGTCGGTTCCATATTGATGCATAAACGGATAAATTTGGTAATAGCTGTGCAATCGTGGGTGGCGGAGCTGGGGGCGGGGAGAGGGGGGAGTCTGGGACGTCAGCCACTCAATAATTTTAGGTGAACAAGCGTTATCACATAACCCGACTTAATTAGCTTCCCAATATTGCTATCACGTGTCACCTGACCTAATAAGCCCCCCCGCCCCCAGAATTTTGAAGGCTCCGCCGCCCTGACAATGTTTATACCCACATCACCCATCTACTGCGATCCTCCACGCCCGACCAGCGTTTCGTATCTCGAGTAGGCCAACTCAGTGACCTACAATCAATAAAAACACGTCCTGTAAAATGGCTAGAAAATTATAAGAAAGAAACTATATACTCCGCCCCTTCCTTTTTGGAAAAAAGTAAAATCAGTTACGCTTAAAACTCATTATATTATCTTAACTGCTTAATCCATGGTTTTTATTCACTTCTATCATTGTGAGGGTTGGCGTACTCTGAAACGATAACCACAAACTATTAACCAAAATTTTACACTTTTTCAATAAACACTCTACTGGCTACACTACTATAAAATAAAATTAATTATGCAACAATTTCACAACAAGCAGTTAAGTCAGAAAATCGTTCAGACAAATTCTACCCACAAAACCACCTTTTCCCCAATTTTCTGTGTTAAAGAGTGCGGTTCGTACCGCCGATCGGGGGACTCAAGCATCACTGAGCTTACAGTGATACATGGAAGCCGCCATTTTTATTGTAAAGTTTCAGTCATAGACGCTTATCAGTCGTTTCATTGAAGGTTTGTAACAAAGTTTGCTTTGTTCATGCTCAATTTCGTGAAAGTAGAACAACGTTGTTACTATCACGCACTTATTGCTAAATAATTTTCACAAATCTCCAAGTTATTTCTCATAATACGAGAAAACTTGTTAAAGCGCAACTGCCTAACGGTAACACAATAAGAATTCAACACTTTTCTTCAAATTTCTCGAAAACCACACGGTGAATTTTAAAAGCGCACCGTGAAAAAATAATTCATATGCCACTCTTTCGAATCGTGAACAAAAATTTGAACCTTTCGCTCAAAATGATCTGATTCTTGTGTTATTCCTATACAAACTTTGAATTTGGATGAACAAAACTGTTCTCCTGATCGTGGGTACGAACCGTATTGTTAAAGATTTTCATACTGTACTTGTAAAAATACAGAGAAATATTTAATCTAAGGGTCAGAGAAATCGTCCTCATTTTTACTGTTAAATTAAAATGTATCTTTACATTTGTCGGTCCGTTTCAACTTGTGAATAGGTGCTTTTGACCTAGTTCTCTTTCTTGTAAAGATGCATTAAGACGATAGCTTTCTTATAACTCATGCATGCATCTGTAGAGGGAATATCAAAATGCCAAATGCGATCATTACACTATTATACCAGAGCCTGGATATTAAAAAGTGCATTTCGTCATTAATTCTGATATACAGTTTAAAAGCTTTAAGTAATGAGGAGAAATGGAAGTTTTGACTGCAAGGAGATTTTGTATCTAATAAAAAGTTATATTAAAGCAATATAATTCAGGGGTCAATCACGTCCATCTTATATGAAAGTGGAATTCAAAAGAAACAAAATAGTGAAGAAAACATTTACAAATCTTAGTCCATCAAGGAGATATCGAAGTTAAAAGTTCAATATAATTTGTGTAGAAACGACTGAAATCAGACTAGTTGTAATGTCATAACCTCAGATTCCTCAAAGTCTTTATTTATATTATCATATTTTGTTCTGCGATTTTGTGGCTTAAAAATCATGAAATATGTCAAAAAAGTAGTAAAACTTAATCTACGGTAGAATTAGGGTATTTACAATATACCACCTGACTGCCTGAAGAAAGTTCGAGGAAATATAATTTAAATAGTGAAAAAATTAAATAAATTGTATTCAAAATACATTAGCAATTGTTAAGAATGTGAGGATGAGCCTCCAACCTTCCATAGTAGACTTACTACACCAGTCATTTCTACACAGATAAGACAGAGCTTTAAACTTGATTACTCCTTAACGGAATAAGTTTTTGAAGTTCAACGCTTTCTTCACCATTTAGTTTCCTTTCAAGTCCTCTTTCATCTATTCATATAAGATGGTGACATGCTTGACCACTGAACTAATCTGATAATCCTTTAAGTGTTTAACACCGCAAGAAGTTTTTCATCCGCGAGGAACTGGGGAAAGATATATTTGTCGTTAGCGATTATTTTCTGATAATATCCAGATATCAGGGTGCAAAAGATAATTTCAATATCTTCTTAGGGGCATATCAATACAGAACATTTTTTGTAGGCTATCTCATTTTCCGAATTAAGAATGAAAGATCTGACAGTTGTATAGTATTATTTACAACTCCTTGTACGCTATCAAATTCTATATTGGATTTTAAATATTAAAGGAATATTCCCGTAATTTTCCTTTTCATATGTTACAGGACTATTAACAGATTAACGAAACAAATTGATAAAACAACCATGTTGATATCTTATCCCGTTAAAGGAGACATAAAGTCAAATATTGTAGCCTGATATATGATAGAGAATTAAAAGATAAACCGACTACCAAATACCCAATCATAAAATCATATTCCATTCTCAAGTTATCCAAGTTTGAAGTAGTATTGTACGCTGCATGCCATTCTGTCCAACAGTCCAAGCTTGTGTTGAACAGTTCAGACAGTTGAAGTCATGCCAATGATGACGAAACTTGTCCTATGTGCTAGCACACATAATACATTCCTTTAGTATTTTCTTTGAAATTTTCATTTCAAAATGCTTTGACATCATAAGGCTAGAATCATTAATTTCATATGCAAATACAAATTCAGAGACCCATGCAAAGGAAAATTATTTCTCAGAAGTTAAAAAATTTGAAATAGATTATAAAGAAATACATTAATATTATAATCTGTATGTACTGGAGAGCGTATGAACAAAATGGTCGCTCCTAAGCTTACATTGACAGAATTAATATTTTAATCAATCAGAAAATATTTGCTTAACTGTTTTGTACGATTTAAATTTCTTTAGATGACTTATAAATGTTAATTTTTACCATATTAAATGAAAAAATGCAAGACTTTATGTTTCCTTTAATAGTTCGGTTCGTACCGCCAATCAGGGTACTCAATAAGCCCCCCGATCGGGAGACTCAAGCATGCACTGAGCTTACAGTGATATATGGGAGCCGCCATTCTTATTGTGAAGTTTCAGTTATAGACGCTTATCAGTCGTTTCATTGAAGGTTTGTAACAAAGTTTGCTTTATTCATGTTCAATTTTGCGAAAGTAAAACAAATTTCGTTACTATCACGCAGTTATTGTTAAATAATTTTCACAAATCCCCAAGTTATTTCACATAATTTCAGAAAACTTTGTTAAAACGCGACTGCCTAACGGTAATACATAATAAGATTTCATTACTTTTATTCAAATTTCTCGAAAACCGCATGGTGAATTTTAAAAGCGCTCGGTGAAACGATAATTCATATGTCATTATTTCAAATTGTGAAGAAAAATTTAAACCTTTCGCAGTGATTGAGTTCCCCGCGCTTGAAATGTGTCTGATTCTTATCTTATTCCTATACAAAGTTTGATAGATGCATTGTGGGAAGGTTCTGTAAAGGATTCCTTGATCGGGAGAACCAAACTGTTCTCCCGATTGGGGATACGAACCGGACTGTTTGAGGAATTAAAAGAATTAAAGGAATTAAAGGCATTTCACAGATTTCTGCTAAGGTGACAACTTCCTGGTGTGAAGTTATAATTGCATACTCAAAGCAATGCTTAATGTATTTCTTAGAAAATTAATTGCCTCTTTTTAAAATATTGGAAATATTTGTTGTTTTATTCAGTGAGATGGGTATAACATGCACTTTACAAGAACACGCTTTGCCCATCTGCTCATGCACATCACACTCTATGAAAGAATGAATTTTCATTTGATAGAAATACATTAGAGTTATCTTGAATTTTTACACTGCAATTTCAAATTTCAACACATAGGAGAAATCTTTGAGGTACAGTTAGCTCCTAAACGGAATGAAATACGAACGTAACTTTTTCACCAGTTTGTTTCTTTAATAGTCCTCTATCATATATGAAAATTGACGGGAAAATTGAAAAGCGCGTGAAATTTGTTTTGAAAAGAAATGAAAGGTTTAATATATAGCAATTGCTAGATTAAAACAATAGCCTAATCACAGGTGTAGTAAAGGGGAGAGAAGGTGGAGGGGGAGTTAAGGGTGTTGGCTGAAGCTTTCAAGTCAAAAAATAGGAGCTAAGGTGTACTTCGTCACCTCCCCCTCCACCCCATCCCACTTAATTCATGCCAGTGAATATTTCCCAGTGAATGCCAGGACATTTTCCCGAAATTCTGTTGGAATTTTCCATCTTTTGAATTGGGAAAAGTATACGGCAATAATTATTTGGGGAAAAGCATGCATGGGTGTATGAAGCGTGGGGTAGTATTATTTAGCCCATTGCACGAAGGTGGGGAATAAGGTATATTTCCCCCTCCTCCCCCTCCCCCCCTCTCCTTCCGTGGCATATTCAGCTTTCTGCCAGAGGGCAAACGCATAGCTATGAGTACGGAACTAATTTTAATGGGAGACGGCACTTTTGCCCGAAAATTTCCAGAAATGCATGTTTGTACATGCAAAACTGAAGGTTAAGTTTCTTGGTTCCGTTGCGTTACTCAGAGACGGATTCAGACGGGGGTGGTGGGGGGAGGGGTCCATGGCGTGATAATTTACCCATCATACTTTTTGTGTACAATGAGATAATTCTTAGTTACATTTTCTGTCAATTTTCGGGAAATTTTATTCAATGTTTGGTAAATTTCTTCAATCTTTGGGAAATTTCCTTCGTTCCCGTGCAGTTTTCGGAAATTTTCTTTCATTTTGGGGCAATTTTTCTTCAAATTTCGGTAACTTTTGTTCAATTTTCTGGACATTTCCTTCGTTTTCGGGAAATATTGGTCAATATTCGGGAAATCTTTTTCAATCTTTGAGAAATTTTCTTCATTCTTATGCAATTATTGTTGAAAAATTTCTTTCATTTTGGGAAAATTTTTCTTCGATTTTTGTTAACTTTTCTTCTATTTTGGGGGAAATTTCCTTCTTTTCGGGAAATATTTGGTCGATTTTTCTTCGATTCCATGAACATTTCATTCATTTCGGTGCAATGAAAGTTTTCGGGTTTTTGGTCAATTTTTTTCAAGTTTCAGAAAATGTCCTTCATTTCGGGATATTGTTGGTAAATATTGGCAAATTTTACCAAAATTTTCCATGATTTTACCAAATTTTCCTTTAATAGTATGATTATAATTTCTCAATTTTCCCAATCAAAAGAAAGCATGCAATAGGGAAGGTGAAATCCTTTCAGGGCGTACCTTTCTTTGTGTTCCGCGCTTCCTAAGACCAGAAGACTCTGCACCCTCGTCCCAATATGCAGATCTGTTCCATTAATGGTGACAAAACTGCTCATAAAGCTGTAAAACAGGTTATCACATCATCCAGTCATCCCTGGTTTGGTTTGGCTTAATCATCGGGAAAGGGCTTTAACCAGAGGCGTAAATGAAGCGGAGGGGGCTGATTTTACTCTCCAGGTTGGAAAATTTGGAGAAAAAATATTGGAAATTTGTGTGACTGTACCAAAAATTTCGGCAACACTTTCTGATAAACTAAAGAACTTAATTCCCAAAAATTTCCCAAAAATGAAGGAGCTTGAAGAAAAGTTTCGTCCGGCTTTTTGAGTTGCGAGTAAACAAATAATATTTTCCCTAGTGACTGTAACGATAGCAAATCAAGTCACTTTATTAAAAATTCTGTCGCTTCGATTTTTTTCGTTTCTTAATATGTCATGTACCTTTTTCAGTATTCTAGGCAACATTAAGTCTTTGGGAAAAACCCATGTCGTCCTAACACAGAAAGTGAAATTTATGGCCGATTTTACAACCTTAGGCCATGTACAATGTGCGCATGAGCAGACCGGAGTTGTGAACTGGTACGGTATATTCACTTGGTTGGTGCCATATCACATCCGGGAGATGACGTAATTTTCTGAAGTGAAAACAAACCTTGTGCGATACACGTGGGAAAGCCCGTGTGCGTTTACTGTATGCGGTACGTATGGCATGTAAAGAAACACAGTTTATCGCTTTGTTTTCACTCCAATGCGGGGTGAATGCGCGCGATTACTATGCGGTCTGATGACCTCAGGTCAAATTTCCAACCAAGTGAATTAATAAACAACCCGTTGTGTCGCACCATTGCGCGCGCATGAGTGATATCAAAAATGTTTCCACAGTCTGTACATTTATGACGTAACAATATTTTGCAAGTAATGTATGCACATGCATCATTCAAATCTTTGCATTTTCCGACAAATCTTTGCTTTCGTAAAAACTTTGATCTTGAAAGACGCATGAAAACGTACGGGAAATGAGTTATTTGCATTTAAGCGAACTGAAGTTGAAACGTGGATTAGATGTTGGCCTGATGTTGCCGATTTCTACGCATATGGCTGGATCAAGTGTGTTTCTCACTAATTTGATAAGAGAACTTTCGCGGAAATTTTGCAAAGTTCATGCGCTGATAACAAAACAATGTTCCATGGCGTAGGCCTATACTGATTCTCCGCATCCCGGGCCGTTTCCGGCCCAACAAAGAAAGATTGTGCCCGTGTCATAGAATTCGTAAGTAATTCAGGTTCCTATTTCACTATTTTCATAGACGGTGAGTAGGGGAGTGCTGGTGGAGTGGGTGGGTTGGTGGTGGTGGTGACGGGGGTGGGGTGGGGTGGGGGATGGAGGGGTGGGTGTGGGGTGGAGGGAGTGGTGGTGGAGGGGGTCAGGAAGATGCCCCTTATAGCCAAACCGAAAAACTGAAACCCTACGCGACTGGAAGCGTAAATGCGGTTCTAAACCTCCGAAGAAAAAAAACAAACACAAACACAGTTAATCAGGCAACATTGTCAAAATGATGACTGCACAATTCACTGCTAGGCCTATATAGGCCTAGGCCTATATACATTAACAGCGTCGTATGAAGATATTTCACATAGAGGAGGGGAGAGGCAGACTTGATTTTTGTTCCAACAAACCTATACAAATGTATGCGAGACTCTTATATCCCATAAGGTAGGGAGGGTGGTAGAAATACAATTTTGTAAAATTATTGGAATTTTAGAAAAAAAATTGGCAACACCAGAATCTTCTCTAAAAATTCATTGAAGCAAATTTTACAAAATTGAAAGAAAATTATCTCTTTATAATATGAAAAGATGTGAAGGGAATTTAACTCTTCAAAATCAATTTGTCAGACCTTCATTATTGGGCGGGGGTGGTACTTGTCCCCCAATAAAAAAAATTGTGTGGAGGGGGGGGGCTTGACCTCATAGCCCCCGGTTCCTACTCCCCTACCCACCAGTCGGTACAAAACCAACCCAGTTAGCCTTAATGCCTTAAGGCTCCAGTCGCACAACATGCTATACCGGCCCCTCAATATTCATTTCGATTTAAAACATTATTCATTTCACGCATTTGTGATATCATCATTATCATATCTTGCTTTTTGATGACATCAGGAATGGAATAATAACAGTTATGAACAAACGAACTTTTTCCGCCAAAATTGATTATAATTCAAAATCAATCATGTCAACGATTACCACATAGACCTCTCTTATACTTTATACGTACAAGCATATACACACTTCACAACTTTTTCAGTATCCATTTTTGTTCCACAGGGGAAGATCCCAAAGAAAGGCTGGTCTTACTCAAGTCACTCGCATTTATCTTTCATGCCACTCTTCCTGCATTCTGCACAATCTAGTAAAGACACACAGTATTTATCAACTAAATCTCTTCAACGCCCCGAACTGAGCAATGAATGCCAGGAACAAAACAATTCAAGTCACATCCTTTCCCAAACATCTCTAAACACTGATACTTGTGGGGAAGAAATTACTCAAGCGGTGCCACAAAACCAAGAACCAATTAAATATAAGAATTTCCTGAAAAAAAAACATTAAAAATCAAACGTCTGTTGCCAAGAAAAACATCCAGCAACACATCTCAATCTCTTCTGTAATCTTCAAATGAAAAATCTGCACCTTCCTCTTTAACCACCTCATCTGACAAACATACACATCACGTGACCATATTAACACCAACAAATCAAAAAACACATCAGGGAGGCGAAAGATCGTTTGGGATCTTAAAGATATTGATACGTCTCTGAAACTACATACTGACTTATATAAACTTGGTGAGTAATAAAAATCAATTTTGTCAGAATTCAAGTTTCTACCTTTCCAACAAACTACAAGACTAGAAAAAACAAGAAAAAGCAAACATTCAGAACTATCTTAGCACAGATGTAAGAGGCAGAAAATTAAATGTGTATTGACGCGTAAGAAACTTCGCGTTTTGACTACCATTTTCCGAATCGATATTTACCATTTTTTTCGAATCGACATGTACCATTTTCTGACACACGATGCTTGTAGATTTTTCAATTTTTTTCTGAAAAAATTGCTCTCAAAAATTGAGCAGAAAAAAAATTAATCTTAGACCAATTTTGTTTCAAAAGGAACACACACCTGCAGAATGTCCGATCGACACGCAATAACATTCTATAAGCCTATACTTGCAATAAACAACAACTATCAAACACTATCTCCGATCTTTTGCAAGTGGGGAAAGTAATATTATTCAATATCCCAATGCAATGTCTCCACTCCGCTTCGTACCCTCGATCGAGAGAACACTTTTGTTTTCCCGATCGGAGGATCCTTTACAGAAGTATCCCATAATGCATCTATCCAAATTCAAAATTGTATAGGAATAATTTGAAATAATGGCCTATGTATCATCTTTTCACCCAGCGCTTTTAAAATTCACCGTGCTGATTTCGAGAAATTTGAAGAAAAGTGATGAAATCTTATTATGTGTTACCGAGAGGCAGTCGCGCAATAACAAGGTTTTCTTTAATTACGAGAAATAACTAAGAGATCTGTGAAAATTATTCAGCAATAACTGCGTGATAGTAACGAAGCTGTTTTACTTTTGCGAAATTGAAGATGAACAAAGCAAACTTTATTACAAACCTTCAATGAAACGACTGATAAGCGTCTACGACTGAAACTTCACAATAAAGTGCGGCTTCCATATATCACTGTAAGCTCAGTGCACATGCTTGAGTCTCCCGATATGGAGACTTATTGAGTCCCCAATCGGCGGTACGAATCGAACTGATCACTATTAACTGATTAAGTGTAACGCGTATACCAGTACAAGCTTGTCAGCTTGCAAGTATCTTGTCTTTCAGACTTCTTTCACTTCAGGAATTTTAAAGTTGGGGGAAAGTAAGACTGGGACTGATTTGTTAAAAATACATCTGATGATCAGAGCATCATTACAACAAAGAAATTGCAAAAGCTGCACGCGAGCCTATATAGTGATGTAGGCGTGCTGTTTTACATATATAGTGCTGCAGACGAGCCTACATAGATGAGCCTACATAGTGCTGTAGACGAGCGTACACATAGTGATGTATAGACGAGCCGTTATACATAGTACTCCAGACGAGCCTATATAGTGATGTAAACGAACCTTAATACATAGTGCTGCAAACGAGTTCACATAGTGCTGCAGACAAGCCTACATACTGTTGCAGACGAGCCGTTATATAGTGCTGCAGACAATCCACATCGTGCTGTAAACGAACCGTTATACATAGTTCTTCAGACGAGTCTACATAGTGCTGCAAACGAGCCGTCATACATAGTGCTGTAGACGAGCCTACATCGTGCTGTAAACGAGCTGTTATACATTGTGCTGCAGACGAGCCTACATAACGCTTCAAACGAGCCGTTCTACATAGTGCTATAGACGAGCCTAGTGTTGTAAATGAGCCGTTATACATAGTGCTGCTGACGAGCCTAGTGCTGCAGACGATCCTACATAGCGCTGTAAACGAGCCGTATACATACAGACATATAGTGCTGCAACAAGCTTATACATATAGTGCCGTAGATGAGCCTTTATACATATGCTGCAGACGAGTCTACCTTATTAAAGTGCTGTAGACGAGCTGGTATAGCAGTACAGTGGTGCAGGCGAACCCGCATACATATACTTCTGCAGTCAAGTTCACTTATAGTTCTGCAGACACTTGCTGACTGAAAATGTTTACACAAACTGTGACGCGGAGTGGGGGGACTTGTGACTGTTTTAAGTTGCAAAATGGAATCATGGGCAGAATGAATCATTTTGCAGCGAGTAATTCTGGTCATCCAAACATATATTGGAAGCGCTTTATAGTGATGGAAAAGTGCTTGAAGTTGGACATTCACTATAACGTCATCAACGCCACTCTTTGCTTTTAAGCAGCCGTGCATGCTGCATAAATCAAATTATGACGTTTTATGCCAGTAAATGAATAATTTATTATCTATGGTCGAGTTTGAGGAAGGACATATAACCAAACCAATTCCACCTGAAATTAAATCTCTGATTGGTCACAAGCGTTAAGCGTGATGATGCTCCTTCAGCAGTTCAGTCTACTGATATAGGTGACGCATACATTTCATGTTTTGGCGAAATAAATGAATAATCTGCTCGAGTGTGGGATAAAACAGAATAGTAGACAAAAGCAACTATGAACTATGTGTGTGAGAGAGAGACTTACACGCATGAGGTAAAGATGCGCAGAAACATTCCCTACAAATTGCGCCTCATAATACTTTCTCACAACGCAAATGCACATGCAAATGTGGTACACAATAAAAGACAACAATCTGTCGTTTTCATCATTTGCAAAGTACCTATTGAATACGTATGTTTCAACTTTTACAGACCGGGAGAATCCTGGACTTTGAGATTCCTGGACTTTGAGAATCCTGGACTTTTGGTGTAATAAAAAAATACACCAAAACTTGGAGCTTTGTATTCATTAAGATCCATGGAGGCCGTCACTTTAAGTTGTGATAATTTTATATCAATGGGATTTTGACTAAGAGCACGGTAGTATTTGTGTAATGTAACGTATGATGCATGTACAAGGTATCAGCGATGAGTAAGAATCATGTGTCGAAAGAGCTGTTCAAAAGGTCAACGACCCGTCAACGGAAGTCTTTCGTTATTTCATCGCGAAGTCCACAGTGAAATTGTAAAGTCCGCTGTCAAATCTAATGAATACTTATTTGATATCGGTTTTTCCTTTCAAAAATACCCCCCCCCCCCCCTTTTCCCCCTCCCCCCTTCCCTTTGTTCTCATTCAAAATCCCCATTGACTTAACGTTATCATTAGTTAAATTGGCGGCCTCCATTGATCGTGTAATGAATAAGAAGCTCCAAGTTTTGGTGTATTTATTATTACACCAAAAATCTAGGATTCTCCCAGACTGTTTTATGAATATATTTTCCAGAAAATCTTAGATTAAAACATTTTTTTGCTTTGATTGTGTATTCCTTTAATTGCTTTTTAAAGGTGTATGGGCATTATTCATTAACTGAAAACTTTAATATTAACGATAGAACAATTATCAAATTATGTAAAAAACGTTTTTATTTTTTGAGCTAGGACCGTCTGTATGACGGGTCCATGTTTAATTTTTTAACACATCCACAATTTGTGATATGTAAAATAATGATTCAAAATATTTTAGAATTCTTTTGAAATTTCTGCCCTAAATTTTAAACGCTGGAACAGATGACAATGTTTTGCATTTAACAGTTTCAATTTTCAAAACTAAAAATTAAAGAGGGCAAATAATAGATTACTTTTCAAACAACTCTGCAAATGTTGCCTCTACCTACCCATAAACCTTTAAGAAAAGTAAAACCACGTCAAATTATGAAACAAATAAATACATGTTTTGGCCTTAAATTTATATTTTGCTTGTTTTACTCCCTTTTTTTAAATGTGCAAAGAACAGTAAGTACATACGTATATCTATAGCATCGTCACGAAGTTCAGATCGCCACACCAGTGGACTGTAGATGGCAAACAGGGCTGTAATTCCAGGGTCCCCCCCCCCATCCCCTCCCCCTCTCCTCCTCACACACTTTCAGGCTGAATTAAACAAAACGTACGTTTTTTGAAAAGCATCCTCCACTTTGTGGAAAAGATAGCTTCCTATTTGCCCCCTCCCCCATGTCCACATTAAGGAGAATTACGGTCCTGTGTAATGCCGTAAAGATGATTCTGAAAATTCCTTATACCCTTAAATATTAAAGTGAAACAAAATGGTGAAGATCTACTGCAATGTTTTGTTATATTATAAGGAGATATTCAAGCAGAGTAGAAATGGCTGAAATTAGACTACTTCTGATGTCACTTTCTCTCATTCCTCAAACGTCACTTTTCACAATCATTGTCAGGAAAGAAGTAAAACAAATGTTAATATATAAATAATATATTTACCACCTGCAGAATTTTCAGATATAAAGTGCAATCAGTAAAAAAGTTAAAATTTTTTTAAATACATCAACAATTTTTGTTAACCTTTAATAATAGAACTTATACAACAGTCATTACACAAAGAAGAAAACTTGAGTATCATCTTGTGACGTAGTTTCCTCACCATTTTGTTTCTTTTAACAGTTTAAAGTCCTCTGTTATTGCCTATAAGATGATTGTACTTAAGAAGATCGAATTGCTTTGCCAACTATTAAATGGCTAGCACATCCAAGATTTCTAAATGTTATGTAAAGGGCAACAAATGAAGACATCCGGGAAACTTCTGGCGACCTCGAGTCATTGAAATGTGATTGGTGGATACGGTGCTAGAATGGGTGTTTAAAAATATGAATATGCATAGGTGATTAAAAAAACAGTTCATTTCAGAAACAAAAACACTTATTTGACGTTTGAATCACTCATGTCCATATTTCGGAATAAATCTTTTTGTATTTCGCATTTTAAAACTTTGTTCACTTTTCAGCGAATATGATTATCAAGAAATGATTCCCAATGGCTAGTGAGGGCACCAAATATTTTACAACTGCGAGGGAGGAGCGCTTGCAGATATATCCTCTTGTTGCAAGCTCGGTGGCGTTTCTATTCAAACTGTCATTTTAGAAGGTCTTCTTCCTAATGTTAATTGTCTGTTCTAATCCTTAATTGCTTTCACACGAAAATTATCATATTTAGACTTCTCAAGCTGTCAAGAAAAGTAAGGAAACAACCTTCTCCTTTTGTGAACTATCTTTTTCACGATTTCCACTTATATTTTGGCGTGTGTTATTAGATGAGGATATTTCAATGAGAATTCGCACGCGTTAGAAGTTCCCGCCAAGACTAGAAATTACAATTTACAGATATATTACTCAGCTAAACTATGGTGACTGCAATAACCACGTAATTTTGCGTATATTAGTTTTATTTCTGCTTACATCAAGTTTTTGCTTGAGGGAACTTACTTTGAAACACGGAGCGCACAGGGACTTCGTCGTAATGCTTCAGTGACTCTGCGCCATAAAACAGCAAAGTTCTACAGTTTTATGCTCGTGCGGATATACACCTTTCTTAGACTTTAATCTCAGGTCACTTTGATCTTTGAAAGACACATGATGAACGAATTTTGTATATTTGATATGAAGAGCTGATACAGAGTCACTTAAAAGAAACCGCCGTCGTTAAAAATGCTTTCCTTTTGTCTTTACATTTGCTTTTTACATGATGAATTCAACTGTAATCAATCTCTGCAATATTTCTTCGTTACGACAGAAACATTGAATTCATAAGAAAATGTAAAAGCAACATTGAATTCATAAGAAAATGAAAAAGGGTGAATGTACTCGTTGCAACGCTATGTTGCAAATTGGTGTCAGATGTGGGATTAACTTTCATATCGGACTGTGAAAGATTTAGTACACTTTTTATAACTTATTGAATTTTTTTTAACCTTTAGGACTATATGGACTGATGGATGTCTAGACTATTAGACTCTTTACTAATCGAGAACAGAAACAAAATATGAGCGGAACAGTCTTTGAATTTTGCATAACATAACAAGATGACGGGCTAAGAAGTGTCAGTCACCCCATAAAAAGTCCAAACTAATTTGACGCCACGATCATACAAGAAAATTGAGGATAAGTGAAGTATAAGATGCCTAAAGATCTTTTTGGCTACTATTAACAGAATCAATCACCCACTCAGACAAACTATTTCATTTAACAAGAACCCTCTGAGAAGTACATCAGCAATTGTTTATCGTGAAATCGTGGGTGTGGAATTTGGGCGTGTTTAGGTTACATTAATTTCACCCTATTTAAAAAAGATGTTTCATTTGTGCAAGTCTTAAAGGAATACTTGACGTGGGGCTTTTTATGTCGAATCTTAATGCACATACGTCTCATCTCGCGCTCCGGTTGTTACTTTTGTTTTAATAAGTAAAGTGCTCACTACCGACAGACCCGAGGGCAATCGAACGCGAGAACAAGTCAATCGAAAAACACATACAAATTTATATTACTCGGCCATCGATGACATTCGGTAAACCGTTGCAAGAGAAGTATTCGAACATAGGGACCCTATAATACGCCTAACATCTCGGCTATACTACTTGAAATTTATTTTTTTTATTCAGAAAGGGTCTTCCCTGTGGTATGTGACATGAAATTATATAATCTATGGTTTTTACTCAATTTTGCTTTTCTGCACTTTTCAATCACCATCATTCGTTGTGTCAGAGAGAGAAAAAGGGGAAGGGGGGGGGGGGACACATCGTAATTGTCGAGATAAACTGCTAACGGACTGACGAATATCGTTAAAGGGGGCATAAAGTTTGACATAATCCTTATTTCATATGATAGAATTAAAAATAACAAATTTTTCTGATCAAGTTTCATACCCCATTAAGCAATCTAACATAAATTTATAATTATTAAAAACTTTGATTCTACTACAAAATAGTACTATGGGAGCCGCCATTTTGATTTTAAACATGCAGATTATGATGTATTTCTCTATAATCTACCTCAAGATTTCTAGCTTATGAGAAATTTTTGTTTCTTATGTAAGGGTCAAGGAATTGTTTGTGTACACATGTAATTAACAAAACATTCTGTTAAAACTGCCATATCATTTTGGAATAAAAAGTTTAATCACATTTATAAAGAAACACATTAAATTCCATATGTCCCTATTGGGGAAATTATGTCATCATGCACAATATTTCAATACAGAATTGAAGAAAATGACAGCTTACATGTGTCAACTTCAAACATGAATGACTTGAGATAGAAATAAGATTTTGACTTGCTGTTTTTGGTAGTTGGTTAAGATTTGTATTCTCTATCATATGAATAATGATTGTATCAGACTTTATGTCTCCTTTAAGATTTCTGAAGGACCTGGGTAAGCTGTGAGATTTTCATACAGCAGTACGTAGTTATAAATCCTATATATATGAAAATGATTGTGATTCATTCAAGTTCGTGCTTCATGCAAATCCATTTCAAACCTGATAACAGGTTGCAGTACCCTGACACCAGTAGTTTTAGCTTAAAATAAATGTATATGGACAGTTATACCCTACAGCATTGAGCTTAAATGTTTTAAAATATACTAAAAACCATGCAAACAGCAAACAGCCTTAACAAAATCGGTTAAAAATTGATCAATTTGACTGTACTTACAACTTAGATACTTGATTAGCGTAACTTGCGCAATATACAATATGAGTTGTGAGAAATCTGTGATGTTATCGATAGCATGTAGGCCCTTATGTTCAGTACAGCGAATGTGTGATCGATAACATTGCTGATTTCTCGCAATCAATAGGGAAAATTGAAAACCGGAAGTGACGTTATCAGCACGGCGATGTTCACTTCTGAATGTATCTATGGGACCATACCTTTCCTTTACTGCTCTTTCATCTGGGTAGAATTCTCTACTTGACCATATATATCTCAACTTACTGCTAAAGATCCTGAGGAATGTCTACTCCTTTTAATAATTTCCTATTTTCTGTCGAATAAACGCATGTTTTATCCTTATGAGAAGTATGTAAGCATGTCAAGACATGTCATCATTCACAAGCATCCAAAGCCGCCCGGGCATCTTAATTTTTGGAAGGTATCTTATATTCTTAATTAAAGCAATTGTTTGATGAGCTTAATCAGGTTCGTTGACAAGTTGCTGAAACAATTGTCACAAAATGTCTTAGCAGAGCATGTTCATTCATTCAGTCTGTTTGTTTAAAAATAATGACTAAACGCTTCTTGATAAAGTTTTTCATTTATACGTGTTTGACTCTCAAATAAAGCTGGCGCCATTACATGATAAGCTCTGTCGGCATATGTTAATGTTGTGCCTATGAAAGTAACAGTTATAAGCAAACGTTGCCTCAATTTGCCTCAAACCGTTAAAAATGATTGTAATCCGTCATATTGAAGTCATGGAGCCATATTGTTCAGACATTGCAATAGAAAGTCATACTTTCTAATTCATGTACTTGAAATATCAAAAATCATTGAGTTGAAAAATGTTTGAATTTTCAAAATGGCCGTTTTCCGCCTAAAAGCCTAGATTTATTGTCTATTATTTTCAATTTTTCGAAAACGGCGTGGTGAACATATCAAATGGGAGTGGAAAAGATTTAGTCATAACAGTAGTGAAGGCATTTTGATGATTTATAAGTTTCCCCTAGCAAAGATATGTTTCCCAAAAGTATTTCAAATTTGAAATATGTAACATTACATAAGGCTTTAGCGTTAGGATAGCAAAGAAACATGGGAAATATCACAAATTGGCGGCTTCCGTGTAGCAAAATATTCCCATTTTTTAGGAACATTTATGTTCCCATTAATTGGCATGCTGCCGGACTGTCTTTGTACGGTTTGTAGCATATTTTAAACCATTTAAGCTCATGTTGTTGATATATACCTGTCCATTATAGGCTACCTTTAAAACGACATATAATTTAGCTTTTCTATCAAACTTCAAGTCCCATTATTACAGAAATATACACTTACAGATGTCTTTCTGTTCTACTCTGTCAACAGTTGAAAACGACATATAATTTCACTTTTGTATCAAATTTCCCACTATTACAGAAATATACACTTAACAATGTCGTGCTGTTTTACTCTTACTCTGTCAAACTTAATGGCAAAACTACTTCCGTTTCAAATGCAATTTGTTGTATGCCCTAATTCTCCTCCTTATTCAGTTATTTGGTAATCAAGACTGACCGCAATGTCCATTGATATGAAGGAGAGAGCTTTTTAGTGCATTCGCATTTGCTTATGTGCCACCCTTTAGTTGCCTCTCGCTTCGCATTGTGCTTCATTAGTTGCGAGGCTGTTCTCCTTGTTATGGATCAAATCCAATTGCCAGAATAAAATCAGAATCGCAACGAAATCCATGAACGTTTCTAGTTCACCAGATAACACGGCCGTCCTCCTATTTGCTTGTTTTGGTCACCTGGCAAGCTTGCTTACTTCAGTAGACATTTTACATCCATTTCCCATCACGAAATTGCCATCAAAGAGAGGATTATTTTATTGGAGCATATAGAGATATAAATGCACATAAATTGCAACTCTTAACTCTACTAACCTCATCTAACAAGCTCTTGAAATCTTGCGGAGAAAATTTATTTTTTTATTTTCATATTGTTTCCTTTCCTTTAATCTTCCATATAATATAGCAATCATATAAAGTATCGTATCATTATCATCAAGTTTTATATATCGCAAGTGCTGTAAAAATATTACCTACAACTGCACTTCCAAACATTTATGAGAAAATATATTTGATAATCCAAATGAATTAAGTACCGACACTAAAACCAAAATGAAATTACATTAAAGAGAGATGCAAAACAAGAATATAGCTCACGTTGTTAAAGAAAGAAAGTCACACATGACTGTTAAGCGTTCGGTTCGTACCGCCGATTGGGAGACTCAATAAGTCCCCCGATCGGGAGACTCAAACATACGCACTGAGTTTACAGTTTATATATATAAGCCGCCATTTTTATTTTGACGTTTCAGCCATAGACGCTTATCAGTCGTTTCATTGAAGGTTTGTAACAAAGTTTGTTTTGTTCATGTTCAATTTCGCGAAAGAAAAACAACTAACTATTACGCAGTTATTGCTGAATAATTTTCACAAATCTCCAAATTATTTCTCATAATTAAAGAAAACCTTGTTAAAGCGCGGCTGCTTAACGGTAACACATAATAAGAATTCATCACTTTTCGTCAAATTTCTCGAAAACCGCACGGTGAATTTTAACAGCGCTCAGTGAAAAAATCATTCATATACCATTATTTCAAATCGTGAAGAAAATTTGGAACCCTTCACAGTGGTTGATTTCCCCGCGATGGAAATGTGTCTGAATCTTGTGTTATTCCTATACAAAGTGAATTTGGATAGATGCGTTGTTGGATACTTCTGTAAAGGGTCCCCCGATCGGAAGAACAAAACTGTTCTCCCGATCAGGAGTACAAACTGGACTGGTTAAAGAAAGAAAGTCACATTATCAAAGGTAGAAAGTCACATTATTAAAGGAAGAAATTTACATTGTTAAAGGAAGAAAGTCACATTGTTAAAGAAAGAAAATCACCTGGTTAAAGGAAGGAAGTTACATTGTTAAAGAAAGAAAGTTATATTGTTAAAGAAAGAAAATAGTAAAAGCGTTGTGTGTGTTTTTTTTATCCCTTAACAAACCCTGGACGGGGACCTTATCTCTCGATGAAATTTCCCCCACCAACTGACCGTCCAATCAAAAATAGGGAGACGGTCGTATATAAACCAACTAAAAAAGGAGACGGTGGTATGATAAAATTCCATTGGAGCCTATACAGTTAGTGTCTGATCAGAAGCATTATTGAGTATATGCAAATGGTTATGTCGTCATAGCAATGCTGGCTTCTGATTGGTCACTAACTGTATATGCTTCTTTTACTGCTAAAGTTACAAAATTGCAATTTAAATTAAAAAAGGAAATATAGCACATGCAATTGCACAACGTGAAAATAATTGCCCTTAAAGGTGTATATGGATATGTAGCAATTTCTAAACTGGTAGAACTTTTGAAATAGTATCAAAATATGGGCATGCTAGTTTATGAAGCTTGACATAAAGAAGCACTTAGAGTTTTTAAGTCATGCCTGATCAGTTTGATCAATTTTTAAATCATGCGAAATTGGTGGCGTATGAATCGGATTCTGGGCGGACAGCTTTAAATCTTTGCATCGCAAGGAAATCATGCAGGAACGTGTTTGGTTGAACTGCAGATTAACACGGCCGTAGTTCTATTTCAGGCCTACTTGTTGTGGCAGTATCCTTGTAATTTAGACGTCGGATCGACGTCGGTTTTGACTCGGCCGTGACGTGTCCGTTTGCAAATCGGTTCACCTTCGTCTGCGACGTCCCATAGACGTCGGTTCGATGTCGGTTGAACGTCAAAATCGGGCGTCCCATTGACGTCCGTTAGACGTCGAAGTCAAGCGTCCCATTGACGTCGGTTAAAAGTCAAAAATTGGCGTCCTTTTGACGTCGGAAAGACGTCTATGGTTGGTCGAAAGGGCCATAACGTACTGCTTCAACGCGTTGACAAAGTCTTTACAACGCGTTGCTGAAACTTCGACAATGATAACGAAGTTTCAGCAACGCGTTGTACAGTTTTCGACAAAGCGTTGAAGCTATACGTTATAACCCTTTTGGCCAACCATAGACGTCATATCTCATATCGAAGTCGGAATGGCGTGGGTTCAATGTCGTTAAAATCTGACGTCTTTCCGACGTTTCTAGTACGTTTTGAATAAACAAGAAAGAAATGAAGAACCAACCAATACAATTGATACATTTCTGATGATTTTTATTTAAAAAAATTATCGATTAAAGCAGCTTAGATTTAATTGTAATATAGGCCTAACAACAAAATTGTTGAAGATACAAACAAAAGTGAATAAGGAAAAAACATGATAACAAATGTTAAAAAATTAAAGCAAATACAACTTCACTTGGTCTCTTAGTCAGGATAATGTCATTTATTTGTATACTGGTATATGACCCTATAAAATAAGGCTAGTACAAAGGAAGCCTTCATGCGCAATGGGAAAGGTTGGCAATTTATATGACATCATTTGAGTCATAACATGATGAGCTGACTATTGGGTACACATGTTCCTGGAAATCATATGAAAGGTGACAAAATGACAAAAACCTTTTATGACGAAAACATCCATCATTCATAGGAGAGAAAAAAAAAACAGGTTTTGAAGAATCAGAAGAAAAACGACTAGCTTTGAAGCGCATTTCTTTTTTCTGGACTTTTTCCACCGTGCAATGAAAGGCTCCATTTCCCTGTAACATTAAGGGCGGTCAGAGATATACTGTTTCAACCAAAGGCACGTATGAAGTGGGGAGGGGGGCAGGGGAAATTTCCCCCTGAGAGGATTACACATCCCCGGTTGCATGCTTCCTGCCCGCTTGGAAGATCAAATTGGGAAATTATAACAACGAAAATATAAAAATATTGGTAAAATAGAACTTGAAGGGAAATTCGGTAAAATTATTCGAAGAAATTTGCCCTGAAATGAAGAAGCCAAAAATTAACGAATAGGCCTATTTCCCAAAATTAATCAAAGGATATTTCCCGAAAATGTGAGATGTACCAATTAAAGAACAATTGAGAACATTAATAGCAATTTAATTTAGCAGTGCAATTTTTCTACTTGAAACCGGGCATGCCGGGTCTTGTCCCTCGAGAGGGAACCCTTTCTACGCCTCTGGTTTCAACATCATTTTCAAGAAACATTTTTGTTGTAACAATGTGAATCCCTTTTTTAAAGCAAATCATGACAAGTATATGCACAGATAAACGTGAAATCACCCAAAATTAATGATCTCTTGTTCCGTTGTTGAAGATGAAGTTGCTTTAAAACATTTAACAACATTTATAACATACAGAATAGCCAGATAGATATCCTCCTCAAAATAGTTGCAATGCTCTTCTTGTGTCTTGTTGTTGCTCATGCGGCAGCGCAATAACGCTTTAAAAGGGCCTCACCTGGTAATATGACTGAAAATTTACGTTAAATTGCAATACTAAAACTGCACTGCATGGCTTCAATGTTTAAGTAGGGAAGTACGCACCAGCTGACCAGGAAGTTGCCAGTTGGCAGTTGGAATTGAATTATGTATTACAACGATAGACTATAGATCATGCATGTCATGTACAGGTATTTTCACTTGACAAACAATACTCCAAACTCCAAAGGATTCAAAGGTGTGTATAATGATAATGTCAACACCACTTTACAGAATACTTGTTGCATGACTGCTTTGTGAAAAGCAATTATTCCACCTTTATTATTGCGATGATCGACTAATGCAAGAAATTCGTGGGCAAGGTTTTATTGCTTTATTATAACATTTTCGATTGTACAGTTTTTAATATTCCATAATGGCATCGTCATATCACTAGTCATATTGTATTTGTCCTACAATACTTTCCACTTAGACTGTCTGACTGTTAGATGACCAGTTCAGGAGATTCTCCTCTTATAGAGAAAATTATCATCTCAGACGCCATTTTTTTCCTTATGGGTAATCACTCATGATGCGTAACGATATGGCACAGAACTTGTATGGGTTTTAGAAATTTTATAACCAAAATCTATACTTATTAATTTACAAATTATCCGGTTCCCAAAAGGACATCCACCACGCTGTTTAACAAATATTCAACGACAAACTTACAAATTCTGGCATGTTTTCGCTGGGGATTATCAAAATAATGCAGACACCATCCAGTACCAAACAAGAAAGAGAATGCCCATTGCACAAACAGGCATGCACACAAGGCAGCCTGGTCACTTCGCACATACAATGACCGCATATAAGCTAATTAAAAACCGTAGGTCAAAGCACTTGTAAATGGAAATCCAGAAATTACATAATTTACATAGGTTTTCCCCTCTTCGGGGAAAAATAATTTTTCTCCAGAAGAGGGGAATCTCTTGAACTGATGACAATGACTGTTAGATGACAACAGCACAGTACGGATAACACTTTTTGTTGTGAAAAACCGCGTTACTTTTCCTGTAAAACTATACTCTCTTCTTTACATAAGTATTCATTCCATCAAACATATTTTATGCATAGAGACTCTCAGAAGACTGCATGTGACCACTGTGTATATGGCTACTCATCTGTCAACAGCTTTCAGCAGTTTAGGAATTACATGACACCTATACAACAAGAAAATGAAAATGATATCCATACAGAAAGCGCACATCAAAGGAGCACTGGACCGAAAAGTGAGTGCGTATTTTTAGGGGTCCCCAAAAAATCAAATGCTTATCTAGCACACAACGGTATAGCAATATTCTGGTTAATGTGAATATTCAAGTACATTTTCCCTCACGTCATCTGTGGGCTATGGAGGCATGAAGCTAATCAAAATTTTTGGATAGTATATCTATGTAATTAGCAAAAACGAGCGCCTTCACTTTTAGGTCTAGTGCTCCTTTAAGTATAAGTTTATATATTAAAGGGATACTTAAGGGTGCAGTGCCTTTAAAAAATAGGGGAGGAGATACACAAAAGGGAAGTTTTTGATACATTTTCAACTCATAATATTTCTACCCCCCCCCCCCCTGCGATACCAAATTACTTAGTTTAGTTAAGCTTGATATAGTTTTTTCTTTATCTTTACTCTATCTGTCGATGGTCTCTTGTAACGGTGAATTTTCAAAAGAAGCCTTTTTCCTATTCGCCCGATGGGTAATTGTCAACATTGGTCCTGGCTTCTCAATCTCAAACCTATATAGCGGGATTTGCCTACCGAAAGTGGGTGAAAGTCAAAAGTGTGTGTGTGTGGGAGAGGGGGGGGGGAGGGATTACAAAATCACGCTAAAATACAACACATCACTATAAATAAGTACCCATTTGGACAAAAAGTGAGGGTGGGAAAAGTGCTCCTTTCAAATCCCACCAATGCTCAAACCATCTAAGTAAGAACCATGGAGGCAATATTCCTCTACTTTTTCGAAAACTAACAAAAGTGCCCCTTTTTTAAATGAAAAGTGTTCCACGATCAATGTCCAAAAAGCGCCTGAACTTTTAACTACCCACCAACAAAACAGGTTTATACCCGCCTCAAAATATATGTTGAGCTACTATATCATTGATGTTCTAGTTTCTTTGTCTTTACTCTATCTGTTGATAGTCTCTTGTAACTGTGCCTTGTCAGCTTGTTGAGGTTTTTTCATTTTTGTATAAATTCATAGGGTCTAGTACCATCTGACTGTAGTATACGCTATTCGAGTATTCGGGATGACGTCACAGTAACGTGCGTAAATCTGAGCAACCAATTTGTCGGTGAAAACAAAAAGATTTTACCATTTTAGCCAGTGTGAAATCGGTCACATTTAGAAGCCTAAATCCCTACGTTCGCTTTGGTAATTTTGCAGGAAATTTTTGCAAATGTGGAGGAAATAACGTAGAAAAGATCATTTTGAGATCATTAATTTTGCATAGAGAAGTCAACGACAATTTGCCCGTCTATGTATTGGCATAGAGGCTCACTAGGGAAAAACTAGTAGACACGATTGCTAACCTCTCCTACAGTACAGTTGTCACAAAAGAACATGAAAATTAACACCGACGCCCTTAACTTTTACCTAATGTAACGATACAAACATAAAGCTAAACAACCTGTGTTCTTTTCCGACAAAATGTCGATGTTATCAAAGTCACGCGACCTCATGACGTCAGCTGAAACACACCTATACAGCAAAGTGACTACAATATCTCATCCCCACATATATGTGGGTGATGAGATAATAATACCAGAAAGCGTGACGTCATTCGCCCTATACTACGTATAGGCCGAAGGCCGAGTCGAAACTTTTATACCTATAGTGTTACAAAATCGTGATACTTTTTTTGAGTCACCCACCCATGTTGGCTCCAAGTGAGGGCAGTAGAGAGTCAAGCATTTTAAAGATAGGACATTCCAAAGAAATGTGTAAGTTGAATATTCCAGGGAAATAGTTGATTTAATTTTTTTTTAACCAAGATTTAATTTCATCGTTACTTTTTGTGCACTTTCAGTTCAATGAACCAATAATTTTATAAGTCAATAATAACTTTGATTTTGACATCATCCATGGGTCAAGTGCGAAAAAAAAAAAAAATACGAACCATGCACACAGTGCAGGTACTTTTCGCGATACCGGTACGGTACAATGCTAATGAGTGTATTACTTATTGTTTTACGTCTGAACATAACAGATTAAAAGTTTAAAGCATTTTGAAGAAATTACTGCCTAACCTTATCGAAGCCGTTATGCATTACGCCTAGGCCCTAGCCTAGTTGGTGAAGGTCGGCCAACACCGTAGACCTATTTAACGAATAACGTAAGCGATGGGCCGGCCCTAGCCACCTGTACACCCCCGGTTTCGTAGTAATTGCAGTCTGCCTGTTTTTATTTTATAAAGGCTATGCGTACGCAGTCAGACATCTGTGATCCTAGAGATTTACAATGTAATATTAACCAAGGTGGATCTTGGCCTAGTTATTAAAGCCTAGTTTAGGCTCGGGATTATCGGTTAGTATGAAAAAGGCTGAAGAATTTAAGTTACCAACTTAACCTATTCAAATTTAGGCCTAGCCGTTAGGCCTACAAAAAAGGCTACATTGTTGTTAGTTATGGATTCGAATCATTTACCATCGTTTGGCCGTAATTCACTTTAACCAGGTTTCTGTATGCTGACATTGTAGAATTGCTGTTGTTTACTGGTCTGCGGCCTCACGAACGCCACCAGTAATGTCAAAAAATGTATTGTGGGATATGACTAATAGCTGCATTCTTGCAAGACTACATGCAAGTTAGAACTTGACTAACATTAACAAGAATTTAGGCTATAACTTTTCTCAAATTAGCTGCCCAAACCTACTTAATTCGCCTGGTAAATTTTTGTGTATACTACTTGAATTTAAACAAAACTAGGCAAAGAATTCATAGATACTGGAAATGAGATAAGCCATATTTGTGAAGGGAACATTATATATGCCAAACATAAAGTGAATGCAAATAACTCACACACTAGCGTTATGACACTTGCAATCATTGTTACACTTGGGCTCATTTTGTCAGGAAAAGCTATTAACTTTTATTATCAGTTTATGTGGTTCAACCCAATGAATTGGTAGTTTGCCATGCCCATCTCAAACCTATTAACTTTCTGGTGTTGAAGGGAACACATTAAACACTTAAATAATTCAATTGTGTGTAGGGTAAAGAAAGTATAATTTGTAAATAATACAGGAAATATACATCAATTGACCTAAATAATTGGTACAGGTTACATGAAATGGTGTGTAAATTCAGGTTTTTAAAAACAGATCAACACATATTATTCTGCCATTAACTTCTAAAAATCATTCCTATACATTTTCATGTACATTTATGATAGAGGAATTGGGCCTTTACTGTAGAGGTAACAAATTTACAAGCTTTGACATCACAATTTTGATTTTCTGCAATGATCACCTGTATGAATTTAACTCTAACAACTGGTAATCAACTTTACACACATTCCTGACAGTTTCCTTATGAGACATCTTCTGTGGATGAACGTACTGCCATAAGCCCTCCACTTATCACTACAGCTTTAGCTGAAAATAGCAAACTTTTTGAAGTGATGTTGATGTACTGTAGGTATAGATATACCACAGTATGTTATTATTTCACAATATGAGTTTTTAGGAAAGAAACAGAAATCAACAAAATTTGAGGTTCTTCCTATGCAGTCTAACAACTAAAGATCCCCATGGTTGTAAATTGTAGCCTGTATTCAACTGAGTTTAGCCTATAGTAAAAAAAAAAAGTAAGATTTTTCATGTCTGTTTACTGTAAATAAAAGCCTGGTCTGCTGGTTTTAATGTTGAATTTTCACTTGGGGTTTGTGTCTTTTTTTGTTTAGGCAGACAAATTTTTATGTATAAAAAGAGTACACTAAAATTACCATTTCATATCCTCATAACTTGATAATAGTACATTCCACTGCCAAGGAAAATGATTATACATGTGCCTGGAGTCAGAAAACATTTGGGCAGGGTATTGTGTCTACAAAATGATATACAGGTATTCAGCTCACTGATATCTGGTACAAAATTGATTTACATTGCAAAAAAAATTCATACTTCGTAGTACAGTCAATGATTTATAACAATCATACAACATAAAAGTTGGAATACTATTGCGCTGTAATAATTTGTTCGTTGGATACCAAAGCAAAAACAATTGAGAGCAGAACTAAAGATTGCCTATCAATGAGAAGAGAAATTGCATAAAGCAAAATTTTCAAGTACAGCTTTTTTATCTTCCCAACTTGAAAGCTTGAGACACTTTTGCAAACAAACTGAAAGCATCTTTAACAGTTTAATAATTAATACACATAGAATAAAAAATGCAGGCTGCAATACAACATATAGGCCTATTCCAAAGAGTTTTATGATTATTTTTTTTAGTTGAATTTAAAATTTATGAATTTAGAGCCTGCAATTGTTGGTAAATGATGTTGAACAGAAAAATGTGAATGAAACTGAAAACTTAATAGTTTGTTAAAATAGAAATATAAGTAATATGTGAGCAATTTGATGTACTGCATCTCTACCTATCTAAACAAGTTGGCACTTAACTTACTTTTACTTGTTTTATACACATCTATCTGCCAGTTGGTCAGTCTGTTTTGACTTTGTTTGATGGGTGTTTTGTTGACAGCCAACTATAAATCTAATTAGACCTAGGCCTATATTGGTCTCATGCCCACCCCACCTAACTAACAATTGTAATGCTGCGTCTCAAGCATGGCCTTTTTATCATGACAGGCATTTACAAGTCAATACCATGGTAATGTACACAGCCCTAACGTTATGCTACCAAATTGCAAGTGGTTTCAAACAATGTAGCCTCGGCCTAAGTTACACTAACGAGTAACGTTGCTGTAGCCTGGCTAGGCAACACAATGACCTATGATTACCCCGGTGACGATTTTTGAAAGCAATTAATCGCTACATACATGTTTGAATAGAATAAGATTTGATAAGCAACTTCTTGTTCAATAAAACTGAAATTATTGCCCATATTTGTCAGCGTTTACGTCGGTCAGTTAAGGTTAAACAAGTAGTACGGTAACGGTGTGCATACGTTAGCTAGCTTCAGACTGTTCAACAACAACTGGCACAATTAAAATAGCACATTATTTCAGGTTTACCGAAATTGTTCAAGACATCTACTAGTTTTAATCATTTATTCCTTATCAGAAAGTCTTAAAATATACTTATCAGTGAGGGCCTAGGCCTAAGTTAGTAGGTGCGATACATGTCTGTCTACAATCTAACGCTGCGCTAAAGTACTGTCAGAAGCCTGACGTCATTCGGCCTATACGTAGTATAGGACGAATGACGTCACGCTCTCTGGTATTGTCGTCCTGCATGTGTACTATAAAAATTAATCGTTGGTTTTGTGTTTTTGTTAGAAATAAAAATGAACGTTAATCTTAGTTAGAAAGACATTATATGATTAAAACTAATATAAATATAATCAATTTTCGAAAGTAAAGAATTTCAATTTTTATTTTTTTAGGTTAAATTTGCAGTTTGCCTATTTTCTATTGACTCCAATTTCCAATATACCGACATATCTACTGCCCTCTCTTGGAACCAATATTGGTGGAGGACGAACCAAAAAGTATCACGTACTGAGGTATAAGAGTTTCGACTCTCGGCCTTCGGCCTATACGTACGTACGTATAGGGCGAATGACGTCACGCTCTCTTATACAGCAAAGTGACTACAATATCTTATCCCCACATATATGTATGTATATGTGGGTGATGAGATAATAATGCTGTGTTCTTATAGTACAATGAGGCGAGTGCCACAAAGCAGGCGCGCAAACTTGACATAACCCCATACCGATAGCTCGCTAAAACACCCATTGATACAACGTATGATTTGAAAAAAACACCACACACCGAAAAACCGCGCATTATGTCGCCCACCTCACGATCTTCAGTTCTGCACAATGTGCACTTTAATCTTCATGACATAACTGTTGATTATCACTATACCCTTAAAATACATAATCTTGTCGAGCTCTATAAGACCAATTTTGTGACCCAAAATGTACAAATGGAAGGACTTTCGAGAACTTTGCCCCATGAACCCCTACAAGGGCTTCGCCCCGTGGACTTCTACCAGCTTCGCCTCATGGATCCCAACCAGGATCCTTAAGCGAGCGTCTGGACCCCATGCCGAAAAACTCACTTCATAATTAATCGATCAACTCCCACCCCGATCACCGCCCCCCTCCCACTTTTTGATATGAATGGCTTGAAGTTGAACCTTAAGATTTCTGAAGAAGAAAAGTGAATTTCACTGTTATACCCTCTGTTACTTCGTTTTTTTACTTGCTCCACTTGTAAACCGTTCAGTAAGAAAGATCCTCACCCCCACCTACCACCTCCACAAACTAGACTATAAAGGATACAGAGTTATTTGGAAGTCGATGAGACGTTGTAAATACGGCGTCGCTCTTGAGATATCCCTCCGACGTCGGATCAACAACGTCTGTATTAGTATGGTTCTTTTAAGAGGAGTCATTTGGACGTCTGAAATGTCCACCCAACGTTGAACCGACGTCGGTATACTGATATGACCACTTCTCGACTTCCAACCGACGTCGGACCAACGGTTCGATGTATACATAGTTGTACGTTCATAGGACGTCGGATCGACGTCGACGCCGACGCCAATCAGACGTTGTGCACCTTAAACCGACGTCGGACCTACGGTTCGATGTTTGCTGGTCACCTGGTTAACTTGCGCCTATATTTAGTGGTGAAGTAGTCATGTTCGTATTTCAAAGGTACCGGGTTCGATTCCCGTCGTGAGCGTTGCATTGTGTCATCGAGCAAGACACTTTACTCTACTTGCTTCAGTCCTCCACTCAGCTGAAAAATGAGTAACAACACTGCTGGGGAGTTAATTTGCGATGGACTGGCGTCCCGTCTAGGAAAAGTGTACTCTCATCCGTTTGCGCCATTGAAACCTGGGATAAGCACCGACTCTATGAGCCTAATGGTTCGGATAGATGTAGCTTCAGTCCTCTACTCAGCTGTAAAATGAGTAACAGCACTGCTGGGGAGTTAATCTGCGATAGACTGGCGTCCCGTCTAGGGAGAGTGTACTCTCATCCGTTTGCGCCATTGAAACCGGGGATAAGCACCGACTCTATGAGCCTAATGGCTCGGATAGATGTAGCTTCAATCCTCTACTCAGCTGTAAAATGAGTAACAGCACTGCTGGGGAGTTAATCTGCGATAGACTGGCGTTCCGTCTAGGGAGAATGTACTCTCATCCGTTTGCGCCATTAAAACCGGGGATAAGCACCGACTCTATTAGCCTAATGGCTCGGATAGATGTAGCTTCAGTCCTCTACTCAGCTGTAAAATGAGTAAGAGCACTGCTGGGGAGTTAATCTGCGATGGACTGGCGTTCCGTCTAGGGAGAGCGTACTCTCATCCGTTTGCGCCATTGAAACCTGGGATAAGCACCGACTCTATGAGCCTAATGGTTCGGATAGATGTAGCTTCAGTCCTCTACTCAGCTGTAAAATGAGTAAGAGCACTGCTGGGGAGTTAATCTGCGATGGACTGGCGTTTCGTCTAGGGAGAATGTACTCTCATCCGTTTGCGCCATTGAAACCGGGGATAAGCACCGACTCTATTAGCCTAATGGTTCGGATAGATGTAGCTTCAGTCCTCTACTCAGCTGTAAAATGAGTAAGAGCACTGCTGGGGAGTTAATCTGCGATAGACTGGCGTCCCGTCTAGGGAGAGCGTACTCTCATCCGTTTGCGCCATTGAAACCGGGGATAAGCACCGACTCGATAAGACTAATGGCTTGGATAGATGTAGCTTAGCTATATACAGATATATACTTTAATAGATAAATTCTACACCCATTCCCATTAGGAAATCGCCATCCATGAGACGATGATTTTATTTAAAGCATATATATTTTTCATGCGAAATTTGTGGTGTTTGAATGGGAGACAGCTCAAAATCTTTATGTAGTTTTTGTCATTTCTTTCCTAAATCTTTCCTAGATCACAAGATTTGCATATAATATAGTTTTCGAGTTATTACTAATCAGAGTTAGAAGATCTATGAATATATGGCAAAAGTTGTGATAAATGAAAGTGGATGATTGAAAAACAATAATTTAACATAAGAAAATTCAAAGGTTTTCTTGTAGTGATGTCACAAAATGTTAATAAAATTTGTTATAATGAGGTGTTAAAATTCAAAATTGCTGTAAAATTTTCCATTTTTATTTTGATATAATTTTTTGCTATTTTAATGGTTTATTGCATATTTTTTTTTAAATAAGCTCAAGTTGTTGCTTGCTGTTTAAATGTCTTTAGATAGACCTGCCGATTCAGCGATGTCGGAACCACGTTGTCAAGTGCAGCCACTGCCCCTTGAGTAAGGGGGGCGAAAGGTGGACAAGAGGTGCCATTTTGAAAGTTGAGGCGGACGAGGACAGGAGGCGCATATTTGAAAGTTGGGGGCGGACGGGGCAGGAGGTGCCCTATTGAAAGTTCGGGTGGACGGGGCAGGAGGTGCCCTTCCGAAAGTTAAGGGCGGTCGGGCAGGAGCTGCCCATTTGAAAGTTGTATGAAATTAATCTGGATCATTCTTAAACATATCTTTAAACATATGTTTAAGCTTAAAAACAAATAGAAATCCACTCATAAATTCTACATAAACTCATACGTCATGCCATATACAGCCATATAACGTCACACGTGTTTGCCCCGTTGTTTGCTAATATCAATTATAAAACATGTACATAATCCATAAGCAGTACTTACAGGATTTTGCCAACTGGGAAACGATTTTGAATTATTCAACACAAAAGGTTAATTTCGTTTATAATTTCACAAGAAAGTCAACAAAGGTATTAGATATTGATAATTTTTGCTGGATGCCAAAAAACCCGGTTTGGCGCTGAAAGTGAATGAAGCGGATAAATGGCGACACGAACTGATCAGACCATTAAAGTTCAAATAAGGTGAAATCGAATGGACGCTGTTCATTTTGCAGCACTGCCGCGTATACAGGCTTTATGATCTATCGTTTCTGATTGCTTCCCCGACTAAACTCATATATTTTTTGCTTTTTCTGACTTTCAGTTGCGTAGCATGAGCAGCATGGAGCGGTTAAACTTGAATGCATAAAAGCAGGGGGCTAGGAGAATTGCGCCCCCTCAATTTGCTCCCCAATGTTAGTCAAAATTTGTGCTACTTTTGTATTAATTTGAGTTGGGCAAAGTTTTGTCTTTACTAAATTTTAATTGACGACGATTTATCCTCCCTCCCTTTCCCCAATTTTAAAATCGTTCCTATGCGGCCCTACATATATTTATGAAAAAAGACTGAATGCTGAAAGCCGGGGCCATGGACAGCACTCATTTTCAAACAATAATTTTTAATAGGCCTTTTACCTAATGCCAGGGCAGCCGCGAGAGGAATCGTGAGGCCCGGAGAAAACTCAAAATGTGGGCCTATAACTTGTACGGTCCCTTATGACCCAAGCCCCCTAAGACGCCGGACCGGGGGGGGGGGGAATTGTCCTCCTATTACCCCCTGTTGGCGGCACTGCCTGATGGGCAATTGTCAATATTGTTCCCGCCTCCCCCTCCCCCACCTCAAACCAGCATCGGGGGCTTTGAAACTTTTTGTGGATCTTTCCCTACTCTCTGGACCTTCGACGTATAGTCCGGAAGCATGCCTTTTAATGTAACACACGAGAATATTGAAGTCATGCAGCCAAATTGTGCAGATGTTGCGATATAATGTCAGGCTTTCTAATTTATGTACTTGAAATATTAAAAACCATTGTGTTGAAAAACATTTAATTTTCAAAATGGTCGTTTCGCGCCTAAAAGCCTGGCTCTATTGTCTATTTGATCTAATATTTAAAAAAAGGCGTGGTGAACATATCTAATGGGAGTGGAAAAGTTGTATCTATGACAGTAGTGAAGGTATTTTATCAGTTTTAAGTTTCCCCTAGCAATTTTTTTTTCCCAGACGTATTTCAAATTTAGAAACTGTAACATCGCATAAAGCTTTACCGTTAAGATAGCAAAGGATCATGGGAAATATCACAAAATGGCGGCTTCCATATAGCAAAATGTTCCCATTAATAGACACATTTATGTTACCATTAAGAGGCATGCTATCGGAATGATCTGTTTTCTCCTCTTCGTGAATCAGAATTACTTGCAAAAAGAGTTTTTTCAAACACAGCCTCCATCCAGTTTGCCTGTACTTTTACTTATCCCGTTAGTTCATCAATTAAAATGCAAAAATATGATGTGTATCTTTTTTCCCGCCTTTTAGTCGTCAATTTTGGGCAATATATTTTAAGGCGTCGCGTTGTTTATCCATGCAAAGAACTGCAGAGCCTCAACTAAGTCAGTGTTGTCAATACTGGATTGCGTTATATTTTGGTTCTTTTCCACACAGGCATCAAAACCTTTAAGAGGAGCCTCAACACCCGAGGTTCCTGGATTTATAGCAATGAGTCATCTTCGGGAATTTTTAACCCGGAATTTCTTTTCAATATAGAAAGTTTATGTGAACTGACGTATAGCTAATGTTTCTGCTAAGTAACTAATATCTGATTATAGGCCTATATATATTGGCAACAACGTGATATTGCAATTCCATTACAATTAACAGATTAACTAATGTAAGTTTTCTCATTAACTGATGCAGTTTAATAATTTAATGAGTGGAAATTGATGCATGCAAATCATGATTAGTGATGATTGACCGTGGAAAATATATAGCTTTAAAAGAACTCCCAATAGAAACACTAAAGTTTAACCACTTTTCAATAGAATGAATTTTTTCAGGGTATCCGTGACGTAGAATTTCTGACGTGTACATTTGAAATTCGATCAAACTTCTTTTTCTTGTGTAGAATCCTTGTTGTTCTATTCGCTAAATAATTTTCTCTTCAAGAATATACACTTAAGTCAAAATTTGTTTTTGGATATATGAGTTACTTTTTCAGAAAATGGCACTGCTTGCTCGGATTTCCACCAGTCTATGCACTCGAATTGTTGATTATTTGGAGTATATATGGTATATAAGAAAAAACCATATTGTATACTGGTATATCCCGCTACTAACATTTTACTTACAGAATATCCAGGGGGCGCCCCCCCCCTCCTTCCTTTCCGACTCCCTACTGAATACGCCACTGCAAAGGTTCAATAGTCCGAAAGAAAAGTTCCACTAGTCCGAAGTTCCGATAGTCCGAAGGTTCAAAAGTCCGAAGGTTCAAAAGTCCAAAGGCTAACCCTAACCCTAACATTCGGACTATTGGAACTTCGCACTATTGGGCCTTCGGACTATTGAACCTTCGGACTATATATCTGATCTTCAAACTATTGGGCCTTTTCTTTCGGGCTATTGAACTTTTGGACAATTGGGCCTTTTCTTTCGGATTATTGAACCCTCGGACTATTGGGCCTTTATTTTGGACTATTGAACCTTCGGACTATTGGGCCTTCGAACTTGTGGGCGGACACCGTAGTTATAGAGACCAATCGGACTGGGATGCTTTTGGGGCCGTGCCATCAAAAGGCAGTGGAGAGAGCCCAGGTATATGCAAAAAAAGTCGGAATTATTAAGATATTCAATGAGGCTCTCGCGAAGGTTCGTAGCATGGGATCCTAGCTTGTCTAACAATAAGCAATCTACAACAGTACAAGGCAGAAGGAGTAAACCTAAATCTTCGAAAAATAATTAACATTTAACTCTGATAAGAGTGAGCTCAAATCAATCGATTCTCTATCAGAGTGAATTTCACTCTTTGCTCAGAGCGAGGCTCAATCCGCATTGAGATTAAATATAACTACCTTATCCGCATTGTGATTTAAAAAAGATTACTATAATTATCTGTCAAATTGTCCAAATATTTCATTCCAATAAGTGAAATGTGCCCGTGTCATGACCTCTTTAAATCTTTAAGCTCAAGTTGTTCCTACCTATCCACAGATGTTTAGATACGCGACTTCATTCATAAGTTCAGAGACCTCGAGGTCAGTCCGGTAAGGTTCGTTCGCACTGCACAGTAATGCACAGGGCCTGCATGGACGTGTCAGCCTTCGAAAATCATCAATAACTCTCTTTTAAGTCTCACCTAAAAATACGAAAAACATAACACTATATCAGGCTCGTTCATAAATTTAAAATTATACTGCAAAGCTTGTGTATCCATTCTGAGAAAGAAAACCACAACAAATTCCAAACTTTATTCAATAGTAATAGATAAATAAAAAGTTTTTATTTTACTTACAATTTATCTACTATTATCGGATGAACAAAATCTTAATAATTCATTTTATGCGAGGGCGCCAGATTCGGATTGTACTATGGCTACTGTGCTGAAGGTAAGCAATCTCAATCTGAGCGACTTTAACTCATATTTTTTAACAAATAACAGTAAGGCCTATAACAAAAAGTGTTTTAAAGGAGACATAAAGTCTGACATAATTCTTATTTCATATCTAAAAATAACAAATGTACTGACCAAGTTTCATAACTCCCGAAACAATCTAACACATTTTTTTTTTAATTATTAAAAACTTTGATATTACTACTTAATAGTATTATGGGAGCTGCCATTTTTATTTCAAAACTTGCAGAATATGATATCATCAGCCCAGCAGGACATTGGAATGCTTTGTAATTTTTTATAATCTACCTCGATTTTTCTACCTTATAAAAAATTGTTTTTCTTTTGTAGGGATTAAGGAAATTTTTGTGTACATGAAATTATCAAAACATTCTATTAAAACTTTTGTGTCATATCGTTTTGGAATAAAAACTGTAATCACATTTATGAAGAAATACATGATAATCCTTATGTCCCTATAGGGAAATTATGTCATCATGCACATTATTTCAATACAGAATTGAACAAAATGACAGCCCCCATGTGTCGATTTCAAACACGAATAACTTGAGATAGGAATAAGATTTTGACTTGCTGTGTTTGGGGGTTGGTTAAGATTTGTATCCTCTATCATATGAAATAATGATTGTATTAGACTTTATGTCTCCTTTAAGTGCATGCAAAATCCTGTTCATACTTAAAACAAAAGAAATCGCAACATTCAATTGGCTAAATCGCACATTATCGGACACAGATCTGGTAGAAAACCATCTCGTCTGCATATTTATTGTGTGAGGTATCACGTGATCAGAACTTATGTACCAGAGTACCGGATTGACCCTGAAGTCACTGAAAGTGTGAAGTCGCGTATTGATATAACTATATATAAGAAGACGCACAAGAAATGTCAGTCTTATCTTTTTTCCATCACTTTATATTACTTTGGTTATGAATGATGATTTCCTTACTGCGCGTAAAATTACGGGAATTTCTTTGGTTAACTGAAAAACACTTAAATGTGTCAATCCCAGGCATTGACACAATTCGTGGTCTTCGTTGTAATCCAGAAGTTATACCCAAATCGGCAAATTACGCAGAAGAGCTAAAAATACTCTTTATGCCCTTATTTCATATCAGATGATATGTTTGAGAAAGACTGAAGACAGGGAACATATGATTCACAAAATGTATACACTTCTGACTTTTCTGGGGGAAATATTTCATATCTAATATCAAATATTCTAACTATTTTAAAATTTTTGATAGTTCTATTTTATATTTCAATTCTACATCGTAGAACATATTTAGCTGCTTTACCATGCACTTAAATGATTGTCTAAAATTTTAGATGAAATAGTTGCTCGACTCATTGAAAATGTTTAACTCAGCTGCAAATCTCACTGTTGTTTTTATATTTCTTGTGTGGTCAATTATGCTTTCCTCACCCCGCCTCTCTTGCTCCCCACCTCCTTCTACGTTACCCGGAATCAGATTACAACCCAAAATAGTACACCTGCTGGATTTCATATATAGGTCTATACTCACACTTGAGCCCCGCTATGCGCTACAAAAAAGTAATCTCTCCTTTATACTTAGGCATCTCATCGATGATCATCTTCTTTGGATGGCCATTGAGATCAGGGCGGACTGGCCTATATGTCCAGCGGTGGCGGTTATAGGAACTTTACAGAGGCGCATTCCGCGCCACCGGCGCATACGTCTATCTAGCAGCTTCCAAATTATTAGTATAGTAACTTTACAGAGGCGTATCTGGCGCCACCGGTGCACAAGACTATAGCTAGCAGCTCCCAAAATAATAACTTAGAAACATTAAAGAGACGCAACGAAAAGAAAGGGGGCAAAGAAACAGAGGAACACAGAAGTGGTAAATCTGAATTAGCACCGCGGCGTTTAAAATATATATAGTTGGAACTTTCAGAGCGGCGCATTTTCGATAGGCTGGGACCAATCCAGGTGGGAGGAAGTGGGGGGGGGAGGTGGCACTTCATACTAAAAGTGGGAGGGGTGTGTAGCCCACCAACCGAAAAACATGCCCGCAGTATGACAGATTTTTTGGTAACTGCAGTATGAAATTATTCAATTTTTAAACCCGCAGTTATGAAAAAGTCAATTTTGATACCCACAGTATGAGGATTCAACGAAAATGTTGTAGAAATGGACCAGCAGTACAAAACTAACAAGGTAAAACCTCATTTTTTGGGATCTGTACTACAAAAATGATGAAAAAAAGACATTTGTTCTTTATTATATAAAAAATAAATCAGTATAAATTTTTTTTTCATAGTAAAAAAAGACACCTGCAACACGAAAATGGTTCAAAAAAGGCACCTGCTCGGGCGACACATATACATGTACCTTACATATGGAAGTGTCTCCCCCCTCCTTCTTTCTTTCTCCCTTGGGGACCAATGCAAAATTGCTAATGTTATGTGACCTTTTTCAGGCCTAATTGTTTAACAGAAATATACAGTCTTTATCTAAAGTCACATGATAAACAACTCTCCATGAACTGATGGATATACGTGGGCGTAGGTGCTTATATTCTTATAAATATCAATAAATTATATTCCGTGAATAAAATTCGTTCAATTGTCTTAGCAAATACCTACGATTTACTATTATTTTCCGCTCTTTCTTTCATTACATATTTTGTGTAAATACTTTTGATGATGTATGTCCCAATTCCAAATACCTGAAATATCAGCTTGGTTTTGCTTCTGTATAATTTAATTTCAAAAGGAAAATATTTTTGAAAGTATCTCTTTTTCGATTAATTGGCAAGCACACGTAAGTGTCGAACAGCATGGCGCCGTACTATAAATCCCATACAAGTAACTCGGTAAAAAGTGATGATGGATTTAAACTGAATTGACATGCAGTTTTAAGAGAAACTGACAAGGCATGGCGAGAAAACAACTTGCGTTAGATTTCAAGTTTCAATTCAATTTGATGTTAGTGAGAAAGAGGAAATTTCATTTTTACAAGAAAGGAAAAGGTCGTTTTTGCACAAAAAAATCAGAGCGTTGCCATGATAACCTTTAGAAGAAACGTTATGAGCAATATATAGAGTTAAATATTACTGGGTTACAAATTGTAGGTGTGAGTGCAGGATAAGTGCGTGCTATACCTGATTCATCTGTTCAAGGGTCTTTTCGTTGCAACCACAGTGTGGCAAGGGGGATTAGGTCTATAGGCCAATGCGAATGAAATTTCGATAAATATGAGAAATACAATTTCGATAAAAGTGAGAAATGATATATAAGAGATTAGTGAGTTTTTAAGACAAAGAAATTGTTTATTCAGTTGTAATAAGGTTTTAGGCTGGGCCCAAGGGGTCGAGGTTCCCCCTACAAGCGCCAATAGAAAATTGCCAAAAGTGTGTGTTGGAAGGGGAGGGGAGTGGGGAGGTCAAAACCTGAAATACTTTTAGCTTATGCTATCTTAATATTTGTGTTGTTGTTATTTTTGTGGGAAAGTAAATTGTGTTTGCCCAAAAAATTGTTGGGGGACCAAAGCTGGAATTCCTGAAAATTGACCCACTTCCGGCGCCACTTCCCCTCCCCCTCCCCCCCCCCCCCCTTACACACACGCACACACAAATCCTGATGGGTCTGCAATGAGTGAGTTCACAACTGGTTATCAAAGGCCGTGGCCGTCTTAATATAATGTTTTCGGGACGTTAAACCTTGCTATGCTATGCTATGCTATGCTATGCTATGCTATGCTAAATGGGACATGTGCATTATAAAAGTGCAAATGATCAGTGACGTAGCCCTATAACTACATTTTGTGTACAGTGCAATGATCTTCAATGTATTAATCATGATGTTCTTTTCTCTGGTTTTCGTGGCTGCACATTTTGGTAGAAAAAACAAAAAAACTGGCATCTTCTTTCAAATAAATAACTGCTTTACATCCTAGAGCTTGCGATGCCTTTGTCACATCCTCGATAACCAAACGGCTGATATGATACGCTTTAAAATCAAATTTAATTACAGTCGTGCATGCATGCTTTATCTCTCTTTCATTCACTCACGTTCTTGTGAAATGAGATGATTCTAAAGAAAGACGTTTGCACTTTGCAGTAGGAAGCACATCAAAATTTGCTTAAAAACGTGAATCTCCCAAAAGCCTTATACACATAAAATGGTCATTTTTTTCTCAACCGTTTCAACTGTTAAACATATATTTAATTAGATTTGTGGATTGTAATTCGCTTAAGCAAATCTATTACAATTTTATTTTGTTCCCAGGTTTTAATATGTCTTTTAAAGGGTTTAAGTCAGGGGTCAAGCAAGTGCATCTATATGAAAGAGGAATATAACAGGAACAAAAAGGTGAAGAAAGCCTTCACAAATTTGATTTCGTGTAAGAGATATTGAATATTTAATTTCTGTCTCGTTTGGGTAGAAACGACCGAAATCAGACTGACATCACAGCCTCAAGTCTATTGAATATTTGCTGAGAATTTGTGACTCAACAACCATTGGATATGTCAGGAAAGTAATCATAGTAAAGCAACATTCATGTATGATCTGTAAAAAAAGTGAAAAAAAAATTGATTTAAAGTAAAACATTAAGAGTTTTAATAAAGTGAGGATGTGACGTAACTCTGCTACATTACCATTTCTTTTCATACTCTATAAGGATATTTCAGCTAACGTCATGAGGTCACATGACTTTGTTTACATCGCCATTTTTTACACTTACCGTACGTTTGCATGTGGTTATATAAGATTACTTGTTGAAGTCATGTAAGTAGTATGCCGGAATCTTGCTGTACCGTTGGTTGCACTAACTAATAGACGTGTTTAGAATCCACTGATTAAGATTACTTGAAGTACTTGGAGGGTAATTTTTCTTTAAATTAACACTTTATATTAAAAACTTAATTAATCTGGCCAGTTCATTTTAACCAGCGCGGGTTTATATGCCCAGCACGCGTTTACATGCCCAGCGCGTGTTTTCGTCGCCAGCGCATGTTAGCTCGTGTTTTAGATCGAGTTTAGCTGTTGTTTTACGTGTGATGTGACTGAGCTGCGTGAAGATCGGACGCGTGAAATACTCAACGCGCAAAGCTCTTCCCTACAAAATGGCTCCCAGTTGAGTTAGAGTCACGTGATGAAATCCCTCTTATATACTTTTTAACAATTTTAATACTTCCTGAACGGAACAACAAGTAGTTTCTCCACATGTCATATACAGATATAACATGTACGACCACTGAATTTAATTGCATTCTTTCTTCATTTAGCTTACGTTTGTGCAAGGGAAGTGGAGCCGGGGGTATTCGGGGAGGGAGGAGGGAGGGGGGGGGGGGTACAAAACCACACCTTTTCAAGCCAAAAAAAATAATGAAAAGAAATAACAATTATAAGAAATGAAGATTTTATACCTACAAAACGCCAAAAATTGCAGAGTTTCCGGGGGCTTTTACTCTTGTCCCCAGTAAGGCATGTAAGGACTCGCAATAACAATTTGGCATATATGTTTTCAACGTCAACATGTTTAGCCCTCATCCCCCACCCCCACAATTCCAAAAATGCTCCACCGTCCCTGCCCTGATTTTTGTTAGTTGGCAAACTTTTGTCACCCTGACCAACTTTGTGCAATATTAGGATTGAGTCACACCCTTACGCCTATGCTCATGCTTGAGCAGTTGAGATGCGCAGTCGACGTATATAGCAATCAGTTTTCCGTGTTACATTGAGACGCTTAGCTCTCTTGTTCTGCTGTGTGATATTTAGAACAATCAATATATTGCTCTTATTCCATGCCGATGAAAAATTCTGTCGTCAACTTCACATACAATATCTTTATGAAATGCCAACGCGATACTTCTGTGAGATACTATACAACAGTTCATAAATTAATGCCAAGGACAACAAAGGAAAAATTATTGAGAAATCCTGAAAATTTGACAAGTAGAACTGGAGAAATAGATCATTTAAATGAAACAAATCACAGACAGATGCCATGGGGAATTTTTCTACCATGCAAATGGATCTGAAAACTTAAGATTGATTTCCTTTCCTTCGTATTCTAGTTTCTATTTTTATATTCCATTTCAAATAAACGGGATAAATTTCCATTAGTCGTGATGCATTCAGTGTTAATTCTGTCATGTCTGTTCTATAAAGTAGAGCTTGCATTAAATATTTGTGTGTTGTTATACAGTTATATTGCAATTAATATACGGTGGAGTCATGAATATTGATCATGAATATCCATATATGGGTTTAAGGTATAATTTTCGCTTTTTAGGCTTTCTGACGCTAAATAAAAAAAAAAAAACCTATCGGATTGCAAGGGGTGGTCACCGAGGAAACATATATTTGGATCTTTTAGCATATTTTGGGAAATTTGTTTACACCATTTTACTTTTTGGGTGCTGGGTGGTAATATGACCCAAGTTGACCCGCCCTGGCTGCACTCATCTGCTCATGGTTAGTGGCGGCTGTTACATGTGGTCTCACAGCACTTTCCCTCTTCCGTACCCAACCGTGATAGGCTATACCGTATGCGATCTCAACAAAATTACGAGAGAGAATATAAATTTGCCCTCTAAGAAATTCATATTCTTGAGAAATCTTTCATTAAAGGAAAGGCATCGTCCCATAAATAAATTTAGAAGTCAACGCCGCCGAGCTGTTAACGTCACTTCCGGTTTTTAATTGTCCTTAATGATTGCGAGAAATCTGTGATGTTATCGACAACACATGTAGGCCCCATGTTCGGTACGGCGAATGTGTGATCGATGATGTTATCGACAACACATGTAGGCCCCATGTTCGGTACGGCGAATGTGTGATCGATGATGTTATCGACAACACGTGTAGGCCCCATGTTCGGTACGGCGAATGTGTGATCGATGATGTTATCGACAACACATGTAGGCCCCATGTTCGGTACGGCGAATGTGTGATCGATGATGTTATCGACAACACATGTAGGCCCCATGTTCGGTACGGCGAATGTGTGATCGATGATGTTATCGACAACACATGTAGGCCCCATGTTCGGTACAGCGAATGTGTGATCGATGATGTTAACGACAACACATGTAGGCCCCATGTTCGGTACGGCAAATGTGTGATCGATAACATCGCAGATTTCTCGCGATCAATGGGGAAAAATTAAAAACCGGAAGTGACGTTAACGGGACGATACTTTCCCTTCAATATTTGTACGGAAATAACCAACATATTTTCAACAGCTTAAATTAAACCATTTAAACGCTATTCATACGTTTTGAGGCTCTTTCTGATTATTTTTCCAAATAAAGTATTTAATTTTGCTTGAATTTTGAGGCTTCTCTCAGCTTTGGGTGGCATTACCTCTTTACCCTCCCCCCCCCACCCCCGCCTCTAGATATATACCAATACCAACGGCACTGTTATCACTTTTCGTGTAGGGTTTACACAAGAAAAAGATTACAGCCTATTTAATCTGCCTGACCTGCTGGATATTAATATTCGTGCAAAATATACAAAGTGCCACTGACTTACGCTCGATTATATTTGATAAATTACCTGCCGTATTTTATCCTTTAATGAAGAAAAATGAATTTGTATTCTTAAATAAAGATAAATTAACACCCATGAGTCACTGATAGGATAATAACATACAACAGTAACATATTATATTTGTACATAAATCACCACTGTGTGCAAAACTCTACTCATAAAGGTTAGTGTTCAGGTAAAAATAAGATGTGTTATATCCCGTGAGGGTTGTAAATCACGTAGAGAATAC